>JAOXJM010000019.1:71439963-71451276 GCA_026413425.1 Tringa solitaria
GGAGTCTCTGTCTCTGGAGACATTCAAAACCCGCCTGGACAAGTTCCTGTGCAACGTGCTATACGTAGACCCACTCTGGTGGGGGGGGTGGACTTGATGATCTCCAGAGGTCCCTTCCAACCCCATGTGATTCTATGATTCTCTGATGTATTTGTGAAAGGGTTAGTTGGCCCTGAATACCTAGGGGCAAAATTAGTATATTTCTGGCTACTACAGCTTCTGAGAATCTCTTCACAAAATTTTTGTCTCAACCAGTAAAAAATTTCGCATATTTCAAAGCACACTTCATTCAAAAAGCTCAGATGTCGTCGTATATATTGTTGCCTTAATTATTGTTCTTTGAAATAAGGTAATTTGTGTTTAGAAAAAGGTGTAAAATGCCCACTTACAACCCATTTTCAGCTTTTTTCATTTATAGTCATTTAGGCTATGTATATATATAATACAACAAGAAGCAGTTCAGCCAGACATTACTAAACACAATCTACCTTTTTCCTAATGCAACACAGCTACCGCTATTTCCTTCTTTTATTGCACTGAATGCTTTCCAGCTCAGCAGCATGAAAAGCAAAGACTAATGAAGAAAGAGTCACCCTTCAGAAATGCTGTGTCATTGCATCAAGTCTTTCAAATGTCTTCCCCTTTGGGAGATGAGATGGCTCAGCAGGGGCTGCTAGCACAGAAAAATATCAATATGTTCCTCATTTTATTAGAGATGCCAGGATGATCTTTGCAGTCTGTACTGATGCAGTGTTAAGACAAGCCACTTAATGAAGCTGCGAAATGATTAAATACCACTGCTCTTAACGAGAAAAAAAGACATTTTCAGGATAGGTAATTTTGCAGTCACCCTCTACAGACAGTACAGATGACAAAGTAAGTACTGGAAATAAGGAAGCAATATCAGACACACTACTTTGCTTCAGGCATTTCATTTCACATCCGTTCCTGTACTAGGATATTGTTGATCTGGTAATCTTCCAAAAGAAAATCCACATTATTTTCTTTGCAAATGAGGCAAGTTTAGAGCAGATTCACTGAAGCGAGCAAGTTTGTGTTTGGTCAGGAAAGCACAACAGTGCTCCTGTGCCACATAAAGCAAACCTGGTGCCCAAGGGAGGTCTGGTGGTGCTGGCCGGGGCCTGCCGAAGCACAGGTCTCTGCACCAGGGAACCACCTTTAAGAGCCATCCCAGTCATTAAGTGTCTTGTCACAGGATGTATTTAAGCAGGTACTTTCACTGCCTGAGAACCATGCAGACTGCAGACTGCAGTCTCTTGTCCTCCGTTCCCACTGGAGAGGGAGAAAGCGTAGGTATTGTGTTCTTTCTTCTTTGAAATGCTTGAAGTGTGAAATGACTGCCTACGAAACACTGTGCAACAGCAGTCTTCAAAAAAAGTGGTGTGTAGGAACCTCCACTGTAGGCAAGCAATTGGTTTTGTCCAGGGATCCCTGGTAGACTTGGGCACCGTGAGTCAGGGTGTCAGGATGTGGCTCTCATGAACATTGCTTATTGCTTGCAGTTATCGAAGCGTTTGTCAACTATCACATTGCCAATCCTAAGAGAGGGAAAATTTGAGAAAAGGATGAAGGGAAGGGCATTTCTCAGTTTGAGTTTAGTTCTGAAGTTCTTTCTCACTTGTATCTGCTGCAACAGTGATTTTTTGGCTTTCATGAGATATTTCAAGCCTGTTTCTTCTGCTAGAAAAATGACACAGTGATGAGAGAGAGAGAAAGTCCTCTTTTGTGCGGGGAATTTCAGACGACTTATAGGGTGGACACTGGTTTGATCTGTAGGGGTTTGACAATGTTTTCTTTTCATGCTCTGCGAGTTTTAAATCAAAGCATTTAACAAACCAGTGGTAACACAGCAGTGTCTCTCTGTTACACTAGAGGGTTTGCATTGCCTTAGGTGGTATCATCTTGACTATACCAATCCCTGATAACTGAAGTCCTCTGGGTTGGAAACTATGTACTACCAACATTGAGAAAAAAGATAGCTAATTAAGAAAAAACAACTTCTCAAAACCCCGGTGAAGCAGACTTCTACTACTGAAACATGTTTTCAACCCATCTTTCCAGAAAATTGATACTATTTTCATGGATTGCTGTCCAGACCAAGCTGGACTTTTTACTTGACACTTGATGTTACACAACTATGAAAGACTTTCCTTGATAGCCTCAACAGGAAAACAAGATGATTTTTCTGTGACATAGCTTCAGTGGGATTATGCTCCACATTTGTCAAGCTGATGTTAAGTAGCAAAACGCAGAGAATTAGATGGCTTTTTTTTGTTTGTTGGGTGGTTGCTCCTGAAATTAGTTGTCTAAAAGATGATACAAGGGAGTGTTGGCCACTGCTGGCTGCCTGGAAGACTATTTAATGTTAACCATAGCCTTAAAACTGGGCTTTTAGTGACCATATATGTGACATAACAAGTTACACCTGACTTGCTGAGTACTCACAGCCTTCGGCAGGTGGTAAAATATTTCAGATCATGTTTAAGTGAAAGTGCAGTTATTGCACATGAAGAAAACAGAGCTGAGGATCACCATGTTCTTGGCGTGGTGACACCCCGCAGTTTTCTCATGCCGGACTCTGCTCCTGGACACCACAGCTCTCCCAAAAATGTATCCCAATGGGGTAAGGGCTCAAAGGCATGAGGCATTATCTTTGCATGTTTTTGGGACATAAACATGGTACATGTGCAAAGCCTGTGGCAGCTCCATTGTTTTCTCCTGTTACAACCTTTTCTAAAGTCAGAATGCTGTTATGATGGCATTTATTTATTTATGTATTTATTTATTTATTTATTTATTGTCTCAGCTGAAAATCCTATGGCATCAAGACCAGAATGCCAGTGTAACAGATATGACCCACCTCCCCTGGGAGGGGAGTGATATCTTAAGCTCCTGGGAATAACTTGTGAACAGTGGGCCTGATTGTCCTCGCAGGACCAGATCAATTGCTGACCCTGTGTGATCTGCTTGGAATGGCATTTGGAGAGTGAACGAGGTTCTCTGGTTTCCCAACCTGGATGCTGCCAGCAAGACAAGTCTTACAAGCCTGGCTCTGCTGGGGACATGCTGCTGCTCTGCAGCAACTGCAGCCTGAAATACGCTTCTAAATTTAGGAACCTTCTGCCTTTCTGAGACCATTCCAGGTGTCCCAAGTCACAAAGCTCAAAGATCATCAGACAAGTCAGAAAACCGTTACTTTTTTTTTTTTTTTTTCTGTGACTTACTAGTCTTTGATTTCCCCTCACTGTCCTTTTGGAACTAAGAACTTTAGCTTCAACTGAAAGTCTTAACAAACCTCACCTGGGTCATTACGACTGTCCCTTTACCTGATGGAGCTACAGAAAAACATCTCACTGCACACCAGGCTGCCAGCCCATTTCCTGATTGCAATGTGGGTTCTTATCAGGATCACTTGTATAAAATTCACTGTCCTGATTAATAAGTACCCTTACATTTAAAGACTGGAAAGGAGGCTGAAGAGGGACTCATGCAATTTTCTAAATACATAAAAATATGCACAAAAATAAAACTGAATGGAAAACTTGTCATATAAGAATAAGGGCTCCAAGACTTAATTAAAAGTTGTTTTCTCTGGTCAATTCTTTGACTAGGGTGTTACACACTCTCCCATACATACACACTCAAATCTTACCTATCACCAATAACACGTTTACTTGGAATATCTGTTTTATTCACACTTTGTGCAGTTAAGATTCCATAGGCAAGCTCATGTTTCCTGAATGGGGTTCCTACAAATAAAATGTCCTTTAAATAACACAGCTATAACTCCATCATTTGGGGCTTTTTCCCTGAGCTACCATCAAAGACAACAGGGTCTGTGCTAGAACTGCCTTCTCTCTCTGGTGTCTATAGAGAATATGCATTTCTCCTGGTGATAAAGATCTATGTTGCAGTTTGATACCACCAGTTAGTTACAGACGTGATTTACCTATACAGCAGGTCATTCAAGCTTGGAAAATCTAGGCTTCAATCGGTGCTTTTGGTCCCTGCTTCTTTTTCTAGGGATTGCTTGCCTCACTGGCTTGCATTATGAAATCTTTTCAGGAAAGAGTATATATCACTGTGCGCAGCACTTGGTCAGGTGATGGACCCCAACCTGGGGATCCAGTGGGGATCCAGGATTCCTGGATCACTGCACACGAAGCCTGACAGCAGGAGAAGAAGAACCCACAAAAATCAATGTTTCACCTGTTTGCATGGAAAACCATGAAATGCATCTACCATTTTCAGTAACCCAGTCCTACTGTGGGTTTAGTAGGCTGCAGATTTTTCTTCTTCACACAAATGACTAAAAGAAGCTCTTTCAAACATAAATAAAAGAAGCCCAGTGGTTAATGGTAAGGATAAGAAAAACACCAGCACATTAAAGAGATGAATGAATCATTTGGTAGCTGGATTTTGATAGCTGAATTAACAAACAAAACACCCCCAGGAACTATCAACAAAAGCTACTCATTTAATTATGCAGCTGTGTCACCTCATAGGCCTGAGGCGCCTCAAACCATGTCTTCATCAACACCAGACATATGATCTCAGCTCGGATGGCTGTGCCTTACCCACCTAGAGCTTGCATTGTTTGAGGACTGGTAAGGGTGAGTCTGCAGCAACTCAGACACCAGCTCAAGCTAACCTGCTGGGTGGCTTGCTGGACCATGATGGAGCTTCTGCTTGTCTTGTATCAGCTACCTACAGATGAGTGGGGACTACCACAAACAACCACTGGGGCGGAAGCCAGCTCTCTGATTTTGATGCTGCATTGTAAAAGTCTACCCCAGTTTCAGAGCTCTGCAGCACAGCGTTCAGATACCTGAGTTGTCTTAGACACCACCAGCAGCCATGGGAGTGCTCAGCCAACCACCTGGGTACTTACAGAGCTGTTCTGTCTTGCTACAGCTGCAGTGCGATCAGCACACAGTTTCAGAGCTAGCTGAAGGATTTCATACTTTTTCATCACCAGAGCCTATACGCAGTATGTTGCTGAATAATGCTGCTGAGTATTTTAAACTTGCCTGTCTCTGTGTTTTGCATATTAGAGAGTTAAAGTATAAGTTTTACACCATAACTTGCACACACAATCCAAATACCAGGTTGATTTTTCTGCTTTCAAACCATGCTGCTTTGAAATATAAGAATAGTGTGACAACCAAGAGCCAGATTTACAGAAGCACAATTCCAGTTGCAGCGTGAATCACAGTGTTCAGCAAAAGGCTGTTCTTTCCTGCTTTCTCTAGAAGCAGGGACCATTTATGTTAATAAGCATCTATTTCTTATTTGTCTTGCCACTGCAAAATAAGAGAAAAATGTGAAGAATACTGAAGAAGGAAATAGGTCTTTCTGAAGAAAGAAAGATAGTTCAGTCTATCTTAGTGGCAGCAGTGATGTCCCCTCTGTGCAATGAGAAGAAATTCCTGTACAAAAGAGCTCACATTATGCTAAAAGTATGGGAAAGATAATTACACAAATGAACACTGGAATAGGAGATGTGGAAGAACTGTTGAAGTACCTTGCTCCAAGTCATGAAAGAAATCAGTGGTAGAGGTGAGAGATCAAGCCAGGGGTAATCCTGGGCTTCAGCCTGGAATGGCTGCTTTCTCCCCTTAAGGCAATTCCCGGGGACACCCTGCACCTCTTAGGTCATTTGGAGGGCTGGAGGATGTAAAGACCTAGTCCCTAGATCTCCCTCCAGTTACTAACTTCAGACCATCCCACTGACATGCTGTTGTTGCCTAATGGGTAGATTATTTTTAAACACTTTTTATTTCACTATCTTTTCCAGTAAAGAGGTGGTTATACAGGGCTACAATAATCTCTGCCTGTAGAGCTCATTCAGTTTAAGCGTCCATACCTTTCTCTGGTAAAAAATGAATCCACAAAGGGAAGCTTTGCTTGTGTAGCTGCATTAGTAAAAAAGTTCTAGTACTGAGTAGGCATAATTTAACAATCTTTCACACAAAGGACTAATTGCCTTTTCCTGGGCATGGGACAGCATGAGCATGGCATTGTTCTGCCAGGTCTTCTAGAGCCGTTACAATCTATAACACGTTTGACAGCTTTTTGAAATTTCTCTTTCATCAGTGATCCATTTCTTCAGAAGCAGTCAGGATTCCTGATTGCACATCCAGTCTTTCTTTGTCTTCTGTGGACCACCAGCTGGGATTTGCATTATTATTTCCCTTAGAATTCACACACTGCAGCAGTTTAAAAACCCTAGAGGGAAGGTGACGTGCTTTTTGGACTGCAGGTTTTTTACAGAGGCGGCTAAGACTTGTAATGCCCACTGGGTGGCTCCAGACTCTACACCTTGCATCTCCTCTGAGTGTACCTCCACCTTCACAGAGCTAGCCCAGATCTGCAGAAATACGTGCAAGTGCTGACTACGAGCAAGAGGGACAGGGCAGGGCCTGGGGTAACAAACACGTGATGCACCAGATATATAATTAATGGTTATTAATGACTATTTGCACCACGGCAGCACCCAGAGGCCCAGTGGAGGGTACCTGTGCAGGAAGTAATGTCAAGGTTTAATTGTGCTAGAGGCACTTAACCAAGGCACCTGCACTCGAGTGGGAGAAATGGGTTTACACAAGCCATGGAGGTGATGCTCTTTCCTCAGCGACTGCAGCGGGGGCTAAAGGAGATGATGCTCTAAATGTAGCTGACTTATTAAAACTCCTGCAGTTATACGGGATGAAGCTGAGCCCTTGGGAGAAGGGAGCTACTTCTGGAGGACCAGAACCGCAGCAGTGTTTTCCCTGCTTCTGCAAGCACGTGTGCGTGAGTGCGTGTGTACACTGCACGTTCTGGCCTTGCCAGACAGCACATAAAGAGAGGTTTGGCAGGGAAGAGGAAAGGCCTCTGATTTAAGGTGAAGAGAGTGTATATAATCACTGTAAAGCACCAACGCAATAAAATCAACCCAGGCTGTTGCCTAACTCTGGGCCTTCTCTTTCTCAGCTCACTCCAGGTTTGCCATTGCTTTCAAAATTGTGCACGTGCACGTCACCTCCACACAAACATGTCTTCCTGTTACAGAATTTCCTCAATTTTGTTTTTTCCTTCCGCCAAGCACTATATGATCTAACTGTATAGAAGGAGCTGTTTTGCCAGCACTGCTCTGTGGTAGGGCCAGCATAAAAGGAAAGCCAACCAACCAGCCAACTCCAGCAAAGATAAGCATAACAAAGAAAGGTATAGAGACTAGATCTTTTTGTTTTGCTCCAGGCAACAATCCCATATGGCCCTTGATTAAGATTTAATTCCGATGTAATGAAGTCAACAATTCCTACTCTTTATGCTATACCACAATTTACTGCTTCAGGAAACCCCTGTCAATTCTACTAGGCTTAAAAGAAGTGTGAAGATCTTAGTTGGCTTTGCACACAGAGAGACTGTGGTGACTCAACACATATGATAAATACATGAGTTATGAAGAGATTTCCCCATCTTGCAAACAGTATCACACAGAGAGTCATGTGAAATTTTTAGCTTTGAAATGTTAAAGCCAAGGAGGCTCTGAAGTTTTGCACTTGATAATTTGTAACTGGATCTCATGTAGTATGGAAACAAAAACCCAGCCTTGTGCAGAATGTCCACGTTATCAAAAGGTTGCAATGATTCAAATGGAACTTTTCTTGCTGAACCTGGCCCAGAGGTGGTAACTGCCCCTTTCACAAGGGCCTGTAGCGTGTGATCTACTGTATTAAAGCTTTTAATCCCTTCAGAAACTGATGTTACTTGACAAAGTATTAGCTTGTCTAAAAAAGGTGTCCTTGAAAACCTGCTTCTGTCCAGAGTTGGACTTAAACCTATGTGCCTTTTCCTTCTTGAGGAACATGTCTGTTAACCTATAGCATACTGACACGGATAAAGTGTCAGAAGCACTTGAGATGGACATTCCTTGATATGTAGAGATGGGGCTTTGGAATTTCTTCGGTATCTTGCTCCCAAATTGGGCACACACACGTGGTGTCTTTATCAAAGTCCATATGCGGTACACATGTTTGAGGAGGACAGACATAACTAGAGTGGAGGGAATCTGTGCTCAAATTGAGCAGTCCTTTTGCCTACTTTATAAGATGCATAGGGATCATTAAATAATTACAAGCTAGCAATACCTAGGAGTTGTGGAAGATCCTGAGGTTGCTACTCCTAAACCCAGAACACCAACATTTAGGCAACTGTGAAATGGTTCGAGTTTCAGAACTGAGACAGTATACTGTGTTATTATTCTTAAGTGTGTGCTACATCTGAATATATTATACCATATGTAAAAACCTCAAACCCATTTCCACCCAGCAGCACTTAACTCATTGCTTTTCTGAGACCATCCTGCAAGTCCTAAGGAATTCTCCAATCATGTCGAAGAGAGGGTTCCTTTGGAAATCTGAGATTTCCTGTTGTTGAGGCTTTTTGCCTGGTTTTGTTTCGGTGTCTGTTTTCCTAAGAAATGTATCACATATGAAATGCACCCCAGCAAAAGCTTTATGGGAGGTAAAGGATGTGCTGTTTTGAAAACCACAGTCCTTAGGGGTTGCTGAAATTGGAATCTGTGGAGCTTCAGCAGATGAGATCTGATATTGATCAATCTTAGCAGAGAACCAGACAGCAGATGATCCTTCTTTTGAAGGAGTGCATTCACATCTGTCTTACGTGCTCTCTCTCCCTCTGTTGTGCAGACTGTTAGTGACAGTACCAAGAGAGACTGAATTATATCCAGAGTTCCAGTCTGAGACATGCTAAGTATTTATCCTGGGAAGAACCAGCAGGAAACACACCTTGGCATTAGAAAGGAATGAAAGAGTGGAGAGAAAGCTCTAAAGGTGCAGCAGCCATAACAAGCTCAGATGAAACAGAAGCCTGCATTTGCTAGACTCTGCAATGAGAAGGGACTTTTAGTCCTAGACTTAGTCCTAGCCCTAGATCAGAGATCTGTGAAGCACTCATAGTCTATTAATATCAAATATTAATAGCAAATCATCTTGATGAGGGTTTTCTGGTTTTCTTCTCAGGGCCCAGCCCAATCTCCCTGCCAATACTCGAATCTGAGCATTTACCTGGGAAGATTCAATTGCACTAGTGGAAATAAAATCCAACTCTTCCAGCTTTGGAGAAGTTCTACTCCATTTTAGATATGCTTCTACCTGGATTAGGACTTCTGTCTAGTACTTGGTAAGCAGATGTAGGTTGAGTACAGCATAACAACAGAGAACCTCGCACAACCAGGGTGCTTTTTGCTTGAGAGACATAGTGTCATCTCTCTTTCTCTATCATTGTTCATCCCTCTTGTGTAAGCTCATATTCAACATCTCTTTCGGTCCATCAGGTTAAGTGCTTTTCTTTGGCAGAAGCTGTGCTTGTCCTGCGGTCCCTCTCACAGGCATCTTTCAGTTCAACACTTCTTTAGAATCCTTTTCAAGGTTTTGTGAGTATGGAAGAAAAGCAGCTCTCTGAGATGGGAGCTGCTGGGATGGAGTGAGTTTTTGTATGTATTTACCGCCTGCCCACATTGGCAAGAAAATAGCAACCAGCAAAGACATGTACTTGTCCCAGGAAAGAGCTCATGACCTGCCCCTGCCCCCATTGGTGCTAGGGCTCTCACTCCATGCTGGACTACCATGGAAAAGTCTTCTCTTAGAGGTGACACAGCTGCAGTTCACCACCAGCACGCACGAGAATGAAACACTCTACAATACCAAAGAGCTTTTGCAAATGTTAGGAGACGCAAACGTGCTGATGGCTGAGTAGCCCTGAGTAAAGAACATGTAAAAATACATGTACAGCTTGGCTCTTGTCCTGCCTTGCTTCCACCAAGAGCCGCCACAGCACCAAAGTGCCACAAGTGTCTCTTGTGTGTGCTTTTTGGGATCCTTTTAGTACCCACTGCTCTAAGCCATTTACTGGTCCATGTGTCCAAAAAGGCTGCTCTGCTAGAGCAATAATCTGTCTCTCCATGGAGTTGGTGTGTGCTTCCTCATCCAACGTGAACAGAATCCCTGTTCATTTCTGAAGGGATATGCCACTTTACTGAGAATTTAGCTCAGTGGGTTTCTTTTCCCCAGGAGCACAACATGTCCAGTCCTTGATTCTCATGCCCGTGTCTGTCATCAAGTAGGGAGATATGTTGTCACAGGGTATTTCATGTTGGCATGCTACATGAAAGCTTCAGAGCAATGAAAACTCTTCACCTTTTGTAGTAAACACAGGCCGCCAGCACGTAGTGCAATGTAATCTAGTAAATCAAAACAATTTCGGGAGCCTTTCAAATGCTGTGAAGGAACAGCAGGCTGTGGGTGGGCTGCTCTGCTCTACGAATGCTGCCTGTTAATACCCAGATGTTGAATGCCAACTTTCCATTCACTTCTGCAAAATAACATACTGTCATGGGGTAAAAATAACCATGGAAGGCATGCAATACATTCCAGTGCTTGTTTCACGTACAACACACTATCAGAAATATGTCTGTGGAAGTTCACTGGGCATCTGTATCAATGCTATCCCAAACAATATGTTTCAGGTCTGTGGTTTGGAGAATAAGTTTAAGGTAAGGGAAATGTTTTTCTTCCCTTTTTTTAGTCCTTTTTTATCATTTACCCCAAATCTAAGCTAGCGGAAGAAAGTAAGAGAGCACTTTCTCACTGTGTGACAATGGGAAAGAAACTGCTTTCCTCTAACACTGACCCAAGATCTTTAGGAGAACACACAAAACTAAACTAGCTTTTAAGCTTCTCTATGTCTAAGGACAGTTTGTGTCAAGAGGTATCTTAAATCCACATCTGGCTTCACTCTTTCATTGATACAATGGCACCACCAATCTTGCAGTCAGGTCTCAAACATTTAATAATGCAGCAACACCTTTCCATCCTGCCCAGTACTGACAGAGTGCCAGCCCACTTAAGACTCAATGAATGTTGAATAAGGGGTCCAATCTCCTTTTTAAGTCCACCATAGAATCATAGAATGTGTTTGGTTGGAAGGGACCTTTAAAGGTCACCTAGTCCAAGCCCCCTGCAGTAGGCAGGGACATCTTTAATTAAATCAGATTGCCTGACCTTGAATGTCTCCAGGGACGGGGCCTCCACCACCTCTCTAGGAAACCTGTTCCAGTGTCTCACCACCCTCATTGTAAAGACCTTCTTCCTAGTGTCTAACCTAAACCTACCCTGCCCTAGTTTAAAACCATTGCCCCTTGTGCTATCGCTATATGCCCTTGTAAACAGTCTTAGAATCATAGAATGGTTAGAGTTGGAAGGGACCTTAAAGATCATCGAGTTC
>JAOXJM010000019.1:71451376-71468177 GCA_026413425.1 Tringa solitaria
ATTCTCCACCCAACCTGTATTTGTGCCTGGGATTGCCATGTCCCAGGTGCAGGACGCTGCACTTTGCTTGGTTGAACTTCATGAGGTTTGCACGGGCCCACCTCTCAAGCCTGTCCAGATCCCTCTGGATGGCATCCATTCCCACCAGCGTGTTGGCCACACCACACAGCTTGGAGTTGTTGGCAAACTTGCTGAGGGTGAAGTCCCTCCCTAGCTTTGTTGTAGGCCCCCTCCAGGTACTGGAAGGCTGCTATAAGGGTTCCCCAGAGTCTTCTCTTCTCCAGGCTGAACAATCTCGTCAGACCAACCACTTCTTAAAAGAAATGCAAGACAAGCCCAGGGTTTTTAAATGGGGTACCAGAAATCTTATTCTGAAGACTCAAGTTAGGCAAGGAGGAATGCCTACAGTTAAGGATCAAACTTGCTTCAACTTGGCACGTTCTTCTATTTTCACTTTGCAGTTTTGGGAATGAAGACTATTTCTAATGTTCATACATTTCAAAATCTCTAAATACAGTAAACTAGTCCCAACTATTAAACAATCATTCTGTCTGTAATTGACTGTTACACTGTTCATATGCCTGCATCTTGTCTTAATCTTGCACTGCCCAGGTTTTTAACTTATATGTGTGTCTTGTACTTCTGTGTCCTCCTGTTGGTACTTATCAGCATAATAATGTTATTTAATTATTTGTATTGCATTCTTTGTTCTGCTTCATTTCTGGCTTTGTGATGCAGATATTTTTTCAGTTTCTTGGCATGAATTGTGTAGAAATCCTGACTAATGTAGGCATCCTTCTTCCACACGCTTTTGCAGATGAGGGAGCTCATTAAATCATTACACTTACTGATGTCTAAGTTTACTCATAGGCACATATTCTTACAAGCTACAAGCTTGTGATTTCTCATACCATGATAACATGGCAGTCTAATAAATAAACAGCAGTCTGCACATTCATGCGTTTTTCTGTCCCTGTTTGAATTACACACCTCCCACACAAAGGAGAAATGGTTATACTATCTTAAGAATAAACACTATAAGCATGTGTACATATTGCAAAATGTCTGATTTTAGTAGGGAAGTCACTTAAAACTTGAATTGGAAAAAGCAATACTCAACTGAAGCACTTGTACTATGTGCAAGGCTTTCAAGATGATCTACAAACTCCCAGCTAGCCCTACTGTTTCCCTAAGGTAGAGATATTTGCCTCTTCTGGACAGCACAATCCTACACGAGCCACATCCTCATTTATGTCTGGTCTTAGACACTATCTCCTTCAATTTTCTGTTCTATGTGTTGTAATTCACTCAGCTTGTCATCTCTTACTCTCATCTCTTACATCTCATACTCTTTACATCCGGCCTGCAAGTAAGGATGGATATTTCTCATGCTGTGGCTGTTCCTCAAAGGTAACCTCAAAGATATGGGAAAGTGACCTTCCTGAGCCCTTCTGTGTGAGCAGAAGAAACAGTGCTCTCTGAGATGATGGTGGGATGCTCTGCTGCAAGAGGAAGGGGATGGCTGCATGTTGCCCCTTGTTAAAGGAGGAGCAGCTGGCTGCCAGCAGAGGTTGGGCATTGGCCTTCACTAGTAAGCTTCACCCTGCTCCTAGAGCAAATGAAAAAGACTATATTGTCCAGAAAGGACAAACCCAGCATGTGTGACACGAGACTCTTTCACAGACCTCTTGACATGGCAGCTGCTTTGTGCTTGCACAAACGATGTGGTGTGACTCTAATGAACATGCAGGATCTATGGCAGAGTGTTCATACAGTCCCCTGGCATTAACTCTATGGCTGATCTTGTGGTAGTTTTCTGTCCTCCTGGTGAAACACCTTAGTCTGTCTCCTGTTGCCCTCATTGAGAAGGTTTGGGCTGTTTCGCAGTGGTCCCATTGGACAGTGCATAGTGCACTTCCAAAGGACGACTGGGACCCTGCAAACATGAACAAATTCCCTCTGGGTGGTGCACAGGAAGCAAAAAAGTAATTTCAGGATGAGTTTATTCCACTTCACTTCTCCAGATAATGTGCTTGCCATCTCTCTTCTTCTTACCCCTTCTACAGCCTTTTGCCTTCTCAGTCTACATTGATAGGCTCTGGATGTGTCCTGTTGTCATGGATGTAAATTGTAATTAGACTAATAATCTCAACCTCTACTGTTTTATCGCTACAGTTCAGGTGTAATATTTTCTCATTTGAATGAAAATACTCTTTTACTGTCTTTGGACTTCCCTTAGGAAGGTAACAGTGAAGTTAAGCATGCTAGCGAGGCTGTCAAACAAATGTCCTCTTAACTCAAGAGTGAGCAGCTGACCTGTCATTTGACAGATAGGTGGTCACAGCAGAAGAAAGCCGTGTTACTTCCAAAATATTCAGATATTTTATTTCATTGCTGTGGTTAAGGATCTAAAAACCAAACCATGGGGGCAAAGATTTTACAGAGACTTTCATCCTACAGTTTGAACCAATTAAGCAATGCAGGTTTCATTGCCTTCAGTCGTGGTACTCACATAGCTGAAATTAAGCACATGCTGATGTGTTTTGCTCAATGGGGTCAGAGCACTTAGCACCTTGCAGCATTCAGCACCAGATGAAATACGTATTACTGTAGGTATTTCTGAAGTTCAGTCCATGTATTCTTTCCATCTACTGCATTAATTTATGGAATAAAATATCAGGTAACATATGAAATAAAAAAAAAATTTAAAAAAGCTTTCTTGCTTTATATTACCACAGATGTAAAAGAACAATACACACTCTCAGATCAGTTTTAATTAATAGGAATCACAAGACAGAGGTCAGTAGCATGAGACAACTCTTACATTCATGCTGATCTGTTACTTCCACACAGAAGCCATTTAATGTTGTCCAAGCTCAGGGTGGGTTTGCTTGTGTATATCCCCAAAGAAACATTCTCAATGATTTCTCCAAGAAATTTCACAAGAAACCTGGCATAAGGCAAACGGAGTTCACCAGATGCTAGACTAATACTTCAACCCTTGCACTGTTGGTCCTATTTGCTTTGCTCTGTCACTTATCTGCCTCAGCTGACACATTTGTAAAAGCTGTGGTGCCAAATTTGACTAACTTTTGCCAATTTTCTGCCAGCTGAAAAACTTTTAAATCCACATAGCCTAAATGGCAGAAGAAGCAGCAGCTCTGGAATTTGTTCTGTGTGGGATAAAAGCAGTTTTCTTATGAGCTTTAGAGCCCATTTTTTTGCCGCAAAACAAAGGAAAATACAAAAAAGAGGACAAACGTCAACTCAGACTGCAATGGGAAACTGATAAAAGGAAATAATTCTAACGGCCAAACCTTGCTTCTGGCAGCAGTAGATATTTGATCTGCTGGTGGCATCTGCTGTTGCATTTTGAAGTTATTTGCGCCAGTGAACAGTGAGTGCAAAAAAGTGCCGCCCCTCTTTGAAGTCTTTTTGGCTGTAGGAGGTGTAAAGCAATGGAGAATCTCTTCAGTGTTGGCCGAGTCATACACATGCATCTGAAGGGGCAACTCAGCCTTCTATTCAGCTCCCTTGCAAGAGAAGTCCACTAAACACAAAGACACCCTGATGGCACTACCTTAAAAACCATGGACATCTGGGAGACAAATTCTGGGCACATTTGGCTGTATGTGTGTCTGCCTCTTATATTGTTCCCTGGGCAGCTGCTATGAGCTGCTGCTGGAGATAGGGACCTGGGCAAGGAAGGTGTCTGGCCTTAACAAGAGTGGCTGTTCTTATTGAAAACAAAGGGAAACTGTCCCTACCTGTGTATGTTTTCTTCCAGCTTTTTCACCTTCAGCTCATCCTCTTCTGACTGCTTCCTTCTGGCTTCTTCCTCTTCTGCGGAGCCCGCAGGAATTCCCTGTAGCAGCCATTTTTCCCGAAGAGCTTTTGACTGTAAGGTAAAAAACCCCAAACCTTAGAAACCGACCGAACAAAAGCCATCTGAAGGTTGAGAAGGAGCTGGCTCCATTTCTGAATATTAGATTGTCCCCACTGAATTTCTGATTCCTGCTTTAGACAGTTGATTTCAGGCAATCCATCAGCTTTTTATCCAGGTGTCAGGTCTTCCAGATTTAGGCGTGTCAGTTTTACAGCGTATGCTTTACTTACCATCAATGACCTAATGTGAAGTTATTTTTGGTTCCTAATACAAATAAGAGTTCAAACCATTGAAATTAGCCAGCCCTGCAAGCAGTGAAATCTTTGAACAAAAGTGTGGATCTCTTGTGAATGATAAGGCATGTCCTCGAAGGACTAAATCATAAACTTCTGAAAGCTTCAAAAACAAAAGAGCATCATGCTCTAAATGTAATGTGTTTCATGGAGGATAAAATCAGCCTGCTGTTAAATTAAAAAAAGATGTTATTTTTGACTTATACCACAGATGTGTCTCCATACATTTACAGGCATACAGACAGACAGACAGACACATTCACACAGGCGCACACATCACTTCTTAGCCAGACACAAACCAAAACAAATGAACAAGAGTCTTCCAGAAACCATGGATATCCCAGGGCACAGCAACGCTATTGCGGAGAGCAGCAATAGCCTACACCCAATAGAATAACTCCTGGGAGTTTTGCTTTGCTTTCTAGTCCAAAAACATGGTTACAACCTCAGCAGGCCACTATCTAATCCAGCTGCTGCTCACCCAAGGGAGGTCACCAGTGGGGATGCACTGGCTACAAGCAGTCCTTTAAGCAGCACATCAGCTTCTGTGTCTGGTTTGGCCCAAACCCTGCCAGAGGGACATGGCAGATCAGTTGGCAGGATCAAGGACAGGATAAGCAGCCGTCGAAAGGAAGATCAGGAGCCCAAAACCAGGCAGGACTTTGCCCCTTGGCAAGATGGAAATGGAGCTGGTGGAAAAACCAGTCAGCCAAGGGACCAACCACGCTAGTCCCTTGCATTGGCCAGAAAACGGGAGCCTTCATTTTGAATTTGCAAAGTGATCTGCAGTGCTAGTTCAAGGAGACAGCTGTGAGAGGGTGTATCCTCTCCAGCAAAGAAAAGCCAATAAGAAAATCGTCAGTTCAAAAAAACTGAGTTTCAGAGTCAGAGTTCAGAGTCTTCAGATCAGACTTTTCAATGCCATGTTTGTCTCTGGAATGGAACCTGACTTGTGCAAATGATGTATTACAGGAAAACATCCACCACCAAAAGTAGGCTTCAAACCCAGCCCAAAATAGAAAGATTTTTGACATGACAGACAAGGCTTACTTGTTAGTTTTTGAGTGTATATATAGACATAGTATCTATGCACAAACTATTCTTGTCACTCCATGGCCTATTTGATATCAGGCAATTAGATTTTAATAAGGCAGCAGACAGAATGCAATACAAAACACACAAGCGAATTAGACTTTATAAATGACTCCAGCTTTCACTGACTTTTGCTGTGCTGTGCACCAGAGGACTTCTAGGCGGGTTTTAAGTGATCTCTATAGGAATTAGGACTCCTGCATGACAGAAAATGTCTCGTGCTCTTGTACCATGCAGTCTTGTTCAGCAGTCAAACTCGCCGATGCTGGAGACACACTTTACCTGGCTGAACTCAGCTTTGCCTCCAAAGCGTTAGTTCACAAAACAGGGATGGCTATCTCCAGACACGGTTTCTGCAGTTTGCTGCTCCTTTTGTTGCCAGTGCCATCTACCAGTACCTTGTGCTTCATTTCGTGGGCTGGTAGTGACATTTCTCTGTTGGACCTTTGCTTTCCTGTTCAGACCAGCTGATTAATGCCCAGAAGTTTCATCGGCTCATTCAGGCCCAATGTGCTATTGAAATGTGTCGTGTCCCCCCCCCCCCGCCCCGAACAGAGGACTCCCAAGTCATCACATGTACCAACAAAGAAAGTGAGACAGTCAAAGATGGATTTACAGGTCCTGAGGTGCTAAGCATTTAACAGCCCGTGCTTTGACATTTAGGAGGTCTCACAACTCGGTGGGTACCTGCTGTGCTAGATCCAGTGCAAAGCGGTGTGAAGGCTTAAAAAATTGCTATCTGTTCTGAAAAAAGACATGTTGGCAGTTGCATGTGGAACTATGTTGCTACATGTGTCACCCTGAGCTGTGTCTCCAATCTGAAATCCTGAGTGATACTCAGCTGGAAAAAAAAAACCGACAAAGTTTCTAAACACTGAACGCTGAAGATGAAGGCAACCTTCTCTGTTTTAAACCTGTTTTAGATATAGCTCCAGCAGTCCTAATAAAGCCTTTGGCAAAGTGTTCCTTGGACAGCACTGAAGACAACCAGTTAACAGTCACTCCTCATTTGCTACAAGAGAACAGATAAAATCCAGGCTTTTTTCAATGTGCTTTCACAGAATCTCCATGCTGGTGCTCAGACAGGGAGAAGCCAATCCCTTCAGTACAACTGCTGTACACCAAAACCAAGATATGTTGTGCAGCTTTCGTTTTGGCCTTTGTTTATGTGAAACATTTAAGTTACAAAATCACATGATTGCTTTCTCCCAGAAGCCTCTTCTTTTGACCTATTAATAGCATGAATTTGAAACTGGAAAGCATCAATGGGATTTTAAAAAAGACATATTTAGAGACAAGAATGCTATGATCTACTAAAAATCCTCCCTCTTGGGTGAAATGTCAGCATATTTTATCTAAAACAGGAAAGCTGGTAGCTTTGATGTTTCTGGCTCTCCTTTTTAAGATGAAAATTAAGGCATTCGTTAAATACTACACTGAGGAATCCAGACGAGAAGACTCTGAGAAAAGGAAACATTTATAAGAAGCAGTTCTTAAAATTCAGAGATGCTGTTTGCCAGGCTGTTGAGGTTACGTATATTTATACACCCACTGCAGATACAATAGGCACACATCAGGGGACTGCACAAGCCATCTCACTGCCCAGGAAACATTTTCTCCCCTGCCAGATGACTGAAATAGTGCTGAGGCAGTGGGTAGGGATGGAATAATCTCTCACCTGCTTTGAGCAAACCTTTCCCAGGACATTTTCATCAGAAACTTGGGGGGAAGGCTTTGGCACACATGGTGAGACCAAGGGTGGGCAGGGTACGATAGGGGAGGAGGTGATGGAGCTGCACTGGGTGCTTGGGCACAGCTCCTGGGTACGAGACACTCCAGCGAGGCAGTCAGCATTGAGGCGGTCCAGCCAGATGCAAACCAGAGCCAGATGTGCCTTGGAAACAAAAGACGGTTCACTGCCATCTGTCCTCCACAGCTACAAAATTCGGGTTATGCTTCTTGAAAAAATTTTGCAAAATCTTATCCCGGGAAGCATAAGGGGGTGTTTCTCGAATCTGCTAAAAGGAAAATGCTTGCATGAGGATGGAGTCTAAAAATAGCTAGCTGTACGAGTTCCTCCTGCTTAACAATGTTGTGCATTTGCTTTACTTAAGTCTGTGATTAAAATGGCCACAAGCTAGTATTTCAGCATTGCTCCTCCTTCATTGTCTGTTACAAGCTTTAACTCTCTACTCATCTTGGAGCTTCTTTTATGCACCGAAGTTGTGCTGTATGATTAGACATTGTCAAAATGACAAAGGGCTCCGAGAGTGGCCAGATATACTATTGTAAAAATGCAGGCATTTGTACAGCTCATTCCAATACTGGAATGTGAATATGCTGTACTTTCAGAAGGCACCATTTCACTGGTACTACAGCAGCTACTCTATGTACAGTTTGGTATAAGAATTCCTTCATTTACTGCAAGAGCACAATTTCTTCAGGGCTAAATCCTTCAGAAGAAATTAGATCATGTCATTAAAAAGGCTCTCTGTTACTGAAGTGGAAAGGGCACCGGGCTTGCGATGCTCTAGGTCACCACCGCTCTCAGGTGATTTGGTTTCTCTGCACACAAGTGAGATTGCAGAGATAACCAGCAGTTCCATGTTTATTTTGTTCAGCTGTAGGAAAACAGAGTGACTTTTCTGCACCATGCAAAAAAAGAAAAAAAAAAAAGGCAGGTCATAATTCTGTGAAGACATCATGGTGAGGACAGAAATAAGTGAACAGATGTTGGACAGGAGAGAATGAAATCATGCCAAGCGTTTGACTGTAGTAGACACAGTGATGGACATAAATGTGGTGCACAGCTCCCTTACACGCTATTTATTCCAGTTGCATGCTTCAGGACAGTAAAGCCCAAGGGCTTTAAGTTGTTTACATTCAGTACTAGCAAGGAAATAATTCATAGTCCCTCAAATGCACATAGTAAAATTAATGCTGTCTTGAAAAAAAAATCTTTACTTTCAATGTTGCATTTTGCTTTAATGTTGCATCAAAAGTTTTAATATTGGGGGACAATTTATTATAGCAAGTAAATCTTTTTAATACCATTTTTATATACCATTTTGCCCATTACAGGCAACCTCTGGACCCCCTGCTTGAGATAAGGGATTAATTCTACCCATCAGCCTTGCTGATTTTGGACCTACTTCCATAAATGTTGCTCATAAAGAATAGCACATTTCCAGTCCCAGATGAAGTGTGGCAGTGCCTTAACCTGAGGCCCAGATGCATTTGCCAGATATGCCATTTGTCTCTTTATAACAATATAAAAGCCAGTTCTTGTTGTGCTGTTACCTTTTGAGGTAATTTCTTCAAGCAGTTTTGGGGGTTTTTTTTTATTTTTTTTATTTACAAGTGGTTAGAGGGGCAATCAGTGCTATCTCTCTCTGAGAGCAGTGCTTGCTAAAGTGGAGCACTCCTCTGGCTGCTGAGTAATTTTCAAGGAAGCTGATAATCCTGAGGAGAAACAAAGGTCAAAAGTTGACCCAAGACAGCCTCCTCCAGTAAAATGTGCCTGCTCTTGAGAAACACTACTGGACATGGACCATTCAGGGTAATGATGCTCTTCTCTGCAAAATGGGCAGTAATGATCCCCAGTGTAATTCCACTGAAATCAGTAGTGCTACATCAAAGGCCCTTTCACTGAAGTCTTTGCCAAATTGAAGTTTTGCCAAAAGTCACTGGGTTTTGAAGTTTGAAAACCACAAGACATTAACTGTTTAGAGCTGGAATTATTTATTATTATGAAATTATTTTCTCCCTACATGCATTCAGTACTTCTGGCCTGGAAAAAGGGTGAATGCAGGAGGTCAGTTCTTTATATTCTCAAATCTGCATATAACCAGCCCATGTCCTACTAAAAGAGTGCAATAAACCTCTTCCTTCACCTGGCAGTGTGAGAGTCAGATATTAGCCCCGAACACTCCCATTAGGATGCTAGCCTATCTGGCTGCATTTCAGATTTGCTCTTTGCATTTCTGAAAGTTTCCTTGGTACAAAAAGGCTGATTTTTCCAGGCAGATCTGGAGCTCTGGAAGCAGCAATGAGGCCAGCTTTGCTGTTCAGCCAACGGATCAGCAAAATGAAGGAGGGCTTCCTGGAGCAGTAGAGGCTGCTCCACCTGGGTCGATGAAACCTGAGTTTCAAGGAGCACAAGTGTGAGAATGACCATCACTGAAATTCCTCTGGCATTCCTCCCTTTTCCTGTCTACCCAGTTCCCTTGGCTGCTCCGAACACTGCTTCTCTTGCTTGCCATATTTTTAGGCAGCTTCCCCTGCCATCCAGCTGGCCTGAACCCAGCTAGCGCAGGTTACCCAGCGGGTCTGGGTCTGACCTGCTGGTGTGCAGTGCAATTGCCAGCATTAGCAAAGAGGTTACTGGGACGTGTACCGAGATGATAGAAAGACTTGTTCCTTTGCCAGCAGGCTTTCCCCTGCCTTCCGAAAAACAGAGAAAAAAAAAATAATAAATTGTTTGCATGGCTGTAGTGTGAGCAGCACGTTAATGTTAGATGCCCTTAACCGCTCATGAATAAATATGCAAAGGCAGAGAAAGGCTGTAGAAATAAGCAGTATGACAGGCGGGTCCATCTTGAAACGAGCAGCTCCTCAAAATGTATTCCTGATTGATGCTGTAGTACTTAATTTTCCGGTAGGTGAACAGAACAGTTCGACTTTTGCCCAGACTGATGCAGAGTCTTCCTACGTGGGGTTTCAGTGAGAAAGAGTCTGCTTGCCGAAAGAAGGAGAGGTGTGGTCCTCAGCAAACACAAGAGATTTTACTTTGCTCTGCTGCAAGGCGGATGTAGCCTTGTACTGCATGACTGGCCCTGGAACAGAACATGCAGCTTTTTCCAGCTTGCTGATATGATCTGGTCTTGCATAGCAGCAAAACTTTCCCTTGCCTTTCCAGGCATCTATGACACTTGTTCTAGCCCAAGGAGTATGTCTGCAAGACAGAGGGGTATGACTCAAACATTGCCCAGATTAGGGAATTAAGTCATGGTGAAAAACTTGCAGTTTGATTGTAGTCTTAACTTCAATCACAATTGAAGTGTGAATTTGTGATTGAACTTCAATCACAAATAGCTAACATAAGTATAATTCAACAAAAAAAAGAAAGCTTAGCCAGCCCGAGATCCAATAACGTGTTCATAAAGCAGATTAAATATTGTCCTTTAGAATTGCAAGTTTCTTCTTGTTATTCTTTGTTCGAGAAACGAACAAAACATTTCTTAGAAAAATCTTAAGGAACTGATGTCTTAAATTTTTTTTTATGAAGCATGCATTTAGACCAAGAGTCTCAAATGTCTTCTAGCAGTCAGTTAATGTGTATTCATCACACAGAACATCAAAATACATTAACTAACTAAGTGTACTAAGACCTGCCTGCTGTAACTGACAACCTTTTGTGACCCGGCATTGGAGACTGACGGCATAACTTCCAAAGTTTCTTCTCAACCACACAAGTCGCCGGCCACTGTGTCACTTGCTTGATTATTCCCTTTTCATAAAACCCTTATTGCAGCAGACCGTCTAGCACAGGATCACTGGTCCTCAGGTCTTGTTTCAGAGCTGCTCAAAAGTTTGCTGGTGCCTCCAAGGAAGTCTGCTCATCGAAGGGACTGGTGTCCTGCCTGTCCCCAGGGTGCCTATCTCCTCTTTCCCCATAGCTCCTGGGGTGACAGAGGTTTACTACATCACCAGTGAGCCACCAGGCAGGGGTGCAAGGGGGTGCACGTGGAGAAGACGAGTAGAATTGTAAATCAGTAAATAAAAATAAATGATGGCCAGTATTATGATAAGTACCACCTGGAATCACGGCAGCCAAAGGACTTTGCAAGGATAATCTCTTCCACCTTGTTTGTTTGTTGTCTCTGGTACATTTGACAGCCCTTCAGCTCCCCTAGTATTTACTCAGTCACTGCTCCTTCTCATACCACACATTGGGCTCAGTAACAGAGCAGGCAGGAAGGCATCAAACAGTGCAATGTGACTGCAGAAGCGGCTGAAGGAAGCTGGAGATAGATAGCTGGCATGATTTGTGTTCTCTTGGGAAGGGCTAGATCTCAGCTGGGTGCCCCCATGGTAAGGCAAGGGGTTGCAAGAGCACGGCTGCAGCATTAAGCCACATGAAACTGGAGCTGCGGATGCACGGGGAAGGGACGTCCATGGCAAGATACCTGAGGGATAGGTGTGATGATAGCTATAGCTCCTTCATGAAGGTCTAGTGCTTTGTCTGTTTAAAAACTCTCAGGAACAGAAATTGCAGCTGTACAGATAGAAGGCCAATTAGGAATGCTTTGGGGGAAAAAAGTGCCAATTGTTTTATGTCCTCAGAGTAAGCTTCCCATCCATTAGCAAGATCACCAGTGTAAATATTTTGTGTGTGTTGCTTTTAAATTGCTCAGGTCCCATATTTTATTCAACTTTGTAAACCAAGTAGACAGTTGTTTCCATACAAAGATGAAGAAGAAGATATAAACCCCAAGCTCTTTCAGCTGCAGGGAAGCCCACCACAGCAAAAGACGTTGTCAAGACTCTATGAGAGAAGACACAAAGTTTGTATCTCTTTTGCTTAGATCATTCATCAGTCACAGAGCCCTACTCTGTGCAGACTTCCTTCACCAAAGGGATCACAGGTATGGCCTGACACAAGGTAAGAGTTTTGAATATTCATTAAAGACTTGAGATGGCATAGAGACAAAACATAACAATAAGATAAAAGATAACTCAAACACAAGCTCTTGTCTCTATATATTTTCTACACCCTGAGGCTACCAGGAAGAACTGCTTGAAGTAACAGTTGAAAATAAAGATGCTGATACCTAGGCTGGAGAGTTGGGGTTTATTTTTCTGTATCTCTTTTTAGAAAGTCTATTTAAGATTTTAGACTTCTTCATGGCAGGATGATAATATTGGCTGTGTCCAATTATTTGACATTTCCCTTGTGGCGATATTAAGCACCATAATGAGAATAAACAATAAACAACTGTCAGTGGCTGCTGGAGGGGCGAGGGGAGGGATGAAGGGGACCAGGCTGTCTCAGCAGGGGACACACTAGCAGTGTGGGGACACAGCTTGCAAAAGGGGATGCTGCAATGAGGGCACATGTAGTCCCTCAAGACGGTGGCCCGACCTGGTACCAGATTTCCCAGGGGGACCCTGGGACCTCCATCCTGGGCAAGAGTCCAAATGTAATGGGACAAGGATGGGCATGGGAGCAACCTGCTCCTGTTGGCGGGGGCACAAGGAGACCTTCAGGGTCTCCTCAGACATAAATTACTTTATGATTCCGTGAGAACATCTCTGTTTCCCAGGGAATATTTGAGCCGCAGTAAGAAATAGCTTCAAGCTAGATGAAGTTTCCGGACTTTGTGTGACTGGACTGAAAAACTGCATAAGACCCTCTTTTACAGATACACACATGGAAAGAGTTTGATCACACTTTTACCTCCTGCAGTCAGAAATTTAGATGTGCTTTAGTTTTCCCTGTGAGTGCTCACTCCATGTTTTCAAAAGAAGTAAAGCACGGTTTTGAGAGAAGAAAAAAAATTAACTTTTTTGAATAGTTAACAATCTGAGATTTTGAAAATTGGAACCCTCTACCCCCAAAACAAATAGGCTTTTCAAGTTGTCATCATTACTACACA
This sequence comes from Tringa solitaria, assembly GCA_026413425.1. Classification (NCBI taxonomy): domain Eukaryota; kingdom Metazoa; phylum Chordata; class Aves; order Charadriiformes; family Scolopacidae; genus Tringa; species Tringa solitaria. Next base: position 71,464,306 of record JAOXJM010000019.1, read on the forward strand.
GCCACAGTTGCTTTTACTATTATCTTCTGAAAGAATAATTTCTCTACATTCAGCCTATCCTCCGCTTCAGTTTATTGCTCCTTCCCACATACACACGAGTCAAAAAAGGCAAAACGAAAAGCTATTTTTTCAGAGATTCCTTTCTTTTCTAGTCTTAAAAATTCTTATACTCATTGTTTTAAAAGCTGGATTCACGTCATGTGAATGAATTTTTGAGCATGTATCAGGCCATTAGGAGGGGCTGGGGTTGAAGCGAACTGTAAACATCCTCGAGCTAGTTTGACACAGTCTGGCTAAAACAAAAACTGCCAGAGTGGCAGTGACCTGCTCAAAGGACCTTGCTACTGGTAGAAATGTGAGTGCCAATTTTGATGAGTTTCAAGGAAGTCCTGCCTGTATGGGTACACTTACATACATAGTCATCCCAGGATAACTCTTGTCCAGTTTGAAGTACAACTCGCACAGCAATAACTTTTTCCTGAATAAAAGCATACTTGCAGAGGGATTATACCAGAATAATTACTGGTATGTTCATCTGTGTGGCAATGATATGAAAGCAGATAAGAAACATGAGTTAAAGGACTAAAGCTTTCATCTCGTTGGGGTAGTCAATTTGTATAGCTGGCCTGGAGAAAGTATTCTATTATGTCTAAAAGATTTTATCTGGAAATAGGTATTTTGTTTTCTGATTACTTGAAAAGAAAACATATACGGATTTTTTAAATCCCTCCTTCCCAAATGCTACTTCCCAGCAAGGAAATCCTAAGGTTTTGTACTCTGTAAGCAATTCAGAAAGAGCAAGTGCCCTAAACTCTTTCGTTCTGCAGTCCTATTCCCTCTCCCACTCCCCTTCTGACCTAATAAATCTGGATTTCTCTTCTGGATCATAGAACACGTTAGGAGAGAGACAGAGAGCCTCTCACTTCTCAGCTTAAATCTTGGTGGGAGGAGAGCTGCCCAGGGTATGGTGAGTGTCAGCCCAAAAATGTTAGTGCACAGAATGGGATGAAAAGGGGTCCCCTGTGACCTGGAAATGGAAATTTCTCTCCAAGTTAGCTCATAACCTCTCCATGTCCCAGAACTGTGCTTGGGAAATGGAGATGGCAGGACCTTCCAGTCTCAGAGAGGTGTGGTGGGCTCCAGTACATTAAAAACAGAGGGTCAGACTGGGGCTAACATAGCAGGCATCACATACCAGAAAAATTGCTCGACTTTTGATAAGAACAGCTTCTGGGGCCATTGCACTGACCCTGTAGAGAACGGAGACTCTCCATGACATCATCAAACATTTTCGGTGTGCTTGATAGAGTCGCCATTCAGTTTAAAGGTTAATTTACTTGAAAATCATAAAGGGATTCAACATAAAGGAATAACAAGACTCCTTCATTCATATAAGCTCTCTCTATTTTTCCACACTGTTGCATACATATACATAAATATATATATATATATGGAGAGATAGATACATATATCTATTTATATTCTCTGACAGCAGTTATTTTAAGACTAGAATAAATTGAGGATAGAAATATGACTGTGGAACAATAAAATTAAAATTTATTTATAGATAAGATAATTTCAGTTAAAACCATACCCTAATAAAATATCTGTAACATAAAAAGTCTTTCCTTTCCTTCAGAGTAAAGATGTAATTGTGTTATAGATTAAGTGTTCATGAACTGCAGTATTTAAGAAGCAGATGTTAACAGAAATAAGTCCCTAATATTTATACCACTCCAGAAATAAAAGAACTGTCGTAAATGAATTTATTGTAATAGTTAAAGTAACAGCAGAGAAGTCATTTTTCATTCAATTAGGAGGTTCTGTGTTGTTTATTTTATTACCAGCCACCACCAAACAGAGCTATAGTAAACAATTATAGAAATTCTGTTGAACTAACTACAGAGGCATCCAGATCTTGGAAGAAATGCTTCTACCCTAGAGTTCATTTGAAATAGTAAACATCTCCATTAAAACGGGCCAGCCCAACTGCTGCAGAGTTGAACAAGTTCTTAAAAGCAGTTGTTGCTTACAGGTTATTTCTCCAGTCCAAGGATTCAATCAAAATCAATTATTGTCTTCCTCAAGAAACCACATCATGTTGATGGATACTGAAGACAGTTTGTTTTAAGTTGAATTTTGCCTTTTTTTCTGTTTTCAAACTACAGAAGCTAGTAACAACTCCCATTTCCACAAGTGTGGCAAGACCTATTTATAACAGTATGGCCAATGGGCTGCTGATGCGTGAAGTTTAAATTCTATCTACTGTCGAAAAACAAACCAAAACAGATCTCATATTATATGAAAGAAGGATGATTTTGCAATTAAAGATTAAAGAGACCTGTTGTAAGGAGACCCGTAAGGAGATCTGTTGTAAATTTCCTCTTATCAGAGGAAAACAGCACATTCATTCTCAAAAAATGGGGCTTGAAAGCACCTTTATGTTTTCCAACACCAAGAGCCTTTCCAATGCAGCATCAGATAGACAAATACACCTCCTGCGTTCAACAGAGTGCCATGGCCACCCTGAAGGACCCTGTGCACGTTCTGTACCCACCAACATCTCTACTTTCCAGTGATTCACGGAGAGGTGACATGGCTTTCACTGCCAGCAACAACGGCATTCAGTTTTTAGAGCCTATGGTACTCCAGACTCTCTCCTACTCTAGACTTTGAACATCTGGAGGGTTTCACTTGATTAACTCAGAAACTCAGACAGACCATTAATAGCTGAGCCACGTTTTTCTCCTTGTCCTCAGCCATAATGCCATTGCCCTCGTTCTCAGGAGCCTTTGCAAGACGTGTTGCCAAAGCTCTGTCCACATTCAGTGCTGACATTTACTAACTCTAGTATTTGCTGGGCTGTTCTACCTAAAATCATGGGGCAGCAGCCACCATTCCGTTATTTTCAGCCAGGTATGTAACAAGGGAAAAATGAATGAACTAGTAGTAGAGTTAAATCATTTTGCCAGGGGTCTAATTGGCATTAGCAACTTGAAAACTATAGGTAATCCAGCATAAATGTTTGCAATAAACTATTTCTATTAGATATTTTTCCTACATGAATAAAATTGTCTGAAATTAACAGAACCCCTGTAGCTCTCGGAGCCTTTATTAGGTAACCAAACATGCTATTTTACACAGTGTATTTTTAAAAGAAAATTACTTTGGCATTGCACAAAAATGAATTAAACCCATTGAATCCTGGTATGAATGTCTTTGGGTGGACTCAAGCTGTTACACTTGTGGGATCAACCCAGATACTCCAGACACGGGATTAACCCAGATATTATTTTCAAAGGTTTCTCCACAGCAGATTTTAATGAACCCTGATATGAAGTCCTTATGCACTACCCTGACATCAACAACCTCACAGCATTTTGCATAAATGTATGGGCTTCCTAGACAAGCCTGGTCTTTTTGACCTGAATTTATGTCTTGTACAGAATTAGCTGAAATCCACATAATTCAGGAAATGAACCGTATTAAACCCAGCACTTCTGAAGGAAAATGGATCACTGAATCATAGAATTGTTTAGGTTGGAAAACACCTTTAAGATCATCAAGCCCAATCGATAACCTAGCACTGCCACATCCATCACTAAACCACGTCCCTAAGTGTCACATTTACATGTCTTTTAAATACCTCCAGGGATGGCAACTCAACCGCTTCCCTGCGCATCCTGTTCCAATGCTTGATAACATTTTCAGTGAAGAAATTTTTCTTAATATCCAATCTAAATCTTCCCTGGTGCAACTTTTGAGGCTGTTTCCTCTTCTCTTATCGCTTGTTACTTGGGAGAAGAGACCGACCCCTGCCTTTCTACACCCTCCTTTCAGGTAGTTGTAGAGAGCAATAAGGTCTCCCCTCA
>JAOXJM010000019.1:71519121-71529770 GCA_026413425.1 Tringa solitaria
TTTTCTTTTCCCTTCTTTTCTTTTCTATTCTTTTTCTTTCTTTTTGTTTTTCCTGTGTGACCTCCCACCTGCTTTGTTTTCTCACAAAACAGCAAAGAGGCACACCCCTCCCCACCACCCCGGCCCCCTGGGTTGAGTACCAGCGTTCCCCAGCGGAGGGACAGCCACCATGCCAGCTGCAGGGACTGAGCCCGCCATCCTGCTGTCATCCCGCCACAAGGAGCAGAAGTGCATTTTGCAGCATGAAATTTTGGTTTAATAACCCCACGCTGACAAAACAGGAAAACTCCATCATCCTGGGGGAAAGCAGACTGGAGGTCACCCTGCTTTCCATGTGCCTGCCCTTTTGTGTGCCACCCAGCCTGGCATTTCACCTCACTGCTGAGACCCCTGTCTCCTCTCCCAGACATCCTCCACCTCCATTTCCAGCTCCGGGATGTGCTACTTTCTGCAGGGTGCTTTCCAAGGCATCTGCTTTCTCAAGATTTTCCACCTTTTGGTCCAACTTCCCTTACTGGTGCGCAGCCTCCTTGTCTCGTGACAGCATGTCAAAGTGACTTCTTGCTTAGCTTTGCCCCTGTGAAAGAGATCCTTTGTTGTGAAGAAAACTCACAGAGCATTATATAATTTCAGTAGTCTCTGTGGCCAAAAGGGAAAGTTTTATTGCCGTGTCCCAAAGGAGGCAGTATCTGTAAGTGGGTGTTGGGGTGGGCGCACAGCTAGGGGAAATGCAGCAGTTCCAGCTTAAACTGAGATACTGTTTCAGTCTTCCAGCTTTAAGTAATTTGTTGGATGGCATCTGTCCTTTAGCTTATTTGGTCCCTTTCAGCTTGTTGTTTTTCTTCAAAACCTCTCCTTTTTTTTTTTTTTTTTTGTTTTCAGTCGCCACATAAAGGTCCACGTACTGCTGCTTATATTACTACAGCTGGTTTTGAAATATCCCTTCACACAGGATCCAGACATCTATACTCCCACATATGCACTGGGAACACACATGGGCAACTCCTACTAAGACTTCCAAGCTATGCAATTAAATCCCTTCAATACCCTTCTCATGTTTTGCTGTTAAGCCTTGCCAAGGGGAGGAATTCTGCTACAGGCTATATCCAGCAAAGGCAAGGGTATGCCCCAGCACTAACTGGGGCTGGGACAGGCAACCTATCCACTCGACAACCCATATACACCTTAGGTGCTGCCAAGTGTGTTAGATGCACCACGTTAGGTCACCCCCTCTTTCCTTCCACGTGGCATCCACTCAGCAAAGCATTTAAACGTATATTTGAGTGCATTGAAGGTAGCTGCACCCCTCTCCAAGTTTGCCAAGGAAACGCACATCCTCAAGGAAATGTGTAGCAGCCCACCCTGCTGGCTCTTTACAATTGTACAGGAATGAGAGAGGATGCATGAGCAGTGGAGAAGTTTCTTGCTGGTGGCTTACTTGCAGTAATAATGGCTGGAAGTTATACAATAATAATAGTCACTAATTTCCCTACAGTGTCTTTCTTTTTGTATAGTTTGGAGGCTGTGATGCAGTGAGGTGGGAATCCTTCACCCAAGGGGTTCACAGAGCACACCCAGGTGAAACGACCTCTATAAGGTGACTCACCAGGTCATGACAGAGTCTACAAGGGACAGCCCCTGGGGACATTTGATTAGTGAAGGCAGCTCTAAATGAAACAAAACAAAACGACTACACAGTCTATTTTTACACATTTTTTCCCCCTCATGTTGGTCAAGTTTTTTGTTTCCAGAATGTTTTGCTCTGTTGGTAAGGAACTTTAATAAAAAAAATTTGAAATTGTGTTAAGCCTCACAGATTTTTATTCCTTTTGATTTACTTTTAGGGCAGTAAGGCAAGGTAGTATTTCCAAATTTTGAAAACACTAAGAAAACATGAGACGTTGGAGGGTGTAGGGAGGAGCAATAAAATTCTAGAAGAGTAGGCAAGCAAGAGGAAAGTAGTATTTTAATATACTTTGTTCAGTAGCTAGAAATGAAGAAAAAAAGAAAAATGACCCTATTAGTTTTCAAATGTCAGTTAAAAGGCTGTTCTTTTCACCGCAATTTTTAAAAGAGCAAAAACTGCTAATCTTAATAATGCGTGAATTGCATCCCATTTCCATGTAAAACAGATTTTTATTTTCATTTCTTTGGAAAAGAGTGTAGGAAACAATCTGTAGTCCCTACTCAATGCTGGAGACGATCCTGAAAGTGCTCTGAGCTATGTGTAGCCTGAACTTTTATTGAAACAGCCTAGTTGTATGGTGGAAATCAGGTTCTTGTCTTTTCCATGGAGCACAGCTGGATTAGGAAAGGTTCTAGTTTAAATCACCTGTGTTTGCTTTCTGATAAATCTCTTTTTTTTTTTTTTTTTTTGACAACCAAGGGTTTCTTTTGCCATTACCCTGCATACAACCAGGGCAATGATTGTATGATGCCAGGCATCTCCTCCTCAGAGCAAAACCCTTGGCTTCCCATCCTCTTGGCTGTTTGTAGGATTGAATCAGTCTACGAAGGCAGACTTTGGCCTGAAGACTGTGTAGGGAAGGCACATGCATACACATGAAGGTCAGGATTAACGCCTCAGCCACTGCAAATACATCGACATATTTTTGTGGTGACAACTTAGTGGTTGGATCCTGGCAGTGGTTGTCAAGAAAACACAGAGCAAGGAGGGAAAACAGACTTCACATTTGCATTTCAGATTGTTTAAGAGGAGATACTTCTGGCTCTTAAAATTACCACATGCCAACATGTTGCATTGTGCTGCACTAACACTGTTCTGGCATCCCCACTATTGTCAAGCATTCCTCCCTAGGGCATACTTGAACCATATTATTTTCATCTAAGTTGAAATTCTGAGGTTTGATTAATCTGTTTTTTATCTTCCTTACCAGACTCTGGCCTCATATGCTATATTAAGATAGGCCAGGAATGAAAAGTTTGTCTAAACTTTTATATTCCCGAGCCCATTGTCCGTGCTCACTTTTTGGACTCCCTTAAGCACGGTGTCTCGCACAACACAGCCTTCAAAATTTTTGGCAGTGGCACCACCCAACATTTCCAGGAGAGCCTACTCCATCTGCAGTTTTAATTGGGGCACTCAGCCTCCTCAGACAACAGCCTCTTGCTGCCCTTCTCTCTCCAGGCTGCTGGCTGGGGGTGCACAGCGGCTGCAGCACCAGGGGTTGTGCTCGGGCCACCTGGAACCTCACCGCTGTGAGCTGCACCTCGGGAACCCCCCTCCCAATGAGCCATCACCCCGCGGACAGTTGTTCTCATCCCATCTGGGCATGTTAACCCCCTACAGGGTGTCAGCTGTGTGTCCAAGCCCTTGCACACCCACCCTGGGTGGCTTGGTGATGAGGATGCCCCTCGTGACTTGCAGTGGTGAAAGAGAAGTGGCCGAACACCCAGACATGTACCTTCACCCCTCCACTGTGGGGTGGTAGAGGCTATCACCAGTACACCATCCTCATCTCCCGCTGCCCTTTGCACGGGATTTCATGGGCACAGTCCCCAGGTGGTGCGGGGTGGTGGGCAAACCAGCCTGACCGACAGGACAAGCAAAGGCTGGGAAATATCCCCTCCATCTCCCACAGCATTTCACATCTGGAAAATGCAGATGGAGAAACCACCAGTGATACACCTGCAGCTGAACAGAAGAGCAGTGGCAGAGCTCAACCTATACCTCCGAGTCCATTTCTGCAAGTGCACAAGATGGTTCTTTCTCCACTGAAAATATAATATCTTTATTTCAGACCTGGTTTAACTGAAGTTGTCTCCTCTCTCCTTTTTCTTTTCTTTCAGTTTTTGCAGTTGCTAGCAAGACATTGAGTTGAAGCACACACAGCAGGAGATGGCATTGTTTGAGAAATAAAAAGCTAGAGCACAGAGCTTTGTTTTAAACCTTCCCAAGACAGCAGGCTTATGAATAGGTAAGCCATCATTTATTAATAACTTCAGCCTATTAGGTTTGTCCATGTTTGCTTGGTTTTGTTCTGCAGCCATGGGGAGCTTGCGCTGAGAAGTCCTCTGACTAGAGTGGTCTCCATGCGGATATGGACACGTCACCTTGAGGAACCAGACACTGTGGTTGGAAGAAGCCTTCAAGGCCCTCCACAGAGCAGAAGTCTCCTGGCCAAATGCTTGTAAGTGATTCTGCTGGTAGCAGGGACAAGAAGCAATGGCTCTCCTGAGACCTCTTCTCCTGCCAGCCCTCCCTGCTATGCTTAAATTACCTTATGTTAGCCTGAGATTTATTCGACACCTTCAGTCCTTGGCACTAATTAATGAAGCAAGGCACAGAGCCTGCAGTCAGAAAATCAGGAGATCCTTCCTGTTTGTGGTGACTTCTCTTGAAGTAGGGAAGAACAAGAACAAATTATGTATTCATTTCACCCTTCTCCCTTCTTTCTCCTCCTGGTATCTGGGGTCATTTGAAGCTTCCCAGGTGTAGGAAGCAGCCTGTCTCCTCTTGGGATTTCAGCTACTGGCACTGCAGGTCACTTACCCAGCTAATGCCTTGATGCAGTAGCCCAGCCTGGCTCCTGGGGAGCAGGGGGACATTGGATGACCTGCAGAGGAGAAATGCAAGGTAACCTTTCCCAATTTCCTTCACTCTCTCTAATATTACACAAAAAGAAAATCCTGGTTAGTCCTTACCTTTCACTTGACACTTTACATCCGTCTGGGGGAGAGAGGGGTGACGAGAGCAAGTAATACTCCCAGCACCACAGTGTAGGGCAGAGACACATCTGTGAATAGGACAACTCTTCACTAAAAGGGGAACTTTTGTTGAATTTCTATTCCTCTTCACTAAAAAGGATTTTTTTTTGTTGAATTTCTATTCTATCAGCATAATGATGGCACTGAAATAGGTCAACACCCTTTAGCTTGTGCATCCCTCTGTAGCTGTTAATGAGCTGAGATTCACATCTATACCAGGACTTGTGTTATCCACCCCATCAGAAACATTTTGTGCCATTGAGTTTCATGGATCCTGACAACTTTAGTGCTCTTGCCCCTCTTGCCCCTTAAAGATGGCTTGACTATTGAAATCTGCCAGGAGAAAGAGGAAAGAATGTACATTTTTTTGACTTTGGATTTAAAAAGTAGAGCTTGATTCCTGTAGATTCTGGCATGTCCCTCTCCTTTCTGTTCAAACAACCCAGATTGTAGCGGAAAGCTGTTTTTAGCAGCATTTATTTCTCTTCTTGTGCCTGCTGATCATCCTCCACATATAGTATATAGCTGAGATGATATTATCTTAAAAACTGCAAAATATTTACTGCTGAGGTTTGTGTTAGTACACTAGATTTTGCTTCAGAAGTGAGATAGTAAAGAAAAGAAAGAAGTTAACTGCAGCCCAACTGGCAAAAGCTCCAAAGAGGTGGAAATTAACTACTGCCCCAGAAGGTAACTGGAGCCAGAATCTGAATATTTGGGTTTTATTGCTGCTCTGATAACTATGTGACCTTTGTTGTTCCCCCATATATGACAAAAAGATAACTTTATACCTCCTTTATAAACACCCCGTAGGCAGTAGGCCCTCTAGTCCATCCTCAGTTCTGTCTCCTATCCTAACAGGCTCCTGAAGAAGTACTATAGGATTGACATTGGATTTGCGATGCCAAAAAAGTAATAAGGAGCCCACTGCAGTCTACAAAGGCACCTTTTGTTAATGATAAGCCTTCAACTAAGGTTAAATAACCAGGAAATTTACAACAGCACGCCTTCCTCCTCCACAGAGGGGCTGCACAGAGAGGTGTCTTCAGCTTGTCTGCATCAAGGTCGCAATTTCATGATGGGCGTTTCAGATCAGTCCACCTCAACTCCAACATGCTACAGCAATGAAAGAGCTGGAATTTTTATTTTATCTCTTTGATGAAGAGGAGTTAAATCAATCCATTCAAATAAGGGATCTGACAGTACTTTGAAAGAGGAGCAAGTCAGATTGAAGTCAGGTCTGCATATCACTGCCCATCTTTCTGAAATTCTCCAAAGAGCTGTCGTGTAGCCTTTGAGACTCCTAGCTAGTGGTGCTAGTCCTAAAAAAGGACCCCATAATAACAGATTTTTAGGCAATATCCCGTCTTTGGTCCTCTGACCTGAAAAAACTGGGAACATTTTGCACAGAAATCATCTTTAGGCCTTCTGGCTTCTGCTTCAGGTCATGACAGAAAGTCACACAGAAGAAGCAGAGACAAAAATTAACCGGCTACTTTCTGGAGCCATGTTGGAAGTTTAATATGAATTTTGGATCAGCCTATGCTGCTCCCAAATTGGTATACCCAGCTTTCGTCTTAGCTAGGGAATTCATTAAGGTTTTCACAGCCTGAGGCAGCCACAAGGTGCCAAGAGTTTGCCTTGAACCAGCGCAGCAAGTGGTATGTATTATGCAAAGCCACTGCGTTGTATCTATGCAAGTGATTTCTTCCACAGATCGTTAAGGCTGTTGTTTCTTCTCCGTGGTCCCACTTCCAGTGCTCAACATAAAGGCATGCAAGCACACCGGGATGTCCCTTTCATGGGAAAGGCATCCCCAGTGGTTTCATGCCTAGGGCCGCTGCGAGTATGTAATATTCCCTCTAATGCTTTTTAAAGACTAGTGTGATGGACAGCAGCAGTAGATGCTGAGAAAAATCATAATCAGGTTTCCTGAGGAAAATGCAAGGTCCACTGACTTCCTATTCATATTACTCTAATGGTATTATTTCATACTTTAATATTATAAGGTACAAATTGAAGAACTGTTTTACATTATATTGCATGCTGCATACAAGCCTCACTCGAGATTACCATTAAACTGGTATCTTTGACGTGCAGCTAATTAGGAAATCATCTTTATATCTTGCACCTCTAATGTACAAATGCCTTCTCTATTAAGTAGATTTCAGAAGAGACAGTATTCATTAAACCTAGTAGTCAGCAGTTCTTAGGATGAAATTTAATGCTGATTTACAAAGCAGTCTAAAAGATTGACATCGTCTTCCACTAAGTTTAGTAGAAAATGATTCTTAATCTTCTAGACTGCTTTGAAAATCCTTGTCAACATGTCTACATTTTAAGCTTCTGCATATATTCCAATTTTGGAACCTGGAAGCGAGTACAATACACAATTGTTTCAACACTAAGCAGTCACCCAACCTTTTAAATATAGATATTTGGGAAGAGGATGAATGCTTTAGCCCTGAAAACTTCTAGTTATGTCTTAATTCAGTACTTAAGCAGGCTTTTCATCCTTCTCCAGCTTGCTCTGTTTGATGTCTCTTTTACTAGAGAATAACAAAACGTGGAGTAAGGCTGCAGTTATTGTCAACCTCGTGGTAAATTCAGACTTCTGGAGAGGCATCCGAAGGGATGCTCACCTTGATGTTGGATAATTACTTCTAGGTGTGCCAAGAAGGAAAAGAAAGAAGCTCCCTGTGAGGCTGGGACTGATTTGCAACAGGTAGGTAGCACAACAGAGCCTCCTGTATTTATGTGTTCTAGGCACTAGTTCATCATAAATTAAAATAATAGTAACCATGTAGCAGGGCCCTCTGCACAAATGGAGTAGAAAAAGCATGTCAGGTTGTTAATTTGACAAAAAACCTTTTTTTTTTTTTCCTTGAATAATTCTTGTGAGGAACTAGAGCCTTGCAAATTCCTCCTATGAGATTCGAATCAATCTTGTGAAGGTGAAGAAAACCCTTTAGTTGAGGCCTGCTTCTGCCACTGCCCACTCTTCACAGCATAACAGTCTGAGACTCTTTCATAAGGATGGTAGAGGAGCATGGCTTTGTTTATGAAGTTATAAAGACAGAAAGAGATACAGCTAATGAAAAAAACCCATCTTTTCTTCATTATGTTACTGACCATGATCATCTACCCTTTTCCCACAGAAAAGAAAAGATTATCCCCTTTTTTCTATGTTTTCCCTTGATTTCTTTAGATGACTCATTTATTTTGATCCTCTGATGTTATGGGCAATACATTTGCAGTTTGAGCACTCACCAAAGGCATGGAGAGTGCTGTGCTATCTGTCTGCATCAGATCTATTTAGGCAACTTAATTTTTTTCCATGTTAGTCTGTTCCTATCCTATAAAAATATACTTTTTAAAGACTAATAAAATACTTCCAGTTGAGATTTGGCAGAAGACAAAATGTTTGTTGATTCTAGTGCCCAAGCAATCACAAAGTGTGGTTTTACAGCTGTTTCAGGATACTTCTAGCCTGCATAAACCTACTTGCATATGTCTACAGTAGGTGCCAATACTGTACCTGGTGTGTGATGGCAATGAGGTGAAAGGCACCCTGATGTGCCTGTTTTAGACATCTTCAACAGATCTTCTCATTGTCAAAATACTGACTGGTAAACCCCAATTCAGCTATACTGAATGCACATACATCCATGTTGATGTGAGAGTCCCACTGAAAGATGATGGCACTTTTCAGAAAACGGAGACCCTTTGAAAGAAGGGACTTTTAAAGGTGCCTGTTTAAGTTCTCACATTTCAGATCTATCTAGGAATTTCAGCATTTTTTCCCCCCAATTACACACATAGAAAGGTGTAGAAGAGTAACAACGTTTGCAGCTTGTTGTACATGGGGCGTGTAAGTGACGATTTCAAGCCCCAACTCTTCTACTTGAATAACAAGCTTATATGTCTCCAAATCAGTAGTGTCACTTCCAAACCAAACCCTAATCTAAACAACATAAGACAATTTTATTTAGCAGAGTGGATCAATAAGCAGACATTCTGTAGATGTGGTTACGAATCAAGCCCTGACAACTTGCAAATCACTTATCCTTTCAGGACGGTGTTTTCTTTGCCTGCTGTCTGCTTCTTCTCTTACTGTGAGCCCCTCAGCACTGGGACTGCCTGCTGCTCAGGAAGGATGGCAATTAGTAAGTTTACATCTGGCATTGCAATAACTGCACCTACAAAAAATTAAGCTGATATTTAGTATTTAAGAAGAAGTAACATTAGTGGCAGAATAATGATAGTTTATCAAATCCAGCTTACACACAAGGTATGCATTAATTTTTATGAGATAGATTAGAAAACAATCCCATTTCATTTGGTGAATTTCTCAAAAGGTTTGATTTTTTTTTTCTGAAGACAAAATGCGTTCTGACATAAAAGCATTTTACACTGTTTTTCGCTTTTGTGTGGAGTAAATATGGGAGTACAAACTTTCAAATGATGTGAAATATTTTTATTATTGGCTAAAAAACAATTTGAAGCCCTGCTTATTAGTCTCTTCAAAATAGTGGTGCTTTGCCTGGGAGCTCATGATCAGAGCTTGAAGAACAACTCTGGATTTGACTTCTTTTTCAAAAGATCCTGTTATTGAACCATGTCGCACTTGATATCAACCTAAGTTTCCAGCCCTCTACTGATATATAATTAGTTCTGACTGTCAGTAGTATATTGTGGCAAGGAGTTCCACAAATTAGCTCAAAAAATTGTGCCTTTTTAATAGCCCTTTGTTTTTTTCTTGGTTTCACTGTACCTGTTTTCCAGCTATCAGAGTTTTGATTTAATACTCTAGGCTGCCTATTTCATCCCATGATGAAACTGTACCAGCTGTGAAATTTTATAATGGGAATCATTCCTGCAATCAATATGAGCACAGTTTTCCCAAACACCACAAAGAAACCCTACTATTGCAGAAACAAAGTGTAGCTCATAATCTTCTGGAGTGAGGCAGAGTGCAAAAGAAAGATGCAAAACAAAAGAAACATTCTTAATACTTTGAAGAGAAACAAAGAATGCAGTGACAAAAATGAGTTAATAATGTAAAAATGGCAGGAAAAACAGGGGTTGCCTTTAGATTGGAGATCTGGTGCGCATTGTGGAATTAAAATGATGTTTCAGGGGAAGCAGAGCAAGTATTTTAGTCAGTTATTTTTGTGTAAAAGATTCCACAATAAGCATTATCTTGGCTTTTGTTTGTCTTGAGTGCAATTTCAGCAACTACAAAGCCAAAGAGTTGAATGCAGCATTGCTGCAAGTAGGAAGCTGGAAAAACCTTTCAGCAGTGCCCACATCAGAGAGGACTGTGAATAAAAATAGGTTTGAAAAGCTTTAAAAGGTAGAGTAGTTTGTTTTGGAGACAAGCAGATGCAGCTTAAATTTTTATATATATGTGTGCCCACTTGTATGAGGATGTCAAAGTGCAACCTAAGCAGTTTTTTCCTTTTACTGAAAAACTCAGCCCATTGCACCCCTAACTTTGAGCAACTTAAGGTCCATGGGTACTGTGGTTATTGCAGCTTCAATGCTTAATTAAGTTGTGATTTTCTGGCTCGGGAGAAATCACTGTGTGATGGCAAGTACTGGCTATAACAATGCAGATGACATGCAGTGTGACATTTCATAGTACCTTTCTCTCCCAGAGCAGGTTACAAGCCATGGTTTCTAATCCGGAGCCCTTGAAGAGATGTGGTAATCCCACTGAAGTCACACAACCCTCTATTTGCATGGCCTGTTTTGCATGTTTTGCCCCATACAGTCTGGATTTATTTAACTGTTGAGTCTGTGTAGCACAGGGTGCTGAAGGAGAGGGGTTTTGCCTACAGACTTCTGACACTGGGCTGGGGTGCAGGAGGTCCAAGGTCTCCTCCTGGTTGTTTTGCCTCTCCTGTGCCATCCCCCCC
>JAOXJM010000019.1:71537068-71548386 GCA_026413425.1 Tringa solitaria
TCATCTCATCTCATCTCATCTCATCTCATCTCATCTCATCTCATCTCATCTCAGGCATCTTTGCAGCACTGGAACAGGCTGCCCAGACAGGTTGTGGAACCTCCTTCTTTGGAGATATTCAAAACCTGCCTGGATGTGTTCCTGTGCAACCTGCTCTGGGTGGACCTGCTCTGGCGGGGGGGTTGGACTAGATGATCCCCAGAGGTCCCTTCCAATCCCTACCATTCTGTGATTATATGACTCATTAAAAGACATCCCTTACAAGAAAAGCCAATCCCACAGCAAAACAATTTAATTGTATGAGGTGGTTGTCACAGACATTTATTTTGCCCAGTGAGTGAAACTCCTTCCTACAGTTGTTGTCAAGACAAAGGTAAAATCTTTTATTTCAAATCCAGTGAGAAGGCATTGTTAAGGTGCGTTATTATTTGGAGAAGTTGTCTCATGTTTCTCCCTGGGCACAGCATCCAACAGTTTCAGAAATGTGTCAAACAAGAAGTGGAAGTATACAAATTTTGTAGTTTTACAAGTAAAAATCTGGTTCAACATTTGACCATCAGGACTGATTAAAGATGATTTGGGATAATAAGAATTTCAATGCCCATAGAAAAAGCAAACAAAAATCAGTTCAATACATAAAAACATAATTAATGTTATTTTGGAAGCTAGTCTAGTGACTAGAACATTAGCAGTACTTATCCAGCTCAAGGAAGGCACTGTTAGCTGTCTACAGTTTTTTCCTTAACTCCTTGGTTCAGTTCATATGGTGTAAAGTGCAATTATGCTTCTCCCTGCCTGCTACATCAGTCTAATGAATGATAGAATCATAGAATGGTTTACATTGCAAGGGATCTTAAAGATCATCTAGTTTCAAACCCCATGCCATGGGCCAGGACACTTCCCAGTAGACCAGGTCATTCAAGGCCCCATCCAGCCTGGCCTTGAACAATTCCAGGGATGGGGCCTCTGAATTTTCTCCTCAGAAACCTCTTTGATAATGACCTAGAAAAAACTATGAAGTCTAGACCATCTAGACAGATCAGAACTGCATCTGTCTAGACCAGATGTCTCATCCTCAGGTCATCATGACTGTGGTACACCTGTATGTACATCTCATCTCAGATGTAAACTCATGACTTTCCAGGAAAAGGCTTATTGATTTTTCAGGGTACTTTGGGGGGTTTTGCATTACTTTGTATTCCTCTCACTGGTTCAGACTTCTTTCAGTTAAATCACCACTACTCAGTGAGGAATTCAAGGGTCAAAACACCATCAGTCTCAGCTGATGTTCTAGTGAATAGCAACCTGGCTTGCTCTTACTTGTCCTATTGGAGGTGTTTCTGCATGGAATCTTCAGCTACACCTGTGAAAAGCACCCCTCCGCTTCATTTATAGGAAGACACACATTTGACAGTGCAGTCTGGCCATCTGATACTTAAAAATCCTGACCCTGCTTTTTTTCCAGCTCCGGGAGTTCCTCTCAGCTGTGATGGCAGAGGGTGGTCAACCCCTGTTACAACATCTGGGTACATCATTGTTCTGCTTCCAAGCAAGATGTAGCAGACGTGCTTCTCTGCAGAGGATGTCATACCCTCCCATCCACGCTCCTTTTCCATGAGATCATCTTCATTAAAACATCAAAAGAAAATTCAGTTACATAATTTCTTGTTGAACAAAACAGCTCTTCAGTTAAGAGTAACTGAGGCTAAGCACTGGTGAGTCAAGTCTTAAGTACATGCAGTACCTTTTGATGTCTCAGAAAATGTGAGCGAGTGAGCAACGGTCATGTTAGCCAAGTCCTTATGCTCCATTCCTAGTTTCTGGTCTGCATCTGATGCAAAACCAGTGCTGTCTGATGCCGTTCAGAGCTTCTTCCCTGTGGTGAACCCTGAAGATGTCTTATTGCTACAGTAAATCACAACTTGATTGACCTTCCATTGGTAATTACTGAGGAAGGTGTAACTTAGGAAAACTTAGATACTATGATGTCTAAAAATTTGTTTATAAAAAAGATAAAAATGTGTGAATTATTAGAGACAATTATTTATTAGTTTTTCCTGAATTCAGGTGTTTCCTAACTTCTAAGAAGCAATATATTTTTGTGATTTTTATACTTGCTACTGCATCATCAATACACTGATACTGGAGTTCTTAAATTGGATGCATAATAGAGGGATTTTTGGACACACTGCTAATGTCTGTGTGCTTAATTGCACTACCCCATTAGTCTTTCTGAAATAATTGTCAGTTCAACACATGCTTTGGAATCAGGGAAGGAAGTGTATGCTTTTGGCTTATTTTCTAGAAGTGAATCTGGCATCCATCTTTCCCAAAGGAAATAGTCACATTATCATCGTCTTCTTCTTCTTAAAGAAGCCTATTATCCCATATTAAAAATAAGAGTGCAGATAAAACAGTATTTTAGGGCATACAGAATTGAAACAAGTAATTTGAGGCAGTCTTAGAGTATTTTGGAAATGAGGTGTCTTAGGTTAGTCACACAAAATCCATTGTCGGCACTGTAGACCATTTAGTTCAGTATACCAGTGTTTATTCCCAACAAGTGTGTTTATCTTCTTCCATGAAATAAATGCTTGCATTGTCAAATGAAGACAGTCCATTTTAACTGTAAATTACTCAATTTGCAAGAATGTCCTGCATTCTTTGCACTTCAAACTCATGTTGATGGCACAAATAATTATTCTGGATAGAGTCCAATTATTTAAAAGGTTAAATTCTGTTTCCTTGGCCTATTTTTAGTAAAATAAGACTCACTTCTCTCCGCAGCTCTGTGCATAACAGCAGTGCCAAAGCACAGGGCCTAATAAAGAATTAAATACTTCATGTCCAGTAGCTACAACATTAAAAGCAATTTGACTGCTACTTTCCGCTCTTATCCTTTATTCTTCACAACAGTCTTGATGTAAGAAACTGTTTTGTTGATGGAGGAAAAGACAGTCAGATCATCTGGGCAAGCTTACAAGTTACAGCTCCAAGGAAGTCATATAATGCCAGAGCAACTCTGCTGGGTCAGACAAAGAGCCATTGCCTCGTGGGCCATAGCAGGCCCTTAGGGAAGAGGGCATGCATTAAAAGGGCGATCATATATGTATGATGCTTCCTCTGAGTGTTATCCTGGTTTCCAGTCATTTGAGGCCCAGAGACTTGCTGAGCTGGACATAACTCTCCCTGGACTTTGCTGCCCTAAGCTTGTAGACTCACCCTTTGAACCTCAGTAGCTCTTCAGCACCCACAGCATCCTTCAGCCAAAAATGCCTCTTCAAGCCATTCATAGATATCTACCATGCTTCCCCCAGTTCATCTCTTTCCAGGCTAACAAATTTCAGTCTGCAAGAAAGGATGACTCCATCCCTCTGGTCATCTTTCCCAGTCTTCTCTTATCTTCTCCAATTAGTGGCATTATTCCTCTAATTTTTAATCACAGGTTATCTACATGTATCTTTTTAAATAGTGCCATGGGACCTTTGCCTTTCCATTTGAGCAGCTTCTGCAAAGTGCTGAGTTTTCATATCACGCTGTGTCTAGGGGATGGAAGCGAATGAATTCAGGCTCTGAAGCAGCAAAGCTTTCCTCTCGCTCTTTGCTTACCTAACAGGGGGTAAGTAATCCCATTACAGACGGGCATATGTTAAGCCCGTGAGGGTCTGTTTGGGCAGCATTCATCCTGCAGCCTGGCTGTGTGATGCAGCTCTTACAGAGGATGTGGAGCTACACTACTACCGAAAAGGTCACTGCCTGTGTGTAATACACCCACCTCGTTTTTGCCCCTTTCCTAAAATGCACATGAAATTAGGCTGCTCTATTCACATTGAGAATCCCATGACAGTACAGTGTTCCTCATGATGAGATTTAAGAACCATTGAAAAAACTAGTCTATGTGAGATGCTGAAGGAGAACCGTAGCTATAATGAGGTCTGGTGACACTTGTTTCAATGTTTGAGAAAAGCATCTTCTGGGATGTATGGGGAAAAATATTAATTTTACAATATCTCCCACTTGGCTTGTCTGACTCTAAAGTACAAATACTGTCACAAAGGGGCCTTTGCTGAGAAAGACATTTCTGCACCACATCTCTTTAGGGTAGCCTTGATTTACTTGCAGTAAACTGAAGCATTATGGACTGCATTGCTCTAGATTAACAATGTTGACCTTCAGCAAAGGGAAACTCAACTTAATTTTACAGCTTTTACTCTCAATTTATGTGAGATCAATAGAGAATCAGCAGCCTCATATATTACCACAAGGTGCTACTATTTTTTATTTTAACCTTTGTAGGTATGTAGAAAACCCAGAAGTTTTGTAATCTCTGGAAACTGCAGTTCATCAGATGATAATGCTTATGGGATAACCTGGTGTCCCAGTTGCA
Organism: Tringa solitaria; assembly: GCA_026413425.1. Lineage (NCBI taxonomy): Eukaryota > Metazoa > Chordata > Aves > Charadriiformes > Scolopacidae > Tringa > Tringa solitaria. The sequence goes on from JAOXJM010000019.1 coordinate 71,541,456, forward strand.
GTCCATTGTAGAAAAACAACATCGTGTCCTGTAGTCCCCTTCTTATTTTTCTTGGCATTGTTTCTTCACCTAACTACTATGTGTCATGATGCAGTGCACTGTTGACATTAACTCACTGGCTCAAATAAGGGTAAAGAAAGGGTGTGTAAAGTGTGTGGAGTCTTGATGGGTTGTATAAACGGAGGTAGGCATCTTAAATGGATGGAGGTGCCATTGAACAGACAGGATAATATATGCATAAGGGACAGAAACAAATTAAAACTTTTCTCCATAAGAATAAATGTGATGCAAGTCCATCTTGGCGATATTTGACCACAGGATTTATACAGAACTGGGTACAACATCTCCACAACATCTGCAGTGGCAGTCTACAAGTAGCGCTTGGAGTGATACTACAGTGTAAATTGGTGAAGGCAATATGCAGCAACATGTATCTGACTTCTTTTCTGAACAGTGATTATCCAGTCAGAGCCCTGGGCTCTGCTGCAAGATGTGACTCACAACAGGACAAACAACCGAGCAAACAAAGTTTAGGTTTTAAAACCTTCTCGGTAGATTCTTATTCCAAAGGAAATGCCTCCCCTTTCACGAGAGCTATTTTTGGAAGAAGGAATAGCTGTGTTGTGGTGTCATGCATGGCTAGAGTAAGGCTATGGCATAATTAGTATTTTCAGTTCTAGGTTTTCTTTGTAGCCTCTGAAAATGCACTCCTTTAGTCAAGCCACTAAAAACAATTTTATTCATGGCTGATCCTAGTCTGCAAGCAGGAGCAGCACTCAGAGCTGCTGATCAGGGCATAAAATGCTTTAATGATGTATAACTATCAGTCTGTGAAAAATCAGCTAACATTACTGCATTATGTTGCATTATAACTCCATACTGAAATGTTCCATTAACCACTGAGTCCAGATGCTGTTTTGGTTTGCTGACTGTATTTAATCTCCCTGTATTAGCCTCGGTGTGCCCTAGAAATTATTTTGTCTTTGCTTTATGTCTAGTACAAATTTACAGAGAGGAATGATGTAATTTGCAAAGGACTCCTACTGTACTTTCTGCGCAGACTATGTAATTTTTATAGCACCTTTCTGGTATAAATGATCCAAACTTGTATTCACCGAGTCTGGGTTTGTTAGCTGAGCTTTGTGCCCGCATTGCAAACATCATGCACTGTGATAAAAGTGTGGGAAAGGTTACACAAAAGCAAGGAAATGGAAAAAAGAACAAAACAATGTCAGTTCACACAGGATCAGTGCATGGAGGTGCCATGAACCCGCGAAGATCTTCACATCTTGTACTCTTGGTAGGAAAGGCTGACCACTTTTGGTTCCATTTGAACAGCACAGTAGCACTCACCATGCTTTAAAATCCTTTAGAAATCACAGGAGAAGATGCCAATGAGTGTCAGTGATAAGAAATCAGGACCTTTCAGTCCACATGTGTGTTCTGGGTGCCCCCACCTGAAAAATGCTGCATAACAGGCTGCGCTGCTGCTGCCTGGCACAAAGGGAATCTAAACTACTGCAAACTAGATGTTCCCCATGGAAAACTACAATATAGTGCTCTCATCATGCTTCTGTGCAAATTAATAAATGTCAACCAATTCAAAAGCCATTCCAGCCAATATTCAGGTTTCTGGTACCATGCAGCTTCTTTTTCTGAAAGATTCACTAACAAATCACCACCCAACCCGGCAGAAGTGCAGCTGGAAGACACCCCCCTTCCCCCCCCCCGCCCCGTGCACACTCCCCTCCAACAGAGCAACATCAGCCTTAGAAGAACAAGTAGAAGCAGAAGGTCCTCCTCAGCCAGGAGCAGGATGACTCATGGATATTTTCCCTCCCTGATGAAATGCTGAGAAACTTACCTAGTCAGCATGTTTAAAAACTCTGTCTTGAAAGGGGAGTTATTGTACCCAAATGGAACAGACAGGTTTTTGTCAGACGGGAATCCTATTTATGTCTCTTTTCATAACTATGGCGTGGCAAGAAGCTTTAAAATAATTAATTGAACTACAGAAAGGTCATTACAACTAGGCAAGCTGAAGAACACCATGAACTGGAAGTCTGACTCAAGGAGTCGTGCCTCGACCTCATTAAAAGCTAGTGTGCTGCCACTGTTGTAAGATGGAAAATGCCATTCTCTTTTTCTTTTCAAGCTATAGGTGTATATATAAATGTGTGTTCAATTATTTTGCAATCTGTACCAAAGTTTCAAGGAAACTACTCAGCCATATTGTAGGAGAAGCTTCTGGCAAGAGTAAGTAAATGAGAGGTCAAACTATTGGAAGCCATGCAGGGATCTGTGCTAGCCAATCTATTAATAAACAACCCAGGAAAAGGGGTGAGCTGCAGGATGACAGCATTGAGGGTAGCAAGTAGAAGTGCCAAGTGTGAAAAGCAGCAGGAAGATCTCAGTGACTGGGTGAGAAACCAACATGAAATTCAGTGTAGGGAAAATAAGCATGAAGTGTTCCACAAGGGCAAATATTGTCTGAGCCTTCCACATAAAATAATGGACTCTGAGTGGATGATGACTTCTTAGGAGAGAGGTCTTAGGGTTACGACAGATAGTGCCAAGAAAATGTCATCTCAGTGTGAAACAGTAGGCAAAAAAAGGCAAGCCAAAAGCTAGCAAGGAACAGAGAACAAACCAGAAGATATCATAGTGCTGCTAAATAAATCAGTGGTTTGCTCACCCTTTGAATACTGTGTGTAATTCTGGCAGTGTAATCCCAGAACTGATATAATGGAGATGGTGCAGGGTAAGTCAAGGATATTCAAAGATAAAAAATTTTTGATATAGGGACCTGCTGAGTAGGTGGGGACACCTCAAACTGGAAAAGAGAGAAAATTAGGGGACTTCGTAGACATCTACATATAAAATCATCAGAGAAGGGCTGATTGAGTTCACTGTCATCCAGTTCTAGAACAAAGGGGCATCAAATTCAGTGGGACCCAGTTTAAAAGTAGACAGTGGGAGGTGATTATTCAGGCAACAGGTCTGTAGAACTCCTTGCCAAAGGATGCTGCCATAATGCAGGTGTACACGGCCCCAGGGGCCACTGGGGTTAGCTAACCACACAGAAACACGTGCAAGTGCAGGGAACACCCTGAAGTGGAAATACTTGGGGACGGGCAGAGCGTTAAAGAGAAGTGTCATATATACTTGGCCTGTGCACATTGTTTCCCAGGTACCCACTTAGGGTGACTGCTGGAAGCAGGATATGGAAGAAACTGGACTGTTGGTGTGGCACAATGTGGATGGCCTCAAGTACATCACTCTCTAAATAAACTCCTGCCTCGATATGTGCAGGCTGTGGCAAAGGGCAAGGGGCTACTTTTCTGTGAGCTCATGGCTTTGGAAATAGAGCTGAAGGACGGAGAGGGACAAGCGTCATCTCATTTGGTGTAGCTACTTGTATTCATCTTTGAGATGTAAACCCAACAGCTTTTTTTTTTAAATTTTTTGTTGTTGTTGCTGCTTTGTTTTTAATTTTATCTGCTGTACTGTGTCTCATCACTTCTTGTGAAGACTTTACTGGCTCAAGAGCTTTCTGAAACAATCCAGCACAAAGGAGAAAAATACACTGCAAAATTATGTGGTGTGCATTACCTTTAACTTGATGGCATCGGCATCTAAGCTATTAGTCCATATGTTTGTACTGAGTAACTGAACTCCACCTCCTGCAAAGAATATTTCTTTTCGTGTTAGGTTATAAAAAAAATTAAATGGGAAAAAAGTTGTTACAAAGAGTTCTGTCCAATGTCTGGTGAAAACCATTTTAAGCAGTGTCTTCTGCTCTGACAGGAGACTCTGGAAAAACTCTGGAAGGCTGGAAAGATGAGGAATACTGAACACAAGCTTTCCTTTCAAAAGCAGTGCCCTGAAACACCACCACCCTTACATACCTAGGGGTTGCTTTCACAGCAAATTTGAAATCAGTCTAAGCCATGGCTGCTGCTGCCAGATGCTGCCCCTGTCTTTCCACATATGGCAAAGTTTTCCCTCCCAGCCTCCTTCATCGGTCTGTGTAAGCGGGCAGTAAAAGATGATCCCTTAGAGAGCTAACCTGGCAAATTAAAATGGCTATTTTTTTGGTTGTATCAGTTCCAGGATGTGCAAGGGACAAGGGTAATGCCAGGCAGATGGTCTGCCTGGTCAGTCACTGCTCTGTGACTTAATTACCTCAGTGAACACTGACCGAGGTGCAAAGACTGTTTCCTATACAAATAAAATATTTTTAGTGGTCTGTAAAGGTAAATTGGTAAAGCAAAGACTATGTAGATTTAGTAAACTCAATAGTTCAATCTGGATCACTGTCCTTTGCTTAGCAGAAAGGGATTTCAAGCATCTCTTCTGCCCTTTGGAGAACATTTTCTATTCTCAAGGGCTTTCCTTACACATAGTCTGGGAAGGTTGTCTTTCCTTTAATCCTTTTCTTCTGCACATCTGCTCTGCAACAGTGAGGGAACTTGGGAAAACATCTCTCATAGGACTCCTGCCTTTTCAATGATTGTGTTTCTTTCTCTTCCTGTGTATAGATTTACATGTTTAAGACACTGCATATCAGCCCTTAGCACTTCTCACCGAGAAATAAATATCTTACCTGCTCTGACCTACACAAGTACAAGCTATCTTGGGAAAGATGACTTTTGATTAAAAATTGTAACCACATGTTGTATTAAAGAGCCTGTCAAAACTGATTTCTTTGCAATTCTCATTTGTGCTAGCATCTGGAATAATTTAAATTATAAATGAAAAACTGACCTCTGTGGTTAGCCAAATCAAAAGGCCTGAAAAGCTTCATGTTTAAAGAGTCATTTGATTCCTAAACAGACCAGGAAGTTGGAGAAACCAAAATCTGACCAAATCCTTCAAAAGAAAATAAGTAGGACCAAAAAAAAATAAATAATAGAAAGGTAAGGGGAAAGAAGGAAAAAGAAAGAATTAAAAAAGGAGAAAAGGAAAAGGGGAAGAAAAGAAAGGAGAGAGAGAAAGGGAAAGGGAAAAGGAAAGGGAAAAGGAAAAAAAAGAAAAGGACTAACCTGTTAGCTGAAAGCTGGACAACAAAGCGTAGACAAGAAAAAAGCAATGTATACATTCTGCCAACACTAAATAATGAACTTGTCTGGTGACCATTTCAACGATATACTTTAACATGTACCTAGTTTCCTACCAAAGCCTTACTTGAAAATTAAGCATGTGCTTGATCTCTTTGACAGGAATGGATGGGATTATTCATGATGTTTAATATTAAGGGCTGGATTGTGCTGGGGCCGTACCTGGGGGAAGGTACTCCACAAATGCAGAGTTCCTTGATGAACAGGCTTCTGCTACCAGGACTGCAGGCAGGATCTCCTCCTGGGGCTGCCAGCTCAGGTGCCCCAGCCCTGCAGCAGGTAGAGGGGGAGTTTGAACAGAGTTAGGCAAAAACTGCATGAGGTTTGGAAGGTTTCCAATGGTTTTTCTCAGTTACATGAGCAAGAATTGTTGAATATATGCAGTCAGCACTGTGTGGAGCAATTCTGCTGAAAAATGCAATATCCTTTCCCTTGATTTAGGCAGGGGATTAATTAAAAACACATATGCATTTACTCTCCTGCCAGAACTCAAGTTGATCTAACTAGGTCGGCACTAAATTTGACCAATTCCCTAAGCATCAAACTGAATTAGCATAGCATGTTGAGACGGAAGAGGTTAGTTCTTTCTTTGGCCAGGGTGTCTTGAGATCAGGGAAGGACCTTTAGCTTTTAAACAAAAGCAAAGTTTACCAGATTACATGGGCACATGGGGATAATATAGCAGGGAATGCAGGCTTCTCTGCAGAAGTGGGAACTGTAAATGTCAGCTCAGTATACCAAGAAAGCAGCCAGCCTAACGAAAGTCAAGTTACTTTATGATGTCAAGTAGAGATTGGCTGGCTGGTGTAAATCCTGGGTATTTATTCTATAACTGTTTTCTTTAAACATGTACTGAGGCAGATCCTCTCTTTGCCATTAACTAAGCACTGGCTGCAGTCTCAAATCCTCTGTATGACAGGAAAGGACAAAGCTTAAATTCATAGGCAAAATTGCTGCATAATCACTTTTCAGCCTTTAGAAATGAATAGTCTCATAGCTCACTATCAAATCAGTAATTTCTCTTTTTATTTTTCTGAAGAGGAAAAAACACTGAGTGGCTATAAAGAAGGGCTATTACTATCCTATTCTGTTTTGAAAGATACTCAAGTGTTCTGGAAATAAATCACAAACTGGTGTTCTCTGATGTAAGTATAAAATCACATAATCATGCCTTTCTCAGTAGTGGATACAGAAGAAATGGTTTCAACCTCGTAGAAGAGGCCTGTAAAGAATAAGTTTAATGAGCACTGTATAATTTAATATTTCTAGTTGTATTTCAGGAAAAAAAGATGTCATTCTCATGGAGACATTCCCTAAACATCTAGTTCCTGCAGTATTTTTGAATTACACATTTCATTTGTTTTATAAGACAGCTTATGGAAAATTGCTAATATGGAGAAGGAAGCATGGCTTTCTAGTAAAGAATAAGGGAAACATGAATTCCGTTCCTGGCTCTGCTTTAATTTTCCGGATGACCCTAAGCTATTTTCTTAACAATTGTGCACCCTCAGTTGAGCACACTGGCGTATCTTTTTCCCTCATACAGTCTCCTCTTGTCTCACGCAGTAGCAAGCTTCTTGGAGCAGGCCAATTCTCGTTACACACTATGTAGGTCCTATGACAACAGATATCTGATTTTAACTGTTACCAGATTTGTTCAATGAATAACATCCAAGATAGAAATGAAAGCATCAGAGAGGGGGAGAAACCAGTGGCAAAGGCAATGCAGGGAAATATTATAAAGGAAAATAAAAAGTTCAATCTTCACAGGCCGTGTGGGTGCAGGGGAAGATGAGATGAGCTGTGCTGTG
>JAOXJM010000019.1:71549569-71564192 GCA_026413425.1 Tringa solitaria
TCCCTCAGCCTTTACCGTAGATGGCTTTTCCATTGTATCTAAGTCTTCAAAATCCTTCCCTCTGGCTTGAACAAAAAGATTTCCACTTCTATATGCCATCTCCTTATAAATCAGAGCAGCAAAAATATACTGGGCACTGCTTCCACTTGCTGCAGAGAAGAGTGTGAAAAGGAAGGGTTGAAAGGTGAAAATTGGCAACAGAGCACAACTTCTTCTGCTCTTTCTGCTATTAAGTGCCAGAGAGATGTCTTCTCTTTTCCTTCTCCTCTCCACCCTCCCAAATCACTCTTTTCTCTCCTGTCTCCCAGATCCTGGCTTCTGCATAGGAAGAGTTTTTTCCCCTCCTCTGCAGCACAGGGATACAGTGACAGAGAGGAGGAGCATAGGTCCTACCAGAGTCTTATGCGGAGAAAGATGTCTTAGATAGCTTCTCAAGCACATCATGCAATTCCTCATGCATTTAGGATTCAGCTAGCAGACTTTGGGACTAGGAAATATCCCCTTCCTCCTTCAGTTCAGCCAGGACTACTGTCGGTTTTTCTCATCCTGTGCTTCAGGACAGGACAGGACACAGCCCACATACTCAAAAAAGCATCTACTGCCACAAGGATATTGGCAAACTGCTCTTCCAGCACTGTGCATTTGTACTTCCTGGTCATTGTCCATGGACCTGACATTATGGAGGGCTTTGACAAGTGCTTTGATGCCTGTGTCCCAGGAGGCAGGTAGCTGCTGGATGTCCTGGAAAGGGATCTTCGAATCAGAGAGGTCTTGGAGGTAGCTCTGCCCATGAACTGACTGCCTGGGGCTCAGGTAGGGATTGAACACTGAAGTTGTTTCTGGAAGCCTCACCATTCCTATTACACCATGTTCTGCTGTTCCTGTTATGCTTTGAACAGAGTGTGCGTTCTGAAAGATGGAGATTAGTTCTCATTAATAGAGCACTAAGGTGTTATTTGATTTTTTAAAAATTAACTTACAAATGTGAAGTGGAAAGTGGATTATAAAGGAATAGATATTGTCTCTCCCATTTTTCAAGCTGTACTACATCTAGTCCTTTGCAGTGCAGATGGGTGAGGTGGTGGACATCACCTGTCCATAGTAACAGGAGGACTTCTATGTTCCTCAGGCTTGGAGTGAGGCCCTTGCCATACCACAAGGCTTACAGGGGTTCAAGTTGTGTGAGTCTTTCACTGAGGACAGCAACCAAGTTGACCAATACAGCTGTGAAGCATTTATTCTTAAATGGTGGGAGCACAGAAGAATGTTTTGGGTTTTAACCCAAATATTATGGTGGTCTATCTTGTCTCCTATATGGCCGCTTTTAGGTTTGGAGAAATAATTTTCCCTTTGCAATCTCTCCATTGTTTCTTCTCCCTCACTGGCACTCTTCATCTATTGTGAAGTCCTTCTATATCATCACTAACTGTGCATTTATACAGTGCACAGTTCAGGGAAAATTCGTGGACTTAATTTAATATTTGCTTCATTCTCTGCATATTATCATTACACCATTTTCATGAATAAATAATGCAACAGCAATTTTTCTTTCCCTTGGCACTGTAAATTAGTTATTTCTGGATAGACAAGGATCTCAAGAAACAAAGAAACAGAATTGCTGCTGAGAATTAATCTACTTTGTTACAGAAAATTTTCAGTGTTGAGTCAGAAATACCCATCCCAGAAGGAAAAAAAAAATCTCCATCTCTATACAGCAGAATATAAGCATCCTGGGTAAGTTTAAAACCGCCTCCAGTAACTAATGAGTTCCCTAGGTGTAGGACACCATTCAGATCACATACACCCCTAGATAATCAAGACCAGACTGATCTCTCTGTAAGCCTTGCTTTTGATTTTACAATACCACAGTGGTGGCTCCGTCTAGGAACCATTAAGCAATTTTCATGGCTCAGACAATGTTATTGGCTGCTCACAGGTGTCTCTATTTGCTGAAGTCTGGTGACTTCTATACTCACCTAGTCTGCTATGGGACACAAGTCCTATTGCTCATGGGCAGCTTTGCAGTCTCCGGTGCCCTTCCTCAACCAGTGGCTGGGGAACCCCAAAAGGTGAGGAAGACTGGTTAGAGAAAGCACCTGTGGGACCGAGCACTCACATGGCAGCAAGAACAGAGGGACTGGACTGCCTGCATTTGGAGGTGGGGAGGGGTACATCAGCGGTGTGGAATAATGCGTTCACCCTCCCTACTGGGAATGGGTGAGGAGCAAGAGTGGGAATGAACAGAGTGAGATTTTAAGATGAAACAGCATCCCAAACAAGTGCAAAAAAGGAAGAAATGTGATGAAGATTCTTCTTTCTGTTGCTGGTTCTCTCTGCAGCTGATGAAGAATGAAAACCTTACATCCAGATACAAATACTCTTTTTCTAAATTTGGCATGTATTTCCCTCCAAATTTTCATGTGCTGGCCAAGGCAGGAAGACAAAATGTAGTGCTTTTCATCTTCACTCTCCTAATCTTCTGCATGTCAGTGCATCTCCCCAACAGCAAGGCCCTATCCATGTTTTTTGATTTGGTAAGCAACTCAAAATCTCCTTTTGAAACACTGTGGAATGAAAATAACTTCACCGTTTCCCCCAGTTTTTGACTAACACTCATGGTGACTTTGCTTGCCTAAGCACAAAAGCTGATGAGAGCACCTCACTGTGGCCAAATGCCACGGACCGTGAAGCGATAAAAGAATCAAATGACTTTTTCTGAGTATGTTGAGCTACAGGGCAGTCACATATATCAACATTACCTCTGAAGAGCCTGGAATGTTCTGTTATACCACACTGATCGCCCGCCTTGATAAGGGAAGGTTTATTGCTGTGTTGTTGCAACAAAATTAAAATCTTTTTTGTCATTTGGCAAAAGAGAAATTCTAATTAAGGCAGAATAAATGTAGTAACTGAAAAGCAAATGTCCCTCATATTTTCTCCTTCCCCAGTCCTGGAATTCTGCACTGAAGCTGGGGATATTTTATGAAGGTTAAACAAAATATTTGGAGCAAAGTCTGCTTTTTATAAACCCTGTCTCTGTCTAACCTTTCACTCTCAATAACATGAAGAAAAATATACAGTACTGAATGTCTGGCGGCAGCTCCCAGCCACTGTGAGACAGTTGTGCCGCTGCTAAATCACGTTAGTTGGAAGTTTGCAACAGTGAGACGTTCTTGAATGCTTCGCCTCTGATCCTCCACAGCAATGTTTGGTGTGAGATTTTTTGCTTAAACCTCCCTTTGCACAAATCTTTCCCCGTTATTTATCATGACCATCCATTTTACAATGATGCTTTTAAAAGAGCTTGATGAACAGTCTTTCTGTACTTGCTATTCTCTCTTAATGGAAACCTTCTGAAACCATTCCAAAGACCTCTTCAATTTGCCTGCCAGATAAAGCCTCAGCCTGTCTTTGTCTTCCACTACATTTTTGTTTTGTTAAATTTAGCTCTGTTTCTTGATTAGGTGCAAGTGACTGAACAAGCTTTTCCTGGATGATGTGCACTCACAGACATGCGCTTGTTGCAAGTTAAAACCAGCTACTGGACGCTTATCATCCTCGTAGTGGGCAAAAAAATTATAAATCAATGAAACGAGGTGAAACCAACTCCAAAAGTAATAAATGCAGTGAAATCTTTCACTGAGGCCTGGTATGGTGATGGACAAATGCCCCTTTTTTTTTTAAAAAAAAAGATACTTAAAGACTGTGAAGTAAATACTTTTCAAAGACTGGTTTTAAAATAGATAAACATTTCTCAGGTTGGAAAATTAGCACTCCAGTTCTGCAATGGACCCAGCAAAGCACTTAATGTGGTGCTTAACTTTAAGCTGCTGCTGAACCAGGGCACTGATAATGGTTTTCTTTTAGTTTCAGGGAGGACATCTGTGTTTATTTCTTTTTCTCCTTAATATGAAGCTAAAGTGCCTGGAGCACTGTTTTAGATGTCTTTCTTAAACGCCTATATAAATCTAAATAATAAACTAAATAAATATAAATTATTTTGGCCAAAGCCTTTTTCTCCTTTAATTTAATCAATTGATGAGCTGTTCCTTCTTGCTCTCCATTGCTCCATGTGTGCTGTGATGAAACCTATACTTCTTAACCACTCAATAAAAGCAAAATGCTTATATGAAGTCTTCATTAAGATTTAAAATGCCCATAACTATTAATTTCCTAGATTTTCAGTGCCTGGTTTTGGTAAAACTGGCATTGCATAGTGACATGAATGCAGTGGCTCTGGCTCCATCTGCACCCAGAAGAACAGCCTAAAAAGTCAGTGAAGCCTGATCAGCTACCAGGACCTGGGACACCATCAAACTAAAACTTGTTATGGTCCAAAGACCAATGGATTCATCACCGAAGGAAAGCTCTTCTGAAGCGCCCCCCCCCTTGCCTCCTCCTCTTCCTCACCGTCCAGGAAAGGCTCCTCTACCGCCAGGGATTGTGCTGTGATGCTGAGAGGTCTGGGCCACATCCCATTCATGATTTGCCTCCATGATCTTAAGGGTCTTTTCCAACCTAAATGATTCTATGATTGTTACTGCCAACATCCTCAACCATTCACACCTGTCACAGCTCCTCAGATACATTTTTCACTAATTGTTAAAGTTTTAGAAGCATTCAGGTCAGTGATTAAAGAAATACACCAGATGCATGCTTGTGTTTTGTTCAAACATTTCTTTTGTGACTAGCAGATAACTTTCAGGTTTTCTATGTATGCAGGTTTAAGAGCAATATAAGTAAATAAAAATAGCTAAACTAGTGTGATCATAAGAAGAATCTTTTTATCAGTTTGCTTTCCACTGGGCAAAGAAAAAAAAAAGTACTCCAGAGTTAAATTTTCTAAGACAAGACAAGGGTGTCTAGATGTGATTCACCAGTAGCGGGTAATCAGATTACATGCATGCTGGAAAAAAACCAATGTACCAACAGATGCTTCAACTGCTTTGGTGAAGAAATTATTGCTGTCCAGATTCACAATCAAGAGGTACGAAGCACAGTAATTATTGCTTGGTAATGCTGAAAGCAGCCTATTTATTCCAGCTTGCCACAAATCACCGTTCATTCACCCCATTTTAAGAGACGGTTCACTGGTATCCATGAGAATGAAGAAGACGTACACCAAAGAGAGAAATAAGCTGGACTCCACACCCACGGACAAGCACTCCAGCATCCTCCACACCTCTGTGGAGAAACCTCATGGAAAGAGATGGTGTAGCTCCCACTCTTAATTTTAGCCATTTAACTGTATCTCTGGCTCTCAAGGTGGCCACCTCAGGTACATTAATGCCAGCCACAGAAATACATACCCTGGCCAGAAAGTCCGGTAAAGGCAGAATAATTTCAAGCAGGAAGCCCTTAGTGCAAAGCTGTTGCTGGATCCCCCCTGACATTAATGGTGACCTCTCTAATCCAAGCAAAATTAAGCAGTGGCAGATCAAAGTCCTGCTGCTGTCTCCACTCCCTGAGCTCACCATTCAGATGCAAAGCTACTCTCAAATAAAAGCCAGATGTTGAGCCAGCTCCATTTCCTGATTAGCTGAGATGTCACTTTGGAAGCTGACCGCTCTGGTCCCGGTTCTGAAATGCAGTGCATTGAACCAGCCTTCCTAGTGGAACATCAAGGTAAATATAAAATAGTAGGCACAAAGCTGGTGTTGGCGATAATGAGGACAGATTATCTCTTAGAAAGTGGCCCTCTCACAAAGTAAAATTACTGCAGGGAAAATAGTTGGTTGTTTCTGTGCCACATTACATCATCCTCTTTTAAACCAGGCAATCTGCAGAGCAGACATGAGCAATGCTTCTTGCGGCTAGTAACACTAAACACCGACAGGGTCCCATAATAAAATACATTGCTCTTGGTCGGAGGCAAAGTGGATCAAAGGCAGCCTTGATTCTAATCCTGAAAAGGCTCGTTTACCTGTACTTTCCTCTGAGAACTAAAAAAAACTTGAAAAAAGTTGATCAAACTTGAAAAAAAAAGAAACAATAAAAAAGAATTAGTTTTTTTAAAGCTTTCCTTTTGAATCTATGTTTTTGAAAACCCAGTTTTGTTTAAATCTTCAACATGTTAATTGTTCTTAAGATTTTTCTGTTTGCAGTCCATGTCCAGAAAGACTGAGTTCTTTTTCTCTCTCAAAGTTCGAATTTTCCAGTGAAATATTCCATACAACTTTACAATCTGGAAATTTTGTCTTGATTTTGGCAAAAGCACCTGTATGATTTATTGTGTGAATGTTGTGGAAGTTAGCTCTCCTGAGTTATAACCTTGTGTCTCTTGAAAAAAAAAAACCAACCACCCCAGCAAAACATAAAATATGTTTAAATCAATTTTGTCAGCTAATCTTCTGCTTCCCCATCGCTGCTTTACACAGGCAAAACTCCCCCAGTTTGTGTATGGTCAGTTGGTTTAAGCTGTGGAAAAGATGTGCTGAGTGCTCGATTTTAACACAGTGGCACTAACACACACTCCTTGCGCTGACTTGGGGAGAGCTCTGCCCAAGATATCCACTTAAATTTTTGCCCAAGAAAATGGCTGCTATCAAAATTTAAAAAAATTCAGGATTTCACGTATATATTCCAAGCACATCCTATATTTTGGATATATAGGTGTGGGCAGCAGTTTTAATTTACTGCCCCCCTGGGCTTGAAGGAGAAGTACCCCTGGAAAATGTTTGTATATGGACAAAGACCTCGCTTTTGGATTTCAGCATTAAAGTGTTTGCTTTTATTGGACTCTCAGCAGACTGAATGGATGTCCTCCTAATCTGAGAAAATGTACGTTTCACAGTTTGTTTATCCCTTGCCCACAGCACTCCTTTAGGAGATCTTAATTCAAATTTCGAGCTTCACATTCACTTCTCTAGAAGCAGACCAGGCTGTTCCGAAAACACATCACTGGGGCTGCAGAAGAGAGTTAGGGGGGTCGAGGGGTAACAAAACACTGTATCCCAGAGTTTGGAATTAATAGCAGAGAAAATGTTAATTATTCTGCCAAAAAAAATGCTTGTTTGAAAATATTCCTTCTTTTCAGCTTATAGGTACTGTGCATGAAAGTGCTCTTATAATTACTTATTTTCAGTTTTTGCTCCCTTTAATTCTGTGAGCTTATTAACAATGACTGCAGATGTAATGACCTTTAATTCTTTAAGATCTAAATTCTTTAAAAGGTCTGGGACGAACTCAGCTCCAAGCTACAATTATTAAATGCTATAGTAACAGAACTCATATGCCATTGCTTTTCATTGTGCTAATGGCTACTCATGAAAGTAGAATTTGCCTGCTGTATTTTAAAGAAAGACAGTGAACTGCAAAAAAAAGTATGAAAACAAAACATTTTTTCCTTTGCTGGAGGGGAGAATACCATGATGGTAGAAAAGACTGCAGCCCCTAATGCCTTTTCTTATGCCTTCCATTTCTCAAGGAGTTTCTTTTTTCCATTTTGTTTCACTATGCTGCCTGCTCCCACATGGCTCCTTACAAGGGAGGTTTGGCAGCTCATGGGAGAAAGTGGCATCTCCAGGGATCCCAACCAGCCCACCAGAAATTTCAGACTGGAAGAACTTCTCCAGCTGCACCAAATGACAAATAATCCCTCCACTTCCCCATTTCCCACAACACCCTCAAGGTCCAAAGAAGTAAGTTCCTTTGAGCAGTGATTTAGGGACCTACCTACCAAAGCACCAACAGCCCTGGGAAGGGAGCAGAGGGTGGAGGGTGGAATGGGGACACATCTTACGTCCGAGAAGGTTGTTTCCTTATTTTCTTCGAGTGAGGAATGAAAATGTAATTTAAATCTCGAAAAAATTTGCAAATGAGGAAGATTACTTATAACGCATCTCTTTACACACACACTTTTTCTAAGCACGTGTGGCAAATTCCAGAATACAAACGAGCCTCACAATGTCTCAGTTTCTCATTTAGAATTATTTTAGAACATGGAGTATCTGATACTGATAATGGTAAAACCTTTTGTTATAATTCCACATAGTATGCCAAGGGTGTAACAGACAGATTCAAAGTAGAAGTAGAAGCATTTAGGTTACCCCAAAAACTTCTGAATCAGCAGAGAATTGCGGAGTGAATTGCAGTTTTACCACCCTTGTATGTTTGCGCTTCACTAATTACAAAAACTGTGTACTTTAATTGCTGGGATAATAACTGGAGTAATGAAGTGTGGTGAAAATACGAGGAATGGCTTCATTGAATAGCACCACTCAAAAGTAAGGTGTTGTATCACTGCAGAATGGCCACAGGGATTCTGCCTCTGAATTGCTTTTCTTTTAGAATAAGAAGAAGAGCAATAGCCTCATTTTAATTCAATGTATTTAATTTTAATATAATTAAATTTCATTCTTTTATATTCAATTACTATTTTACTACTCCTCCACTGACCCTGGGTCCAGCCTGCCTGGGAGGATCAGTGCTGGTAGGTATAACCCTGCTGTCAGGCCCCAGCATTGTGCAGCAGAGGAGAGGTGGAAACTCTTGATCTGCAGATGCCTGCAGCCTCTGCTAAGGATGGTGGAAGAAACAGCAGGAGTCAATTTCACTTCAGTTTTCAGCTTCCCATGTTCTATGTCCTATTTCCTGATCCTCCAAAAAAAAAAAAAAATGAAAAAGAACTGAGAAATTCAAGGGGCAGTTCATGCAATCCACAGAGCATGTGCCACTTCCTGTGGAGTAACCTCATTTTCTGTGCTCTTTTCATATGTGCAAATCCTTTCCCAGCCCAAATGCTACCTCCCAGATGACCACATCTGTGACTGGCCTGAGAACTGCTTTGGTGTCTGCTTACTTCATGCCAATAGTCGGGCAGAGCAGTTGTCTAAAACATAGTAAAATGGTTCAGAATACCTGTGTAGCTGTGCTAAAGAGGTATTTCACTGACACACCTTAACAGTCTTGATTTGCAGTGATTAATGACAGTCCTTATTGTCTTGGTTGCTGCATCATATGTTTTGGGTGTTTTCATTTGACATAATTTCTGCATTGTTTGTGTTCCTGCTGATACACAGGTAGAACTCGCATATTTTATCATATAGTTACATCTTTCAACTGCCTTACAATGAAGAGGTCTTGCAGGCAAGGCCCAGAGTTACTTTTATTTCTTTTTCAATGGCTATTTAGGGAAGTGGTGAGACTGATATGGCTTCAACATAAAATAACTTATCAACCTAGAGTTCTTTGAAAGGTAGTATCTCAGAAACCACTCTACTGAATTCTGAGCTTCTATAAAAACATGGAAATGGAAAGAATTAACTGCTGGCTTTATTTTTTATAAACAATTCCTGGTGGAATGACATGTGCTAATAACCACGTGAAAGCCCAGAAGAGGATGGAAGAATGGACTTGCTTTCAAAATGAGCAGTGCCACATGGTATTTCCATCCAACAACACGGCACCTCAAGCATGGGGCTTTGGAGTGCTCATTGTTTCACAGCGAGGATTTGCTGCGAGTGTTGGGGCTTCCACGCTAAACGAAGGGAGCACTGTGCCTCTTTGACATTCACCTCTTTGGAGCAGGACCCCAGTGACCCACCTGACTACAGCTGGTGGTGCCCTGGGCACCGAGCACATGGAAAGAGAGAACTTGTGCCAAGAGGGTCAAGCTTTGTGTGAGGCTCCCTGGGGTCGTTTTTAGCTCCACAATACCTCTATCAGCTTCCAGCAGGAGACCTTACCTGGCTTTGAGCGTTTCAGACTTGTGTGGTTTCAGGGAATAAGTAAGAAATGAGACAGTATTGAGGCTCTTTGGAAAACAGCAGTGTCAATAAATAATAAGGCGGCCCCAAAGCATATTTGGTAGCCTGAAACCAAAGCAGCTTTCCATATACAGAAACATACAGATACTGAAGAAGGGAGACATTCTCCTGGAGGATTATGTACTGCATTCAGGTATGTTCTTGATTTGTGCATTGACACAAGGAGGGATGGATTCCCACTGTGTAAATGCTGGGGCTTTTGAACTCTTTAGTCTCCCCTGCAGCACACACGTATGATGATTTAATGGGCCTTCTGTTTAGTTTATAGCCCATCCACTCACCCAGAAGCAGAGAGTAATGATCACAACCCAGGACACTTGCAAAGCATATGTGGAAAGCTTTTCAACCCTGAGGCTCTAATCGCTCCTGTTAGCCACCGCTGCCATGTGGTGAGGCTATTACCATCCCTGTCTCTGAAGCACAGTTCATAAACTCCTTCCACATGGTTTATACAAACCCCTACAAGGCTGTGCTGCATTGTTCTGCAGGCAAGGAGATGCATCAGCCTTCACTTCCCCTCTTCTCTTGCTGAGCCCAAGAGAAAATTATTTGTCAATGTTCATTTATGAAATAGTAATTGAATTCTTCTTCTGGTGATTAAAGAAATGACAGATGTTGACACGTACAACTTAAATGAAAACAAAATGCTGACCAAACTAGAGTCATGTGGAGGGACCACTGTTAACCTCCTGATGCAAACTACAGATTCCAGATGAATCCCAGATGCTTGCTGGAGTATGCACAAAGAGGACTGTGTTTATTGTCACTGCATGGTTATCTCAGCGGTATGTCCAATATAAAATGATGAAACTTGCTTTCAAGCTATTTATCAGAAGAAAAAACAAACTAAAAAGCTTAAGAGTCTAGAAGGTGTCTTGACTGACAAATGGGAATTTTAATAGGAAAGATATTGAAAATCCTTTGGTTTAGACTCATTCCTGTTGAAAAGAGCCTTTGTTTATTTTATTTACTTTTTTTTTGTTTCTGTTCACACTCTGTCAGTCTTTCTAACTAGGCTCTAGCAACCCATTACAAGAAGAGTATGAAAACTCTCTAAGGAATAATCCTAGCTATTATGTGTGAGTTACATCACATTTATGCTTTAAACTTTTAATGCAAAATGGGAACTTTGAGGTGAATTCAGTTGTATTTCAGGAAATATACCCATTTCTCTAAGTTTTTATAGAAAACAGAAGTGTTTTTAAATTAGAATTTAAAAGATTATTAAGGCTGATGACTAATTTTTTTTCTCAATTAAAAACACAGCTTTTATGGAATGACAACCTACCCAACTCTTTCATTCTTCTGAACAAGTCAGGTTAATTGTAGAAGCCATAGTAAGTTACCTGCAAAACCAGAGTTTGATAACTTAAGTCAACAAAATTTAAACATAGATTCATAAAATCGTAGAATGGTTTGGATCGGAAGAGACCTTAAAGGTCGTCTAGTCCCAATCCCCCTGACATGGGCAGGGACACCTCCCACTAGATCAGATTGCTCAAAGCCCCATCCAGCCTGGCATTGACTCACAGATGTATCTCGTCAGGTCCTCTGGACTTGTACGCCTCCAGGTTCCTTATATAGTCTCAAACCTGATCTTCTCCTACAGTGGGTGGTTTCTCATTTTCCTGGTCCCTGCCTTTGCCTTCTGTGACTTGGGTAGTGTGGCTGGAGCCCTTGCCAGTGAAAACCAAGGCAAAAAAGTCATTGACTACTACAGCCCTCTCCATATACTGGGTAACCAAGTCTCCCATTTCCTTCCAGAGAGGGCCTACATTTTCCCTAGTCTTCCTTTGACCACTGATGCACCTGTAGAAGCTTTTCCTGTTGCCCTTGATGTCCCTGGATAGATCTAATTCTGTTGGGGCCTTAGGCTTCCCTAGCCTGATCCCTGGCTGCTGAGACAATTTCTCCATATTCCTCCCAGGGTACCTGCCCTTGCTTCCACCCTCCATAGGCTTGCTTTTTGTGTTTGAGTTTGTCCGAGAGCTGCTTGTTCATCCATACAGGCCTCCTGGTGTTTTTGCCTGACTACCTCTTTGTTGGGATGCATCACTCCTGAGCTTGGAGTAGGCGGTCCTTGAATAATAACCAGCTTCCTTGGGCCCCTCTTCCCTCCAGGGCTTTATTGCTTGGTACTCTACCAAGTAGATCCCTCAAGAGGCCAAAGTCTGCTCTCTGAAGTCAAGGATGGTGAGCTCGATGTATACTCTACTCACTGCCCTAAGGATCTTGACTGCAGCATCTTATGGTCACTGCAGCCAAGGCTGTCCTTGAGCTTCACATTCCCCACCAGCCCCTCCTTGGGTGGTGAGATCACAGGTCAGCAACAGCATCTCACCTGGTTGGCTCCTCTATCACTTATCATCAGCATATTCCAAGAACCTCCTGGACTGCTTATGCTGTGCTGTGCTGTCTCTAGGAGATATTGGGGTGATTGAAGTCCCAGATGGAGCAGGGCTTGTGAAAGTGAGAGTGCTCCTGTCTGTCTATAGGGGGCCTCATCTGCTCAATCTTCCTGGTCAGGTGGTCTGTAGCAGACTACCACTATATTGTCACTTGTCACTGTCCTGCCTTTAATCCTGACCCATTAGCTCTCAGTTGGCTGCTCACCCCAGGCAGAGCTTCATGCACTCCAGCTGGTCATTGACATAGAGGGTGACAACATGGCAAGTGAGACCTCCTTACGGTTTTGACTGGAAGACCTCTGCTGATTTACACTAGCAGAGCATCTGTTCTGTAAATTTCTCAGTTATTTTTACTACATGGAGAAAACAGTCACTTTTTTTTTTTTTTTAAATTCAGTCTCTACACAAATCCCCACCCATAGCTTACAAGTCTGCTGGCCAAGGTTTAGGCTGGAGCACACACTTAGGCACCAGGAATGTATTTTGGAGAAGAAAGGTTTTACAGTGGAAAGGCTGACATACTCCAAACTATTCACAGCAAATGCAATGGAATAATGGAAAGGGAAAACATGTAAAGAACAAGATGTATTCTTACAGGAAACGCCATGAGGAACTGCATTCCATTTAATAATGGATATTCCCAAGAGAAAACAATTTAACTTATTGTTTTTCTTGCCCACTAATACCTTACTGCCATGAAAACTAAGTGCAACTCCTATGTTGTGAGGTTTTAAACAGATACCCTTTGGCAGAATGGTTCTCTTAAGGTTTATTTTCCATGACCAGTGTGCCTGCTATTTGATTCCTTCTTCCTTTAGTAGGATTTACAGTCAAGCTGCAGATTTTAATCCAGTTCAACTTCCAAGGTTTCTGGAGCAAAGCTTACTCTACCAATCATAAGACTGGAATGCTTTCCGGCTATGTTTTGTCTTACTTTGTATTTAACTCAAAGGTGCTCCTTAGCCAGGTAGAGGAATACAGAACTGCAGCAGTCTGCATTTAGAGCTTTACTCAGATTTTTAAATACAAAATTTATAAAGAAGTAAGCATACAAATGTTTGTTAGTAGCAAGAACTGAGTAAGAATACTCATAATCAAGGATTAAACTGTAAAAAGATTAAAACCTCCACTTCCCATTTCTGTTCAAGAGGCTGGTCCAAGTCAGCAGGACCATATTAAAAAGGAGGAAAAAAACGTAAAGATTTATAGATCATTGAATCATGTACCTGTTAGAGTTAGAAAGGACATTAAAGATGATCGAGTTCCAACCTCCCTGCCATGGGCAGAGGCACCTCCCACTAGACCAGGTTGCTCAAAGGCCCATCCATCCTGGACTTGAACACTTCAAGGAGTGGATACACGTAAGGTACACTTACTCCCTCCTTTAGTATTCACTCTTAGCAGGAGAAAAACAGTGAGGGCCGCAATTCCATTAAAATGTGAAATTAGTGTTTAGAGAAGAATCATTCTGTATGTTTGCATTTTGTATTTTGTGAATATAAATAAACCTCTGGGATATTTTAGTTAATTTCTACATCGATCATCAATTAAGTGTTTGGTTTGAGGAATACATTTTGTATGTATAAGTACTCCCTACGGGGATAATGCTATTTATGTTTCTGCGTCCTTTCACTTTTATGAAAAGACAGAACAAAATAGGGCAAGGGGGAAGCAAGGTTGCAGGCATTACAGGTCTTAGCAGATCTGAAGCGTCTACATCATTGCACACTCTTGGGAGTGCAACTGACTGAGTTAAAATGAGCCTGACACCAATGATTTTGAAAGGAGATTGTGGGTCAACAGCCAACAACAGCTGCGGAAAAAAATCTCCAGGAGTTCATAAGATGATTGAGCCTTAGCTGGAGAAAAAAAAAATAGTTCGGTGTTTTGCTTTGATGTGTGAATTTGACTTTGACTGCACTGGCAACGTTGCTGCTTGCTCACCACCCCTGGTTGCCCCTGGTTTGTCCAGCTTCAGCCCAAGGGAGTCATTTGCTCTGTGTCTTGGTTCTCCCATCGCTGATGCATCAGCAACCCAGCCTGCAGATGTGGTGCAGACGGGTGAGCTTGGACCCTGCTGCCATGGCAGTGGGAAGGAGAGTCAGGAGATAATGGATTATCGGTCTAAAGGAGAGGATAGTCCCATTAGCCATGGAGAGCGCTTTCCATAGCAGTCATGGACATTAATAACACTGTCAATTACACCAATTAACAGCCTTCCATGGTAATGTGAATTATAATTAGTAGGAACATTTTGCTAATTAAAACTTGAATTAACCCCAGTATCAGCTAATTAAATTAGAACCGCAATCAGTTTACTTTAGAAAAAAACATGTAAAGCTCTTTTCTTCCATCTCTCCCTGCATCCCCTCCTCCCCCCTGCCTCCCCCAAGTCTGTCACTAATCATCACTCTCCATGGTGCAATTCTATACCATCCGTGTACATCC
>JAOXJM010000019.1:71564672-71581669 GCA_026413425.1 Tringa solitaria
AATTCTATACACTCCGTGTACATCCTTGCCTGTTCTGTAGGGTTGCTCTCCTGTGAGTAACCTGCCGAGCTGTACTATCAGCCCCCTGGAATGTAGGAATACAAGGCATGGCATCAGGAGATTTTTCTGCTAATGAGGCATGCCTTTCAGAAAAAGTAAGGTGAGCTGGCAAAGAATTCTGCTAGCATAGCTACGTTAATAATGCTGTTTTTCCATTGGGTTTGTTGTGGGTTTGGTTGTTGGTGCTATAAACTGGAGTAGCAGTGGATATTTCCAGCCCTGACCCAACATCGTGCTATTTCTGAACCTTGTAGCATTATCTGGGACTGAGACTTTCTTCTGAAGGTCGAGGTGAAGGGCACAGGTTTTTTTCTCTCAATCGTTTTCTGTCTTTATGTATTTTCATCTTGCATTGCCGTCCTCTAGGAGCAGGGTTCAGAGAGCACCATGGGAACATCACGCACCCTGTGTTCACATTCTGGTCCTACCACTACATGATTATGGCTAATTCATTCTCCCTCCCTAAAATTTCATCTTACTGGAATCAGGACAGTGATTCCAATAATCATTTATAAAATGTATTTTACATATTTATAAAGAACATTTATAAAATGCATGAAGACAGATAGGAGAACAGTGGTGTTTCCTATTTCTCTTTTCTATGTATACAACCATGGAATAATAGACAATCCTCTTGTTGAATTAGATTTTTTTTACATAAAAACTTGCAGACTATTACAAATTTATATGTGCATATTACACAGAAGCAACAGGAACAAGAAGCAGGATTTTAAGATTTGCGTAGTTAATTTCAATAAATATAATCAGTCAGATTGCACAGCTGTTGGCTTGAAGAATTAACAGGTGTCACTAGTAAAACATTCAAATGGTTCCTTCTTTATTTACTTCATGACAGTAAAAGAATACAACTGCAGTCCCTAAATGATTACATTTGTAACGTGTTTCAGAAGAATATTGAGAGTGGGGAAGTCTAATGTTTTTCAAGGATGGATCCTTCATTTGCCCATCAAAAGGTAAGCTACTTCTCCCATTTTTTAAAAGAAAATGCAACTGGTGTTCCATGTGCTTGTGACCTGTTCCACTTAGCTATAGTCCCTGAAATAAAGCACACAGTGAGAGAAAGTATGAGGAAGGAGAATGTGTTGTTGCAGGAGCCACGAACTGAGGAAGATTTTAATCTTAGAAGCCATTTAGATACTATGGAGTTGGTTATCATAACATTGAGCCAGTGTCAGACACGCGTTTCTCCTAGATGCTCAGGAAAAGCCCGTACCGCTTTCCTATCATGCCAAGAAAGCCCAGCAATTAAATCTCAGACGTGCTTGGGCAGATCCCTCTGTGTGCAGTATGAGTCTGTAAGCACAAACAGCTGCTTGAGCGTGATGTCTTCCGTGGAAGCCAAGGCCTTGAAGAGGCGCAAGGACATGGATTACTGTAATATTTTAATGGAGGAGTTTCTTGCTGTTAAGGGCATGCTCTCCTTGAGGGCCAGAAGACTTTTGTGTCCAAGCGTTATTCCTGTGGGAGCTTCACCCAAACTTAGACCATACTAATGTCACCGGCACTTTGTCCAAGGAGATCCTTTCATGGGAAGTATTGAAGTAAAGGTCTCATCTCTCATTGGATGTAGGCAAGGAAGAGGGAATTGCCTTGCTGGTGTGGTGCTCTGGACTGTCTCGGCTCCCACTGGCTTTTGGAAGAAATATTTAGAGATCATTGTCAGCATTTGTCATGGAAATTGCTCCAGTTTCATATTGCACCAATACATCATGTCTTGAAGTAAAACAGCCTTGAAAGGATTTGTGTGTGTGGTTTGCTTTGCTTTCTGAGTTGGATAAACAGTTCTTGAGTTTTCATGGGAATATTAATCTCTTCCTTGTCTTCCTCTGCCCATTTACACTAAAAGCAGTGGAATTTAAAACTCTCTCACAACATAGAATCTGTCTTCAGAGTGGGAACCAGCAGATCTGAGCACGGCTTCCTTGTCAGTCTGAGCATGCACCTCACACTGTTCGCTCTGATGACAGACACAGGATTTTCAGGCAATTATGCTTGTTTTCACCCAATCTAACATCCATTAAAGTCAAAGAAAGGACTCCTGCTGATTTCACTGGTCACAGCATCCCAGCCTTTCTCTTGTAATAGCCTAGTCCCTTAACTGGTTTTAATTCTGGGCTAAGGTTCCTTACAGCGTGTTAAATCCAAGAATTTATACAACGTCAACTTTGTGGAGCATAAAATTTGAGACATGATGAGTGAAAATGTACATTTAAGTAAGGAAATCAGATATATTCATCCATTACAATTATGCCCTTCACCAGCTCTATGAAGTTGGCAGAACTTTCCCTTAAATGATGAAAGGGAATTAAAAGTAAGTCTGACTCAAAACAATGAACTGTTTCAAAGCAAAGCTGAATTCCTCGAGGTTAAGCAGCAGTAAAATTGGCAATAGGTACACAGTTGAGAGGTTTAGATACGCTTGTTGTTTTGGCTGATGTCCAATTATAAAAACATTGTCCTTGAAGCTGAGCAATTAGTGACGGTAGAAATAATTGCACAAAGAGATGATGGCCTTTAGACAAGTGGGGGGAAGTGGGGAGGGGTGGAGGAAGGCTGCCTGCTAAACAACCTACAAGACAGAGTGAATTCCTTCAGTATACAGGTATTTATTTTTCTGCTAGAATAAAGTAAAAAGGAAAGGACTCTTTCACTTTGATTCACCTCTGAGGGGATGTACAGAAGCTGTAAAGCTGTTTTACACGATCATACTGGTAAACTGCCCCAGTGCCTCTGTTTGAGGCAGGCATAAATGCTCCTCAGAGAAAAAAAGTCCTTTCACAAGCTCTCATGTGGTGACCAGACTGAAAGACCATAGCACAAGTCAGGTCAGTGTTTTAAGTTGCCACAGAGGCAATGAGAGCCATTCTGAGTGACAGTGGGGCAGGAGGCCTGTCCCTAGGTGGCAGGGAGGGCTGGGGAAGGGTGGGCTGGTGATCAGAAAGTGCAGGGAAGGGATTTCAGGGTGTTCACATTTTTCCACCCAAGGAAGCCTGTCAACACAGTGCTGTAACATGGAACCACTTAGTCAGGCGTCCCAGCAGCACCATTCCTGAACACCAAATCATAAGATAATATATTCCCTTAAAAGGAAAAAGGAGAACCTGCTTCTCTCATAGACATTAGTTTGGCTGGTCAGACACATCTAAGTTAGCCTCTTTAGAGCAAAGAATTACCGCAAAAACAGATATCTGCAGACATTGGCGTGATGGTGAGTTCAGTCACCAGGGTCAGTGATTTCCGTTCTTCTCTTTGTGCATCCCTTTTTCATTTGTTCAGAAGTACAAAATGTGGAACACACCTTGGAAGACTAGATCATCTGTCCTTCATTAAGACAGAGCCTCATAGAACTGTCTGAAGTTAGGTGGGTTGATTCTGGCCACTGGATGGGTGAGACTGTAGCAGTCTTTGATTCAGGCTGTTCAAAAGATGTTGACACCCACTTTTTCTGTTCAGGCAATAAAAGGAACCAAGCAGAAACTCAGGAGAACTCAGAAGGAAGCAAAGGGAAAATACAGAGCTTAGTCTCTCCTATTTTATGCATTTCCATATTTCTATAACCATCATTTGGTATGGTCTCCTATGAAACATTTGCTTCTCTAGATATTGGTATTTTCCCAGCTTGGAGTTCAGGTGTATTTTATTATATTAGTTTATTATATTTTCCTCCTACTCTATGAAACTGGTTGTCATTATTGTCATTAGAACAGTTATTTTTTCCCATGAAATGTGTAAGACACATCAGAGGGAAAGACCTTGAGCTGTGTTGTGCTTTCTTGGAAAGTAACACACTGTGCACTTGCTGGTCTGCTGGGCCTCAGGTGCTCCCCAGGACTGGACCACGTCTTTCTTATCTATGAACATGTACAATCCAGATACCAGTGTATAGCTGAAAATATCAAGAGACACTTGACTTTACTGGTCAACAGAGAAGCCACCTGGATATTGAAGATGGAATTAGTATTGGAAGCTGAAACAGTTTGGCAAAGAAAATGTGAACACTGCTTATGTTCAGTTTTTAAAGTACATGTGCATAGTTTGGACTGGTTTTCTCTTCTTTGGTGTAATCTTCCATCTTTCCTACATCTTAGCGAGTCTGATTTTCAATTCCACATCAAGTCACAATGCAGGAGTGCAGGACTGGCTGGAATAGATCAGACTGAGAGTCCATCTACTCTGGTGTCCTTCAAAGATGGCCTAAGTAAGAGTGAAAGTTGGGGCAGGAGCAAATGGTATTTCCCACAGCAACCTCCCAGGCATCAGTTACTTTCAGCTCAGTTTGTTCCTTGTTCAGAGGCAGTCTTTTTGCTTGTGGTGAACCCTCCTCTTCCCTGAACCTTGAACAGCTTCCAGCCTTCCCTTGAAACCATATGAACTTTCAGAAACCATGATTTTCAACTTTCTGTTGGCATCTCGCAGCTTCTAATTTTGAGGGAAGATATTTTTCCCATATAGATGGTCTGGTCAGGCTTCTTCCATGGCACGGGTGAGTGACAGAACATGACCTGTCTCCTCTGAGCCAGTCTATTAGGGAAACTTCCATTCATTACGTAGAGGCTGAATGGATGCACCTTCCAAAGATAACTAGACATTACATTGTCACAAAGCACCAACAGGGAGATACTTGAATCAGTTCTGCCTTGGCCAGTGGTCTGTCATCTCTACTCCAGATGCTGTATGCCATGGAGGGAAAAGATAGGAAGGATTCCTCAGTCTTTGAAAGAAGGAGTGAACCACCTCCTCCTCCCCCCTGCCCCGCTGTCCTTGTCTTTGGGCTTCAGAGACCCAAATACAGGTGGATGAATAGGCTTATCCTTAGGGGGGCTGGAGTCATCAGTGTTGATGATAAAAAGGTGTAATCTCTGCAGGGAATTTTCTCCTACTGAATAACTAGTATAGGAAGAAAAAGCAAGGCCAGACACTTTGGATGGTTGCTGCCATGGCTGACACACACTGATGTAGAGAGTCAGGATTTATTCCCTGGGAGACTACTGTTATTCATAGCTGAGGAAGAATGAAGGAAATATGTATAATGCAGCACAATTTATGGAGGCTTCTGGGAAAGGGGGAAGGCTTCATTTGCACTGAAAAAGTCTCTTCTACCTCAAAAGACACAGAAGCCCTGGAGAAATGTATCAATGTGATCTTCTTCAAAGAAATTGCCACCATTTGTCAGGTGCTTCCAGAAAGGGAAGATGACAAAACTTCAGAAAGGAAGAGAAAGTAGGTCTCCAGTTATTTAGTTTGGACTCTTATCTTAGCTTCCGATGTTTCTGGCAGTAGCTCATCACATCTCAGATCTTCTCATTCCTTTGACAACATGCTTCTCGTGGTCTTAGTACAAACGACACCAGACCTCCAGGTAAATTTAAGCTATTGGCCTCCAGTGCTATCAGTTTAATGGCTTACACTGGCACTGACTTTAAAATATCACAGTCTTGATACACACAATTTACATGTCTGTATATGTTGAAAGAGTCCTTAGGTTAAATAGAAGGCTGTATTAAGATGTCTGTATTAAGATGTCTGTATTTGAACAATTACGAAGCTGAGCCTGTTTTATGACCTTTCCACGTTATCACATACTGCATATCTACCTGAAATTAGATATTATCTCTAAGGGTTGTAGTTTAACTTCATCGTTTGGTTGGGGTTTTTCTTTGTTTTTTTTTTTTTAATAAGGAGCTAAAAGTATAATATTTTTCCTGTTGAGTTATATCTAGAAAGTTTTTAGATTGTTCAGGAACATAAAGTATAAAAAAATCAAAAAGAATAGCTATAACTGCTACTGTGAATTCAGTGTTTAAAAGGTAGAATAGCTGGCTATAATATTAACATCTGCAAAGGATATTGTTTTTCCCATTTAGTGAATTCATTAAATTGTATATCTTTCTAAAGGATTTGATATAGGTCAAAGTGAATCAACACAAAATGCTGAAATGACTTAAGTTCAACATTTTATGGTGCACGGAAATTTGGACTAAATGATCATATTAGCTCTTTCTGGCATTCAAAATTTATAAATAGCTACCTGCTTCTAGTGATTTCTTAGGAGTGAAATTTGGCTTGTTGGATACATATGTGTCAGCATCAGAGTGGATGGCTTATTCAGTCAGACACATATAAAATCTGGCACTGATTGAATATTGGCTCAATTATTAAGCTCAAACAGAGTTTAAAATAACACTTTTGGCCTGCTTGAGATTCTGTATAGCTCAAATGCCAATTACATAAGTCTATAATATTAGGCATTAAATCCTCCGTGCTGTGAGGTTTAGTATAGTAAACTATTTATCAGTTGAAAAGCATGACTCAAAAGACCTCTGAGCATACACATAATACTTTTTTACACAAGACATTAAAGCAGGCTTCTATTTAAAAATTAGCAGTGTACAGTGTCTCAACTATTATGGGATTACATACCACTCTGGAGGGGAAGAAAGCCTTAGGTGACTTTGCTTGTTTTGCTTTCTCTTTTCCTGGCAGCAGGGAGGGGATGAAACAAGCTCTGATTTGTTCAAATGCTATAAAGGTAACCAAACCATCATTAAATTCCCAAGCTATTTGTCAAGCTCTGCTCAGGCACAAATGCAAACAAGACTGACTGCAAATTAATTCCATTTATGCTTTATCACAGAAAAAACCACTACCTCAGTAAGAGCAAATTAAGAGCCAAATAGTAGCTGTGCTGAGCTCTATTAGAAAATGGCAAGTGTTCTCCCTTTCCTCCCATGGAAAACTGTTAAATATGGTCATTTTGAAAGAAAAAAAACTTTAAAAATAGAAATGTACAGGTTTTTTGTGGCTTTGCAACTGAAGAAAACCATTTTTTTTTCACACGCTTATTTTGAAGCCAACTTTCTGTAGGATTGATGTCACCTGTGCCTCTCATGACTCATATTTCTGCAAATGTAGAGGTTTGTACAATTTTCCTGTTGATATGGAGCTGCCTCCAGATTGAAGTCCTGGCTCTGACATGCCTCCTTAGTAATAATCACCAACCGTTCTTAACAGCCGTGATTGAAATGCACCAGAACCGGGATGAGCTCTGGCACCTGGAGCAGGAGATGATACAACGGTGCATTTGAAGTGTGCAGCACACTGAAGAATGAAGCTCACCATTAGAGGCTTAATGTTGAGCCGAGAAAAAACTAGTCCTTCGTTAGCAAAAGAACAACAGGTTTCTTTGATTCCAGAAGTTGCACAGAGCTGGAAATTCACTGGTGTGTAGGACTGCCTAGTACCCCCGTCACACTTCTCTCTGTCTTGCTCTGCCGTTTCAGAGGTGGTAGAGCTCCTCAAGTATGAAGAAACCTTTGCTCTGTGTGCAGGTCCTCAAGAAAGATTTAAAGTTAATCCCAGAGGCCATTTTATTAGGGTCCCTTGTACAAAAGAGACAGGAACAAAGGTGAATTGGGCCCAAAGTTTCAGTTTAGTGATCTCCTTCTTTCTTTTATGCAAAATGCAAAAAAGAATAGCTAATTGTTGACAGTTATTTCACCTCTGAAATGTAGTTGGGTAATAGGTAATTGTAGGAGCAGGACTGTTAGTTAAGACTAATTACCTTGCTGATTGGAGAAGAGGAATTTCTCCAGTGTTCTGGTGTAATCGGTCCCCTCCGTGGCATGTGGTGGTGGAGTGATGGAGTATTTTGGCAGAGGAGCCAAGCCTGGTTTTCCTCACTGAAGCTGAGGCACATTTGGTCTGATGGGAAACATCCCATCTCTCATGGGCTGCTATTAGTGACTCAGTCAGGGCTTTGGTGGGAGTTGTGAGAGGGGGGCTGCTCCACTTGGGAAGTGACCCACTGGTAGATAGGAGACTGCCTGTGCTGCTCAGCCATCATGTAAGGATGGTGGTCCCAGAGGAGACCTCGTGCCCTGGCTGTCTTTAAGGTGCTCATTTCCCGGCATATACCAACTGGTGTGGTATATGGAAATCACATATGGAGTGGTTTTAACTCCATCTTTTTTAAGACTGTGTTTTTTCTAACTTGTTAATGTCCAGGAGACCACATTCCTTGCTCCTAATCAGTTATTAAACCCTATGACCCAAGTTAACTAAGAATTGAATTTAGCCTCAAACTCTCCCCAACTACATACCTAAGTTTTGGTACAGGTTGTTGCAAATGTTTTTAATGGCTTTGGCTGTTGGAAGGTATTTCTGAAATACATCCCAACTGTGCCACATGTGCTCAAATAAAACCTTCAAGCCTGTTCTATAGACCTGAAAATGACTCTGGAAAGCAACTGCTAAATGGAAATTACAGCTCTTGGCCCTGCCTTGGAAATGGACTTGCCGAGAAACAAGACAGAACGCCAGTGTCTGTGCAGGCACTCCGAGACTCCCTTGGCTTCCCTCCACCCCCAGGTTTTGAGGAAAGTGCTGTGCCAACACAGAACTGCTTTCCCATAGTTATGATTTTTTTTTAATGTAATGCAGCATCATGATCTATGCACGTGGAGCAATAACAGACCATAAAATTAGCGGAGCACATTACTCCGCACATGGACTAGACCTCTGGGTTGCAGAAGTGTTTCTCACAACAAGCCATTTCAAATACACAGAGAGAACAGCCTCAGAGAAAGCCTCTGTTGTGTTGTTCTCAAAATGCAGTACAATTAAGCCTGATCTTCACCCTCACCTTCAAGTATCTCTGCAGAGATCCCATGCGGATCCAACTGTTGAATCATGACTGTAATTAACCATCTCATTCTACATTTGTAGGCATTTGTAGCAGCCATGGAGGGGAAAAAGTGAATATGTTGCCTAAGTGAAACAGAAATGTGTGTCCTCTCAGGCTTTCTAACCATTTTTCCCAAGCTACATTTAATCTTGGAAAAAAATAATCTTCATTATAAATCAATACATACCTCATTAGAACAGACTGAGCAGTTGCACTAATGGCTTGCATTTAATTGACATAACTGGGTAAAGGAAATTAACAGTGTACGAGAGCAATATTGGATTACCCAATGTCATTAATCCCTTTTTTAATAAAGGAGCTTTGGAAAATTACTTTGGGAAAAAAAATTACAATATTAGGTTTACTCAGTGTTCTTACCAATAAAAAATTCCAGGTTCATTGGCCATTATCATTACATTAGACAGGCACAGAACTCCTGGTAGGAGTGATATATAGAGGGGTTAGATGGAAAGACTCATTTCTGGCTGCGGGAAGATCAAGGATCGTGACAGAGACACAAGAAGGCAGCAGCCCAGCACACTATGTGACTGACTCCGCACTGCGGGCTGTCCCCAGCGTTATCAGTGGGACTCCTCACATTACGTCTAGTTAAGCACAAGCCTAGGCTTTATTTTTGCTTCTGTGGGAAATGGTAGTTCAAGTGTTATTGATCTCATAATACGGATCTCCAGCTCAGGCTCAGCGTAAGTGGTGGCTTACTCATGGGAAGTGTGGAATCCAGTTTCAGGCTGGTCACTAGTGGGGAATCCTGCTGCAAGAGCACTTTTAAATCTTTTAATGCTTAGGATCTGCAAGCTTGCTAGTAGAAGAGCTAGTGTCAAGCAATGAATTCTATTTTAAAAGTTTTTCTTTATATAACATTTATCAAACAGTAAGTAATCCATCATACAGCAAACAAATTATGTGGCTGACAATACAGTTATTAAAAATATTAGACACATTTCCTTAAAGAACATCTATTAATTTAAATATTAATTTTAAAATTATTTTTCTCTAAATCAGCTCACAAACATTGCTCGTTTTCACATCCTCTCAGTAGCATAGGTCAAACAAACCTTCTTAGCAGAATGGTTCTGAATTTTCTGTCTGATTACCTTAACTGAAATGTACCTCAGAAAGGCATGATCTCCTAGCAGATGTGCTTCTCTGTTAATGGCCTGTTTTACATCCCAAGCTCTCTCTTATGCCTTGCAGATGTAGACCTCTTTACTGGTGGACTTGTGTGGACTAGTGTAAAGTACAGAATAGAAATAGCTCATTTTGGCACTCCTCATGTCAATGCAGCTCCCATATGCTCAAAGTCTTAACAAGGTTAAAGTGGTGGTTGATTAGAACATCCCTGGAGGTGTTCAAGGCCAGGCTGGATGGGGCTTTGAGCAACCTGCTCTAGTGGGAGGTGTCCCTGCCTGTGGCAGGGGGGTTGGAACTAGATGATCTCTAAGGTCCCTTCCAACCTGAACCATTCTATGATTCTATGGCATTAAAATGTAATGATGTATATGTTGACTATTGGATTCGATGTTCATAAAGGTCCTTTCCACCCTAAATAATTCTATGATCACATGATTCAATATTCTATAAACTAGAGAAAAGTCTGATGCTGTGTTCCCAGCCCAGCCCCACCTTGCCCTCAAGCATTTTTTGACCTTGCCTTCCTGCCACCCATGTCAGGAGGAGCTGAAATACTCTGTACCGCAGAGGAGGTGCTCAGCACAAGCTTTTTGCTGGCCACCCCAACTGAAGTCACTTCCCTGCTGGGAATCAGTAACCACAGAGCTACTGCCACTCGCATCTCTACCCATCAGGAGTGACGCTTCCCCTAATGCTGACATGTTGAGGAATAGTTGTGTTGGAGGTGTATTTAAAGAGATAGATGGAGAAATATGTACCTAGGAAGACAGCAGAAAGCATCCATGTGATGGAGCAGTTCCAGTGCATGAAACCTGATTTCATTCAAAATCATCTTTGGAAAATAAGTGAAAGGCATGGGAGGGGAGGGCTAGCACATGGGTTTCCTGCCCACCCTCCTCCCAACACTGCAACACTTTCTCATCAATCATAGGATCATAGAACGGTTAGAGTTGGAAGGGAACCTAAAGATCATGGAGTTCCAACCCCTCTGCCATGGACAGGGGCACTGCCCACCAGACCAGGTTCCTCAAAGCCCCATCCAGCCTGGTCTTGATGTGATTTGCAAACCCCTTTGAAGTAGGGAATGTGTCCTTGATTGCAAAGGACAGACAGTGAATGGAGACACTGGCTGTACACCCGGGAAGGTTTTGCAGGACTATGTGTGAGTACAGGCCACCTGACTTACTTGAAGAAACGCAAAGGAAGGTCAAAACCAAATTCTGGCAGGTGAAACTATTTTTCCTCCAGATTTAATACTTCAACAGGGCAGCAGGCTTCTTGATTTTAGTTTTTTTTTTATTACCTTGAATCCACACCTTACCTGAATTACATCTGTTATTATTATATTGCAACATAAGAATTTTGCTTTATATGTTGCTGGGTTAATGTTGGTTTTTTTAATTATTTGTGTGTTGTGC
This sequence comes from Tringa solitaria, assembly GCA_026413425.1. NCBI lineage: Eukaryota > Metazoa > Chordata > Aves > Charadriiformes > Scolopacidae > Tringa > Tringa solitaria. The sequence continues at coordinate 71,576,007 of JAOXJM010000019.1, forward strand.
TCACAATAAACACTGTTACAGCTTTCTAGGTAGTTGAATTTCTTTATGTAAAGAATACCAATATCTAATTCCATGAAATTGTTAAAAAACTAAGTAAATTTTAAATGAGGCTATTTAAAAACTTTTTCCTCCTGATTTATCTATTTTTTTAAATTGTTAAAATAGAAATGGTGTTTGTGAGGTTTTTAGAGCACTCATGGTAAAAAAAACCAAAGATTTTTGACATTTTCAGCAAAAATTTGAAACTGAAATAAAATTATCACTGTTGTAACAGGCAAGTGTCAGTTACAATTACATCTTTCCACAAGCATTCATCTTGACTGAAAAGTGCTTGATGTTATTCTGAGATACGGGACTTGAAAAATTGTGACAGATGTGGTTATTATGATACAAGATAAAAAATTCAGAATCCTAAAATATTGCAATACAGTCCTAGGAGACGTAACATTAACAATACCTCATTAGTAAAGCCCTCATTAGTCAAAATCTTTAACCGCTTAGAATTTCTTATCTATCTTCTTACAGCCAGCAAGAAAGTTTTCACCGTCTGACGCATTAAGAGCAGGGTCTCAGCAGCACACACTGTAAAAATCTTTATACTTATGCCAAACTAGACGTAGTCTACACTAGGGAGTGTCTTTCTTCATGCAAATTAACATTTGAAAAACTCACCTCTTTTTCCCCCCTATATATGGAAGATGTGCATCTCTGTGCATTATAACGTGTAGACAAAATTTATACTATTACAATTTGGTAAATATGTCTTCTTATTGAAAATGACTGCTTACTGAAAGCAGACTTCTTACTTGGACTGCTGCTTACTTGGAGAGATCCAAAATAAATACACCCTAACTCATGACAGTCTCATACCATATGATTTATAACAGTATTAAATGGATTGAAAAAAAAATTCCACTGTTTTGATTTGATAACAATTCTTGATGTTTTCTAATAAAAACAAGACGAAGCCCTGCCCTGTGTTTGCTAATCATGCTCAGAGCATGGTTTCCCCGTTCACCAACTCACATTTCCTGAGCTAATAAGAAAGGCAACACCGAGTCAAGTATTGATTAAATTAAGTAATTTGCGGACAACCCTTTAGTTTGAAGCTTGTCAAAATGTGAAGAAAGCTTCAAGGAAATAAGGCGAATACAATGAATTACAATTGGGAAAAAAGTTGAAAACTCTGGAAGTGACTGATCCATGCAAAAGCTGAAACAGACTTCTTGACTTTTTGTTATCTCTTAGTTTGTATCACCAATTATGTAAATGTAAGAACAATTTTAAGGACAACTTCTCTCTTATTTATCAGGCTAAAAAGTTCTTAAAGCATTGGTTTGACTTTTTCTCCCATTTGCCACTTTCAAAATACCAATAATCATGATCCTGGTCTTATTTTACCGGAAGGCTGATGAAAAGATATGTTAGGCATATTTATTCTGAGCACTGACATTTGAATAAGAAGGGACATAGGGATACAAAAATAAATGTTATTTCTTGTTGAATACCCAGTGAATAGGAAATTGACTGCTAATGAATCCTGAAAACAATTAAACAGTTCAACTGAAACCCTCTTTCTCTCTCTCTTGCAGTTTCTTGAATTTGACTTCCCTGAGTTTGCACTACCGTTATTTCTCCCACTCAGAAACTACCCTGAAAGATCCTCTAAAATTCTTCCTTCTACGGGCAGAGTCAATGCACAAAACATTTTACCAGTGCAGCATAGTGGTAAAGACTGTAATTTTGCATCAACGTAATTTGCGTAGCAAACCCTATTGAATAGGAAAGGTTTATAGTGGCACTGAGATCTTCTGAGACCCAGAGAGCTTACTGACCTCTGCATACTTACACATGGAGCTTGCCAGTTTGCCACCATAGCTAAAACTGGCAGATTTTTTGGGCTAAACTCAGGGTTACTCTGTGCTAGAGACACAACACAAAGCTAATGTTAATGAGGTGGCCTATTCCCAGGGGAGTTCCAGTTCCCTGATCTATCAGTAAGCAACTATTTAGACAGAAAAAGAGACTAAAGAAACTACTTGCTTAGGAAGACATCAGGTAGATGGAAGACATCAGCTTTGGAAGACGTTGCTTACGAAGACATCAGATTTGACATATAGCAGGCATGTAGGTTTAAACAGAAGATATTTAGGACTGTACAGAGGGAAATGTCACATCCAGAAGAAAAATCAGGGGGAATTAAAAAGTTGCACAGTTTGACCCAGGTTTGCAGTCAAAGATCTAAGCAATAGCTTTGCCATCGCTGAATAGGGGATGGCACCTAATTCCTTGCATGGTGCTGTTAATGTTTTAATGGTCATAAATAGTAGCAAAATCTAGGCTAAATTTTCAGCAGACTAAGACAAGCAACTTATAAGTTTTAATTTCTGTGTAGTAATGATCAAAATGACCAGAGGCATTGACAGGGCCACCAGTGGCTCTCCAGGTCGTGGTTACACTGTATTTCCACACCTGCTTGGAGAACTGGCTTGTGTAAAGAGGCTAAACTGGAGAAAACTGGGAAAAGCTCTCCTGCCCCCTCCTGCACCAGATAGGGCCCACACTGCTGAAAGTAAAGAGTGAAAATGGAAATGGATGACAGGTACCAGCTTGGGCAGAAAATTTCAGCCACTGTAAAACCGCCCCATATCTCTTTGCTATCTTCTTTGCAATAAATAAATAAATAAATAAAATGCAAAGAGGGCATATGCGTGCCTTTCCATACATATATAGGCTCCTACTGCTCCAGGAATACTAAATAGCCTCTGCACTTCTTCTGGGATATTTTACTTCTGAGGAACAACAGCCAGCTGAAAGGTAACTTATCAGTGATTGACCACCTTCTGTGTGAGACTGGGAATAGGAGACCTCACGCTTTTACCAGATTTTTGGTATTGACTGCCATTGCTAGACCAGCAAAGAGCACAGACTCTCAGTCTTCAGCAGAGGAGAGAATTAGGCAGCCCAATACAACCTAGAGACTTTTTTGCGCAACAACTCTGACCAGCCTTCAACACACAACCAGGCTCTGAACAATGCTGGGTGAATAGTAACCATGTGAGAATGAAAATTAGCATCACGGGTAGCCAAAGAGCGAGGAAAGGGTGTGCAGGATGCAGATTCATTGGGTGTTCTGGCATGACCAACGTACAACAAAACCAGCCCTGACTGTCTCATCAATGTCCCACTGCAAATTCAAAGCTTATTTTGCTGTATTTACTGAAGAATAGCCCTCTCACTGTACTGTGTGCAAGGGATTTATACACAGTAAACTTATTTCTGAGATAATACCCATTCAACACCAACAAAGCTCTGTACAAATATTTTTTTCCTCTGAAGTTCAGGGCTGAAATTGTAGCCGCTTCATTTTTTTTCAAGACAGACACTCAAAAATATGCTGGAAATTCAATGCTGTGTCAGACGGCTTTAAAGGTTTTTCCAGCTCTTTCCATTTCCATGCAATAACCCATTAAATAATTTCTCTCAAGATAAGATCAAATGTGGTTAGAAGCAAAATTCTGTGTTTAAATTAACTCTGACCTCCTTCTCTTTTTGTCTTCAAAAAGTCTGCCAAATTCTTCTGACTGTCATACATTTAAAAGTCCATTTGTCATCGGTATAAAGTGACATAACAATGAAATTGTACTGCTTTTTCGTCTCTCTTAAGGGAGACAACAGAATATTCTGGTGCCAACAAGAATGTGCATGCAACATAATAGGAGGAGGGTGGGGAGGGAAAGATTGTTGTCTGTATAAAACAACCAAGAAAATTCTCTTTTCAACAGATTGAAGGCCCTTATGTCAACTGAAGGTTCCAAGGCTTTGTAGCGTATTTTTCCTAACTTTTTTTTAAGATTAGCCCATTTTCCTTTCCATAAGCCTAAAAAAAAATTGTTGTTGTTTATTAAATGTTTTTGCTTATTTTAATTTTTTTCTCAAACTCTGTTAAGCAGGAATTATCTAAGGTTTTGCTAAAAGATTCCTAGAAATCTCCAATATGTTTGTTATGAGATTTTACCACTTATTTAAAGAAGGTGTCAGTTTAAATATTCAACAAAGTCTTCTTTTCACCCAAATGTTCTTTGCACACTGGAAATAAATAGAGAGCAACACCAGCAGATACAAAATATACTGTTAAAAGTATGATTAAACCCCTTTATTCTGCATTGCTTAGCTTTTGCCCTTACTCTTTCAACAGATTACCACTTAAGTGAAGAAAGAACACAAACCCAGTCCCTCCTCAACCCTTTCTCACAAATATGTAAGAAAAAGGACTGAAGGTACAATTTGCCATATCTGTCTCATATTTGCCGGTCCCAATAGTAGATAAATCTCGTGGGTAAAAGAGACTAAAATAGACATATCTCAAGGGAATTATAGAGTTTTTATCTAGCACATAGCTAAAACAATGCAATCAGAGAAGGATACTAAAAATTAACATCTTGAGTTATAGGAGAAAACCTGTATGATATCAGGCTTTCTAGTGAAAAGCTAAATATGTGCCTGACAGCTGAAGTGACAAAGGCTTCTACATAAAGTAGAAATGTTTTGTTTGATTTAAATGGGCTGTTCAGACCTTTCAGCTGAAAAAATAAAAATGTGTTTGGTCTAAAAATCAGATGGTTTTAGACCCTGGGTGCATAAAATTTAAGGCCAAAAGTAATAATTTTGCATGACACATTTCTTACTTGCAGGGCAGCTTTTTGAGGGTCTGGAGGCTGATCGATAAACTAAATTAAATTCAGGTGTAACTGAAAGAAAAATAACTGACCCTCATTTCTGCTACTACAGATAATCCAGTGACTGCTGAGAAAATAATGTCACCTGATTGGAGCAATAGGTGAGCTAGGTATAGTTCTGCTAAATCTTATGTAACATTCAGAAAAAGCCATATTCTTGAAGCAGCCGCTCAACCCACCATTATTTATCCATATGCCAAGCAAGAGGCTCATTTACAAGGCCATGAAACAACCAGAAATATACATGAGAGTGCAGCATATCACGGTACTGAAAGCTAATAGAGAAAACTCTTATGTGGCAGAATTGGTCAAGAATGGCATTGATGCTGCAATGAGTTATTAAAAGGAATCTGTACTATTGGCCATATTAAAAGGGAATAGTGTAAGTGGCCTCTTTTTCATTCTGCCTTATATCTATTTTAAACTTAGGAAGCCACTTCAAAGACCCACAGACTTCCAAAGGGAAATATCCCAACCTCGTCTCTCTGCATGGAAAATATGAAAATACTGAGGGAAGAAACCTCAAAAATTTATTCCCATCTTCAGACAGATTCTGTCTGTAACTTACCCTGGCTACAGAAATATGCCCCTCCTGGGACTGCAATGGGAAAATCCCACACTCTGTCTCCCCTCTCCCTCCACATCTATTTCTGTCTTCTGTCTCAGGCGGGAGAAGGGCTGAGCCTTCATCTTGGTCAGGAAGATAAAGGGATTTAATTAAACCAAGGTAGACTCAACATTCCCCTCATATTCTGCCCCAGCTCAACAGCCAGACAGCTTCTACACAAACTGGGGCTCACCTTGATTGCTAAAGTGGGTTTGAGCATGGATGCCAGAAAACACTTTTTTTCCCCCTTCTTTTTTTCTTTTTTTCTTCTTTTTCTTTTTCTTTTTCTTTTTCTTTTTCTTTTTCTTTTTCTTTTT
>JAOXJM010000019.1:71602981-71613331 GCA_026413425.1 Tringa solitaria
CCACCTTGATGCAGTCCTGAGTGATGTGCTCTGGGCAATCCTGCTTTGGCAGGGGGAGTTGGACTAGATGATCTCTAGAGGTCCCTTCCAACTCCCACAATTTCATGATTCCACATTTAGCTGGTTCTCCTTCCTGACCACACCTTAACCTGCATTACACTGGTTATAATGTCGCTGCACTATGAGAAATTCATATTCCCTACATGCAGGTGTGTAGTTTAAGCACTTCAGTTCGGATATTAGCCACACGAAGTCTCCTACCTAGTCAGGGGTGGCTACATCACCTGCTCTGGACAGTCTCTTCTTAAGGACAAATTTCTCTTAGTTTCAATACTTTACTATTCAGCAATGGAAGAAAAAAAATTCCTTTTGTATCTTCCTGTTTTGGGTTTTTTTTTTTGCTTTTTCGTCATTCACTCTTCCTCCAGCTCCCTGTCATATTTTTGTCTGAAAATTGTGGACATTTTAGAGTAATAAGCCACAGTTGGAGAAGCCTGCTCAAGTGTTTGAAAGCATATGGTCAGAGCTGTTTGTTGGTTGGGGTTAGACAGGCAGATTAAACAGATTTTTATACCGGGAAGGTCTCTGATGTTGGTCTCTACACCTCTGTGACACTGTCATACATCTTCATTTAGCAGTCTACATCAGGTTTGGTAAACCTGGGTGAGCTAGAGGACGTTTGGGCCTCAGATACTTCAACTAACAGAGAATCTCTGAATCTCCCAGGCCTGAAAATAACGTTTGTCTTCTCAATTTGCCTCTGTACAGCATACTCCATATAATCTCAATTCCTACATCAAGGCCATCACTTCTATTTCAGCTACAGCCTGCATTTAAGAATCTGCTCACGCTCACCACTTGACCTCTCCTTGGGCAGATGTGAAAACAGACACATCTTCCTGAATTCATCTCTAGCTAAGCTGTACTTTCACCATTAGTTATACTCCCTATTAAAATCTGACACTTTATTTGCAGATTCATATATTTCTAGTTTCTCGTTGTTAGGTGTAGATGGGCTTTCATTACCTTGTTTCCTCGCTGGTGCAGGGATCAGTGTGCACGTGCTCTAACTGAATGCATGGAGTCTGGAATTTCACAATTCACCAGTGACTATAACAAATTATAGCCACAAGCTTAATTTTTAGGTCATTTCCTAAGGCGATCTAGTGCAGGCACTGCTATTGACCACGTGGCAAGATTCTGTAAAGTATTGCTAACGTGGGCAACTTTATCGGTTTCAAGGCCACAAGGGAACCGTACAATCATCAGGACTGTTCCCCCCGGCCAAAGGCCACATTATTCTTTCAACCATGCCTGCCTCCCAAGATTTCAACTGTTCCACTTGTCAGAGAGCTTAAATAAATGCACTTTGCCTAGAGGCATTTCCTGGAGACTGAAAGAAAAGAAATGAGAATCTGAAAGCATCTCTGACTCCTCCACCTCTGTTTTGCTTTGTCCCCTAACAAAGGAGTTTGGGCCAGAGGTTTTCTGAGCAGTTCAAGCATACTGTCTTCTGCATTCCTCACTTTCCTCAGCACAGTGATTGATACTGATTTCCTCTGTGCCAATACTGGAACTACCTGGGTGTATTCACCAGTATATCACATTTGCACACAGCGTCAGCCCTGTCGATACCCAGAGAGATGCTCTTGGAGTAGGAGTAAGCAATCTCATCTAGGTACCGATGAATAACCACATATTTGGAGCTGCCAGTGATGTTGTAGCTGAATATTTTTGACACAGGAGTGTCAATCCGAATTGAGCCTTGAATAATAGAAATAAAACCACAGCTTTCTGTTCGTGCAAGGATGGACATGCCAGGTGGAGAGATCTGAGAAGCTGCTGTCAGCATCCTGCTGTAGCAAAGAGTCGTAAAACAAGTGGCAGAAAAAAGCAGTAAAATGGGAGAAAAAGATCCTTCCAGCATTTTTCAGCAGTGAATGTATGATGACTTCAAATTGGCTTTGTTTATTGGTTGGCCTTTTAACTAATAGAGTTTTTATGCTTCAATAAGGTAGTGACATTCAATAAAGCAGTATTTGAGTGAATATCTTGTAGCAATGGAGCTGACTTTTAGGTTTGTGCATGTCACAACGGATGCTACTAGAGTCTCTTATAAATGGCATTGTGTGAGAGAGCAATCTTATTCTAAACAGAGGATGACAAAACATCTTTGTCCTTCAAAGTTCAATGTACTTTATGCCATGTTCTAGGCAAAGAAAGAGATTTTCCACTGGGGCAGTCTCAGTAAGTTCACGGAGTAAAACACTCAGTCCTCATTTTGGTTGACAGGGTGTTGGTAAAAAGTAGCACTTGTGTTATAATAACAGCATTATGATTGTTCCTTCAAACACAGTATGCAACCTATAGCTCAGGAATTGCAAACACTGGCAGGTTATCCAGGTACCGACATCTTTAATGCATGTATCCTCATAATTACCATGCAGGGCTATTGTTCCTCTTGCATGGCCATGGCACCCTGAGGCACAGTAGTTTATCCCAACCAGTATAAGAAATCTGCAGCAGAGAACTAAGTTTAACTCACACCTCTTGGGATAACAAGACCCTCTTTCTACCCATTGATTTCAATAAAGACTGGCTGTGCAGGCGATAATACAAGAAAAATGCCTTTCTTCTTTCCCTCTCCAGAAGGGTGAATGTCTAGACTCTGTCCCAGTTATCAGGGATGCACCTTAGATGTACATGTGACTGCAAGTCTTTCCCTGTTTCTTCTTGGGATCTTGCTCCTGGGACATGTTTTTCATTTCATTTCTGTGGGGAAACTTCTGTGATCTATATGCATGTGTGAAAAATACTCAGTGGACCATTGTATGCTTGTTTCAAGGCAGGCTTTTATTGTATGAGCTCTCGGGATTGCCTTTTTTATACTTCATGCACCAAATTAAATATGCACAAGTGCATGCATTCAGGAATGTCATTGGAGACTCTACCCTCATATAAACAGGACATTAAGGACAGAAGTGGTTTTAGCACTATGTGTAAAAAAAAATGAGTCATTCTGTAAGTCATTAGGGAGTAAAAAGAGGAAAATTCTTTTGAGGTGGCAGGACAGGAATGGAGACTAAAAACAGGACTGTTGGTGAGTACATATGGGATCAAGCTACACTATACCTGCTAGCTTTTCTTCATTGTTGTTCACAAGAACAACATGATAGTCAACCAGTCACCTACATCCTACTAACTTTTTCCAATGTAGCATGCATTTTGACCACCCTGCTCTAATGTGAAAGGTGGCAAGGCTTGCTCTTCAGGCTCATGCTACCACAGGATGCTGTAAAGAAGTTAGTGTCAGTTGAGAATGAGTACAGGTGTTCAGTTCTTTGCGATATGTGTCAAACTTCCTACCCATTCCTGGTAATTTCATTTTTGCCATGAGGATGCAATTCGGTGGGGCTTCTTGTGCTATTGGATGCTAACTGGTCTTTCTGGTTTGTCTCTGCTTATGCAAAGCAAACATCCGAAGATTTGCTGAAGGACCCCTGCAGAGTATGAAGGAGAGAGAAAGCAGCAGGAGAGAGTGATCCTTCACAAAGCAGCAGAAACACAGTAATGTCCTTTTGGAACAGAGGTAGAGGCAAGCAGTTCACGTCTTTGTCATCACTGTCCATCTTTCCTAGACCATGCTTCCAAACCATCCTGGCCTTGTGCTGTATGTTATCTTCAACTCAGCTCAGCTCATGTCATAGCGATGAGCCGAATGGGTGAGATCCTCAACCTTCCTTGGGGAAAAAAAAACCCTAGCCCAAGATGGTTGTGAGGAGAGTGGTGGACGTACAAACAGGGTTTCTCATAAAAACTCAAAACCCTGAAGATTTAGTGTTTGCAGTGTCAATCACACAGCTCAGCCACGTGTGCAGCGATCTGAAATATTATTCTGAGACATGACACCACTTCAGAATTAGAATTTACATGGGTACATTAGGATCCAAGTTGGTTAAAGCTAGAAAAACATTATTTGAATTGGACGGCTGTGTAACTCTCAGGAAATGCAACGAAGTGGAACTGCAGAGTTCATTTTAGTGCAGCTACTCAATGCACTGTTTGCATTGGAAATTATTAGAGGTTTACTGAGAAGTAGTTCAACCAGAGAAAAAAGCACATTTGGTTTTCCCATGGAGTTACATTAAATTCAAGGGCAATTTGTGCTAATGCGTATCATTTTCCTACCTGTTTCTGGATCTACATATAATGTAAGCCTGCAGTATTCTGACAGCATTTTAACATATGGGCTGAATTTCAGACTTTCTGCTTAAAAGCTAGCATAGCAAGACCATGTAAAAGTTTTGCAATGGTTGAGAGGTGAGTTTTCCATTATGGACATACTACATGAGTAATCCAAGTTTTTCTGTTCTTGAATTTTCTTGTGAGCAGCAGTTCTATTAATTTATTCATTAAGCACAGATCCATGTGCAGCTTGCGAAATAAATGGAAACCTCTAATTGGTTTGCACCCTGTGACCATTCTAACCCAGTGCAATTCCCATTGAAATGAACGAGATGTTTCCATTTACTCTTTGCCATGTGTGGTGTGTGATTGTCCTCTTGGTGAGCGGAGGCCAGTGCTGCTGCTCACTGAAATATTCAAAAAATGGATTTGGAAAAGTGACTGAAGAATACTCTTGTTTGTACACGAATACCCTAATTTATGTGCAAATAAAGATGGTTTTCTGCAAGAAAGGCCATTCTGAGTCATTAGTATTAATAAAACCTGTTCAAACCAATAGCCAAGGATCTGAGGGAAAAAGCAGAAGTGCAGCCACAGTCGCACAGGTGCAGAAGAGCCTTCTGCAAAACACTCCCTATCCCTGCAGCAAGAGCTACCCGAAAGCCACACAGAAATACACCCTTGTAAAATTAAGGTGCAAATGTAAACATCACACTACCTTACAGCTCCAACTTCTCTTTGAGACCTACTTTTTGTTCCCTTGGCACCATCTCTCTGCACCTGAAACCTGTAGAACCACTGCCTAAGACTCCAGCTTAATGTGCAGCTGTTTTTCTCGGTTGGTGAGTCGGAGACTCAGAAATTATGTGCAAGTAGTTTCCATGTGGGAACGAGAGCCATTTAAGTACAGGCACCAAGTATCTAGAGCTTAATGTCTCACACACTTTCTGAGCTATAGCAGCAATTTGGGTAGTGCCTCCTATGTTTTCATTGGCTCATTTTCATGGCTATTTTTGTTCCCTGACTAAATGTTCCGCACCATGCTGGGAAGCAGCGTTGTAAGAGGATGATAAACATACAGGGTACTGGAGGGCTAAGGCAACAACACAAAGAATGGCTTTTCAAGCTCTTGTCCTGCTCCAGTGCTTGTTCTGACTGCAGTCACTGGGGATAAGTGAGGGCAAAACTTGATGTGAGGGTTTTCAAGTGAGATTTTTGGAAGCATTCAGCACTGACATTACAGCACATGGAAAAGTTCTCATTTTACTACTGGCTTTCAAGAATGCACATCTAATTAGGTCTTTACTGAATGCAGTTGAAAATTTCCTCTCAAACTCATCACATTGTCACTGTGTACCCAAGATCAATAGCTAAAGCAGTAGGCATGACCGAAGGACCAGGAAATTCGGAGACACTTACCTCCTGTCTTCAGCTGTAACATACCTGAAACCTTCTAAGGAAGAGGGCAAAAGCCCAAAGGGATGTGATTGTTTCTGTAATGTGGAGTTTGTCATGCAGGGTTGTGGGCGGCTGCAAAACTTGGTTTGAATTTTATGGCTACAAGTAAAGCATCTCAAAACAGTAAATCATTTCTCTGTTTCCCTTTTTATGCACAACTATACAGATGGGAGATGAAACAAAAAATATACTTTTTTTCCATATCTGTAAAAACAATCTGCAGAAACGATGGGCCAAGATTTAAGGTAGTGAAATAGCAATGCCAGGTTTAAAATGTATGAAAGGCTAGTATTTGCAAGGAGAATAGTGTGACTGATTTCTGACAGTGATAGGGAAGGTGCCAGAGTGAATGTCACACAAAGCAATCATGCTCTACTGTTGTCCCGAGGAGGGTGAATCCTGCAGGAGGACTTTGGATCCCATCCGAATTTCAGTAAGGGTTTTAGGACATGGGAGGTCAGTGGGGAGACTCCCCTCTGTTCCAGCAGAAGCTGTGAAAAATATTACTTCTCACTGCAATGTTACTAGGAAGCCATTCTGTTCAACTGTAGCACTATGAATCAAAAAACCCCAAAAGTTTGACTCCTACATTGTATGCACTTGAGCAGACCCATCTCTCCCATTACAGGGTTCCTTTCAGAACTTATTCATATTTTAATTCAAAATTAGTTAATGTTTCCCACATCTTTCCACCATGAGATTCTGTCCACAGCTGTTTATGGGCAGGGCTTGCATGGAGAAAAGGTTGGAAGGGCACAAGCTCCGAGGTGGCACATACATACAGGTCAAATAATGCAAAAGGGAAGCCACACTTTGAGGAGGAGCTCAGAATCTGTTGGGGAATCATCCTGATGTTCATAAAGAGTCTCTTCTCACCTGTCTTGACTTGGACCAAATTCTGAACCCCACAAAAGCTGTAAAGATGGAAAACGAAGGACTGATGCTGTGCACCTAACCCAGACATGAACGAAGACTGGGCTTTAGAGTGAGGAAGGTCAAAGGAGAAGAAGGAGCTGTGGTAACACACAGTCACCCTGCAACTGATAAAGGAACCAAAGACAACATTGTGTTAGGGTGGGTGTCTTCAAGATTCTCAAAGCCATGCTTTTTGACAGAGTCCCAGATGCAACCCAGAAAGGCCTTTCTGGCATCCTTCCATTTTTCCTTTGAGCAGAAGAAGGAAGGAGGAAGAAAGAGCAAGTGAAAGAGAAGGGAGTAGCTCACTCTTGCTCTTCCTTGTTGGCTGCTATTTCTGTTGCTTTTGAGCGTGTGCTGCAGTAACAGCTGAGATACCATTGCTGATATCACATCGATCTGGACCTTGAGAGAGTGATACTGACTGCACAAGTGAAAGGAAAAGGTGTGCTCAGGATTGACTGTGTTTTGGAACAAGCTTTGGATACACCAGGAATAGAAAATTCCTAGAGGGAAGGAAAAAAAAACTTGCTTTCAATTTAATTAATACTGTGAAAAATTCAGACTTTACAGCTATAAATATGTCATTGAATTCAAGGGAACTAAAAAAGTATGAAGATGGATTTGCAAAATAATTTCTATCCATGGGTGTCTGGGATATAGAATCCTTTTTTTCAACAAAATAGGCCTTCCATATCTGAAGGTATTTGCCTGAAAACATCAGTTTTACTCTGGAGCGCGTCAACACACACAAACTTTTTGCTTTGTAAGGAAAACAAGTCAAGGGGATGGCATTTCACTCCTTCTCCAGCAAGGTCCTGAGTCTGAGACATCTGGCTGTGATGCAGAAGCAAGTTCGTTTGAAATAAAGCTGGGTGGGAGGGAATTGCATCCAAAACCAGGGTCTGAAGCCCTTTCTGAGCCTTCTGTTGGGAAACTGCTGACAGAGGGGCAGTGACAGGAAGGCCACAAAAGGGGCTTATTGTAGCACCTTCTCTGATCTCCACCTGCCTTGGCTTCGAGGAGTCCCCGTGGCGGTCCACATGCTTGCCTGAATGTAGCCTGAACTACTGAGGCTATTTCTACCTGGGGCTTGCAGCAGAAAAGACCAGAGCATCCTTTCTGGTCATTGCTCCTTTCACAGTGTATTTGCTCCCTTGGCTGTCCAGCAGGTGAAGGTGTTAATTGCTCTTGGCTAAGAGCTCCACTGTCTGAGCAATCTCTTCCTTTTATTCATCTCCCAAAGCAGCTTCGATCTGGGAACTGCTCATTCCAGCTGCTGGCTCTGAGGCAGCTGGGTCTGATGTGACAGGTGCATGCATCAGTCTATCATCTTTTCTCAAAGGTGAAATACTTTATGGAAATTTATCAACTTTGACCAAGTTTTTCAGCAAGCGCTTACGTTAAAGAGATCTGAAACAAAAACTGAATTTATTATTGAATCAGACTGAATGGTGAAATCTTAAAAATCTTTGAAGGCTCAGAAACTGCTGTGAGAGGGATTTGTCACCTTCAACTCCATCTTACCCAATCTGTGCCCCATGCACGCAGCCAGCACAGGAGAGAGTAAAGGTTGTTCTGGCATGAGCCTCCCTGTGCACAGGGACTTCATTCCAGCAGTGTCCAGAGGAGGCTCTTTTCACTTCACGCAGGGACAACAAGAGTTTGGAGAAAAGCACCTTGGAGACATTTTCCCATATAGACAGGAACTGAGTCTGGCAGGCTTCAAGGCACCTGTTAAATGAAGATTCCCATTGAAAAGTGTCGCATCTAAACGTGCTGACTTAAATTACTAAATACATATCAGGATTTTCCTGTACTTTCTCATGGATATTATTTGGTATTGAGCTTGGATTTTACTTGGGAGAAGTGGGAGACAGTGGCTTTACCCATGTAATGCCATCTCAGGAGACAAAATGGAAACCATTTTTGGCTCTGGAAGCTTTAAAAAAAGGTAATACGATTTCTTCAGTTAGAATAAAACTTCTGCTACCTACTGGAACTCTTCCATGAGTTTCTAATACTTCAATTAAAAAATATATGCCATATTACTTTTTTTAAAAGTACCAGTTCAATAAAGATTGAATTCTGATTGACAATTCTCTCCAACATCTAAACAGAAGAAATGTATTCAAATGTTAAAAATGGGAGTCGCTTCTGCAATAAAAAAGAAGTGTTTAATATATGTTTACCTACATGTTTATATATATCAAATATTCATTTTAATGTATATTTTAATATATCTTTAAACATTGAATACATGTTTCAAATACACACATCACTGAGATTTCAAATAGCTGCTCAGCAAATTTTAGCTTAATAAGAAGAGACAGGCAGAAGAAAAACCTGGTCACCTCTATCCTAATTTCTTCGGAGAAAAACACAATGTTGGCTGAAATATTTGCCCTTGTTATTCCTGTTCAATGTCATTTGAAAAGATCCGTTCCTCACAGGTGGATATTCTTTAAAAATTGCTCCTAGATGACTCCATTGCTTGCTTCAGGCTAGGGCCAAACAAAGCCCACTTCTGTGGAGGTGAGAATGGGAGTCAGGACCCTGTTGTACAGGTTTAACCAATATCTCTTCTGCCATGAGACAGAAGCTGATGTGAATCTCTTTTCTCATTAATCTCATTAATTTAAAAAACCATTATTTATTTTCAGATATGGGAGATAATATTAAGAATTAAAGTCTGGTCCACAAAGCAGTGGGACGTGAACCCCTCTGAATTTGTGAACTACATCCAAGAAGAGATTTTTCTGCTCATCACCCAAGAGAAAACCAAGGTATCTGCAGTATCTTTGCCTCTTCTCTTTAGGTTCAGGGTCAGGTCTTAGGCAGTGTTATGGTATTACTCTTCTTCCCATAATTTTAGAAAGCAGTTTCCTTGCTAATGCTGTAAATTGTTTTGCATTGCTGACCCATCAATCCCTGTGGAAACTCCAGGGTCTCAAACAGCTGTTGATGTGCTGGGGATGTAACAGCCTGGAGAGCAGAACTGAAGGGCTTCCACCTTGAAAGGTGAAGCTCCTGCAAGAGGTCTTCAGTCCATGATTAGATCCCCATCACGAGTGGGGTTTTACCATATCTTCATGCAAAAACTTTCAGAGTTACTAAATTTCACTTTTTTTCCTAGCAGAACAAATAAGAAGCACAGGAACTTTTGACCCAGCATTTCTTCTGTTGAGTGACGCAGAAAAGGGGGAGAAGACTACTTTTGTCTTTAACTTGATTTGCTGGGTAGCACTATAAAATATGAAAGCCCTAATCCGCTGCAAGTTTTCAAATTTCTCTCTATATAACCTTCTGTTTCCAGCACCTCATCATTACATTTTGAGATGGACATGCACACCATTGTACAATACACAGAAGAGAAAAAGATTTCCACATTCATCCATAAGAATTATGACTAGATTAGAAAACCACACCAGTCTGCTCTCCAGCTTGATACACAAGATCTATTTGCTGGTGGTATTAAAGTCCCATCCAGCCTGGCCTTGAAAACTTCCAGGGATGGGGCATCCACAGCCTGTTCCAGTGGAGCAACCACCCTCACAGTAAAGAATTTCTTCCTGCTATCTCATCTAAATCTCCTCATTTCAGTTTAAAACCACTACCCCTTGTCCTATCATTACAGTCCCTGACAAAGAGTCCCTCCCCATCTCTCCTGTAGACCCCCTTTAAGTACTGGCAGGCTGCTGTAAGGTCTCCACAGAACCTTTCAGAACCTTCCAGGGTGAAAAACCCCAACTCTCTCAGCCTGTCTTCATAGGAGAGGTGCTCCAGCCCTCT
>JAOXJM010000019.1:71625854-71638728 GCA_026413425.1 Tringa solitaria
GGTTGGACTAGATGACCTCCAGAGGTCCCTTCCAACCCCATATCATTCTGGGATTCTGGGATTCTGGGATCCCATTTCCCTGACATGGTGGCTGGGTGCTGCTTTCTGACCCTTCTCCTCCTGCCTCTCCATCCCCCTGGCGCCTCACCACAGGGGGCACCAGCCTGCTGAGGGGCATGGCCATGGGCCCCTGCAGCCCCTGGGCCATGTCAGCGGTGCCTCCTCCCCACCAAATCCTGCTGCAGCCGCTCACCCACAGCACAGCCGGTGCCGAGGGCAGGGTGGGCAGGAGGGGAAGCTGGTTTGGGCACAGGTCCCATGGGGACCCAACTGGCCATCACCCCTGCTCTCTGCTGTCTGCCCCTGTGGCCCCCGCCTGGTCCCAGTGACATGAGCGCCATCCCGAGCTCTGACCACTGGGAAGGAGCACCCTTGTAGCCCTGGACCCTGCTGTGGGGTGTCGGTGCGGGGACAGTGAGGAGAGGTCCCCCCAACCCCAGGTGTGCCTGAGGGCCCTGGCAGGGGCTTCCTCTCCCAGCTGGGTGCAGTGGGATGCACGCCTGTGGCTGGAGGACTCACACCGCTGGCAGGAAGGACCGGTGTGGGAACGGTGAGGGTGATAAAGCTCTTCTCCTGGGGACAGCTCACCGGCGTGAAGCACTGCCCTGGCTGGGAGTAGAGGGTCTGTGGCTGCCACCCTGGGCAGAGGGACCTGCCACTGCTGCTTCCCCCAGCACCTCCTGGGGCTGGGAGACTGTGGAGCTGCTGGAGGCTGGGCAGGGGCCAGGAGTGCCTTCCCTCAGTCCTTCTCCTCAGGGCTGCTCTCAACCCATTCTCTGCCCAGCCCGCATTTGTTCTTGGAATTGGCCAAGGTGCAAGACCTTGCACTTGGCCTGGCTGAACTTCATGAGGTTCACACGGGCCTACCTCTCAGGCCTACCCAGGTTCCTCTGAATGGGATCCCTTCCCTCCAGCATGTCGGTTGCGCCACACAGCTTGATTGTTCCTAATTGCCAATCTGTTAAACTTTGCATAAGAGGAGTGGTGCATTTTGAGGTCATTTCCTCTTGTTCTGTTGCTTGTGCTTTGGGAGAAGAGACCAACATGCACCTTGCTACAACCTCCTTTCAGGGCATTGCAGAGAGTGATAAGATCTCCCCTCAGCCTCCTTTTATCCAGGTTGAAAAACCCCATCCCCCTCAGCCACTTCTCATAAGACTTTTGCTCCAGATCCCTCCCCAGCTTTGTTGTCCTTCTCTGGACACGTTCCAGCACCCTAACGTCTTGTAGTGAGGGACCAAAAGACACCAAAAGAAGTGTGCGGCCTCACCACTTCTGAGTAAAGAGGGACAATCTCTTTCCTAGTTCTACTGGCAATGCTCTTTCTGATACATGGCAGATGCTACTGGTTTTCTTGGCCAGCTAGGCATTGCTGGCATACTCAGATGGCTCTTGACCAAGGTCCTTTTCTCCTGGCCAGCTCTCCAGCCACTTTCCCCCAAACCTGTAGCGTTGCACGAGAGTGTTGTGACCCAAGTGCAGGACCCAGCACTTGGCCTTGTTAAGCTCATACCATTGGCCTCAGCCCATTGATCCAGCCTCTCCAGATTCCTCTGCAAAGCCTTTCTACCCTCAAGCAGGTCAACGCTCCCACCCAACTTGGTGTTGTCTGCAAACTTGCCGAGGGTCCACTCAATCCCCTTGTCCAGATTATTGCTAAAGATATTAAAGAGAACTGACCCCAGTACCAAGCCCTGGGAGACACCATTTCTGACCAGACACCAACTGGATTTAAATCCATTCACCACAACTCTCTGGGCCAGGCCCTCCAGCCAGTTTTTTAGCCAGTGAAGAGTACTCCCATCCAAGCCATGGGCAGCCAGCTTCTCCAGGAGAATGCTGTGGGAAATGGTGTCAAAGGCTTTACTAAAGTCTTGGTAGACAACATCCACAGCATTTCCCTTGCCCACCAAGGAGATCACCCTGTTATAAAAGGAGATGAGGTTAGTTCAAGGAGGACTTGCCTTTTATAAGCCCATGGTGACCAGGCCTGGTTACCTGGTTGTCCTGTATGTGCCATGTGATAGCACTCAAGATGATTGCATGGAGATTGCACAACCTCTCTGGGCAGCCTGCCCCACTGCTACACTCTCCTTATGGGGGAAAGGTTACTCCTGATATCCAGCCTTATCCTCCTTGGTTCCAGCTGATGCTGTGTGCCTGAGACTCCCACCAGGCACATCTGTGAAAGCCTGACCATGGCCAGTTGATCTCTTTCCCAAAGATGCAGGGGTGCTGTTAGGTGCCTTAAAGCCATCTCTGCTCCAGGCTAAACCAGCCTCACAGCCCCTCCTGCAAAATCCTAGTGCAAGGATATTATTGGAGACAGAGCTGAAAGCCTTGCCTCTGTGTTAGTACACTGCTGTATTGCTTAACCTAGGGGACAATTAACTGCATGTGCAAATTTTAAGCCATACATAGAGTAGGTCTGTTTTGCATTTGCTGTGGCCTACAGAGGATTACTGAGGTTTTGGATAGGGGTTTTTGTTTTTTCATTTTTCCTCTGTGGGATGACTCAGCTAGTCTAATTTTCTGAAAGTAGCTATTGAAATGCAAATAATTTTTTGAACTTTAAGGATAAAGATTTTTCCAGAAATTCTCACACAGAAACTTCATGAAAGCAAGGGAGGGAGCTATGATGTGAGCTAGTTTTGGTTTCTCTGTCTCTTTCTCCCTACCCACCTCATTTTTTCTTTCTTTGCCCCTTTCTTTCTCTCCCTTCTTCTTCCCTCCCTTCTTTTCCTCCCACTCTGTCTCTCTTCTTTTTCTTTCTCTCTTTTAATTTCCAAGCGTAGCCCTCAGTGCCAGCAGGTGCTTTCTTCTAAAGGCAATATAAATCATTGTACTTTGTATTCAGTCAGCATTCTCTGATGCCAAGTTTGGCAAGTAAGATGCTGATCTGGTGCATCAGAGTGACCAGAGCAGTGAGGGCACTGCAGTGCAGCCACTTGCAGTTTACTGGGAAGATGTTTGGTCCAGCTGTGCAAGTCCATGAGCCAGATAGGTTTCCCTGTCAATATTGAGAACAGACCTTCACATTTCTCCCCTCCCCTCCCTTTCTTCTAATACAGACCAGTCACCAAAAAAAAAAAAGGAAGATTTTTCTGAAGGATGCAATATAATAAATTAATTCAGTGGGTTTTGCTTTGTCTTTCTTTCTCACCATCCAAATCTATTTTGACTGGCAATAAGTTAATTTTCCCCAAGTTAAGTCTGCGCTGCCTGTGACAGTAATTAGTTAGTTATTTTCCTGTCTTTATCTCAGCCTATGAGCTATTCCATCTTATTTTCTCCTTCTCCTCTTGAAGAAGGGGAATGACAGAGAGACTGGATGGGCATCTGTCTGCCTGCCAAGGTTAGCCCATCAGAGACCACTTACTAGGAGCCCTGCTCTGATTTTTAGGTTTAAGAATATTGAACATCGCACCAGGTTAACTGTGGACGTGCAAGTTGTCATCCTCATCTAACAGATTGTTGGCTACCAGTGAGAATCAAATATATTGTGCTATGCTCTGGGGTTTGTTTTGTGGCTTCGAAGTTTCTGCAGAAGCCTCACTTTCAAAACTGACATAGAGGTGAAAAACACCCTCCTTGGGCAGAAATACTTATCCTACAGAGTTAGGTATTTATTTTATTATTTGTGCTCTGATTGCAAGCTGAGTTCAGGACCATGCCCTGCTCTGCCCCTCATATCAAGAGATAGTTCACAGCTTGAAGACTGCGCAAGGCTGCTGAGGGCACAGCTAATGAGTTGTATTAATATAGCTCCAGAGCCTGAAGTCATTCTCTGCATCGCCTCCTGCCCTCTATTTCCCAAGTTAGCAAAGTGTACTTTTGTCAAGGGCAGATGGTGGGCAGTAGATTTCAACGCCTGTGGGACTTTACTGCCTGTATGTATTTGAGGACCAGGGCTTGATCTGCAATGTGGGTTAAATCTCCTACTAGAGAAAACATTTTCCAACATCAAAGTTACATCTTTTACTCTGAAAGCAGCTCCGCTGTGGTTCTGGAAAATGTTTTCTCCTTAACTTGGGAAGCTCTGATGTCACCTACCTGCACCCTACAGGTTGTGCAGCCTAGCTTTTAAAGCCTGAATGAAAATAAATGCCACGGTGCTCTGAATGTATTTAAAGCTGGCACTTTCCTTCACTGCTTGAGTGTCCATACAGTAAAATGTGTTCTCTTGTTATTTACATAGCTGGATTTCTTCAGAATCTGGCTTTGTGAGTGCTTGTTACAGATAAATTTATTTTGTTGCATAACAAAAGTTAAGTAAATCTAAACAAAATACTTATTCTTCTAAAAATTTTCTTAGCCTGGTTCCAGTCAGTTATGGAGACACAATGTCAGGTTCTCTTTTGTCCAGCATTTAGGCCTTGGAGTGAATATTTTTAATGCAATGTTAGCACTAATTTGATACATCCCTGAGTTCTGAACAAAAAACCTTTATGTAAGACAGCATGTGAGTACAAAATCAAACAGTCTATCATTTTAGTTAATAGAAGGCTGTTTATTTTCTCAGGTAGTTTTTGATTCCAAGCTCTTAATGTGCCTGTAGGAGAATAAAATACTACCCACTATGCATAATGCCCAAAGAATATAAATAATTGTAAATACTTTCTCTCTTTCTAGTTACGTAAACTGTAAAACTCAGCTGTGAGTTCAGTTCTGCTTGTCTATATACAGTTCTTTTGATTTACATATTGCTTCCCTCCCCATTCAGGCTGTGTTACAGATTGATGAAGACAATGTTAAGTATGTTCTGAGGTTAATACAACAAAAAGAAATTACTCTCCACTTACGCAAAAATTATACTCTTTCTTTTCAAGTGATCAGAAGGTGTCTGTCTGCAACTATTGACAGAGAACAAGTAAATATACTCAGGACAGAATTTGCTTAAACACTTCTATAGGGCACGATGACTTCTCCTGTATCAATAGGTAGAGAAGACAGATAGAGACAGATTTTACATTAAAAAAAAGGGGGGCAAAAAGATGAGAAATGACCTCTGAAACTTCCAATAAATTCAAGGACTTGAATTCAAAAGTGGTAAATAGTTTAATCAAGGAGGCCCATCTGTCATTTGTTTTTTAAGGGAAGAATCCATTTCCTCTTGGGTGATCCAGAAAGTCTGAAGTACCACCAATTTTTATTCTGCATTATCATGGCAAATTCACAGTGTACACTGTGTCCTGGTTTGGCCTCAGAGGGCACCAAAGAACCACAAAGCCACCCTCTCACCTCCACCCCGCCCCTTCCCCCAGCCATGAGGGGAGAATAGGAAGAAAAAGGCAAAACTCATGGGTTTGGACAAAGGCAGTTTAACAGATGAGCAAAGGGAACAGGAAAACAACAGGAAAACAATAACACAGATAGAGGGAGGTACAAACATGCTCAGGATTGAATGGGATGGGATACCTGTGTCCCTGCTAGATCCTGGGGAGAATTAACCCTGTCCCTGCCGGAACTGGGACAGCATGGTTGTAAAAGTGTAATGAATTCTTAATTGTTGCTCTTTTTCACATAACTATTCTCCAGTCAGCTCCTCCTGCAGCCAGGGTCAGTGTCACTCAATGTAAATTTGCAATACACTCTAGAGTCGGCCTCTGGAGAAATTTCTGTTAGACAAAACTGAAAGAGACCAAGAGGAATAGAAGCAATTAGTAGATAAAAATTTTGACCCCTTCGCTCAACAATTTCCTTCCCAGGAACCATGACTTTGAATCCCTTTTTGAAGAGAAAAATGATACCTTTTTGCAGTATTCTTGGGGGCTTAGTGGCGCAGAATAGTTTTAATGGAGTTGGGTGTCTTTAGGAAGCTAAGATGCCAATATTTTAAATAATAAAAAGAGAGTTTCTTCTGAACAAACCATTTTTCTTAGATGAATATCCATAGTATAGAAGAGAGCCCAATGTGAGTTATTTTATAAATAATATTAATTTCTGATTTTTATTAGTTTGTAGGAAAAACGATTAAAATTAAGGTAAAATTCTGTAAGAAAATAAGAAAACTAACTGATGCAGTTGACAAAATAAGACCATTGCCATATTAATTGCCAAAATAATTCAGGAAGTCTGGATCCTAGAAAAATGAAACAGAAATCAAAGATGTGATTTACTACCAGTAGAAACCTTCAGGCTTTGAAAGATTCAGCATCTGAAAGCCTATGTGCACTCAGGTATTGATGCATGAGACACATGGACATGGGCTAGTGGCTTCTCTGTCCTCAGAGAACAGAATAAAGTACAACTTTTTGCATGAATATAAACCTGTTAATAGAAAAATCTAGAAATCCAGACAACAGACAAGAGAAAGATGGACAGTAAAAGCACAAAGGGATGAAAAGCTTACCACATCTGACAAAAGAGCAGAATCTAATTCCATAGGCAAATAAACCAGTGATTGAAGGACTACCTCTGGAGTCCACAGGTGCCAGCAAATGAAGGACGCCATGACAGTGCCACACAGACCATCAAGGCTTTGGGGGTATAAAGACAAGGCCTTGACAGGCTTGACTGATGTGAGAGCAGGGGATAGACTGCCAGAGGTGGTTCTGCCAGAAAACCCAAATGGGATGCTCTGTTGTTTCAGTGAAATGATGTCCTCGTCAGAGGATGATAAGATTACAGGGGGAGGTTGGAAAGGACAGTGTCTGAGACCCAGATCCTTCCTGGTGTATCACTGCCTGGGTCAAAGTGCTCCCAGAGACTGTCCATGAGTCATGGCTGTCAGAGCTGTTGCTAATGGCCAACCCTAAGCCTGACATCTAGGTTTTGAGGGCCTCATCATTCAGGTCCTGTAGCGGCCGATGCCAGTTTGTCTTGGCTGCATGCAAAGCACTTGCAATTGAGATCAAAACTATGTGCAAATGCCCTTATAAAATCACTGATGTCACCCATACAGGTATGCGAGCAGCCAGTCTGTATGGACTGGAAGGCTGAAGAGCTGGAAACTCTTTACCAAGTGTCATCCCAGCCTCCCAGGCTCTCTACTCTGGGAGGTGAAGGAAGAAGGGCAGACGTTGCTTTTTAGTTCTCTCTGATTTCTTGAGAGCACTGTACATAGCTATTGCAGTGTGCCTGAGCTTTTGTAGTCGTAGTAGTAGTCTGAAAATTGAAAATAGAAAAACACTGCACTCCCCTAACTGTGCTCTAATACCTGTTATTAGCAAAGAACATAATCGTCTGAGTCCCTCAGATACAGATTTAAAAAAACCTTGCAGCTTGCGAGAGATCTTATCAGAGGTAATTAAAGCCTGGCCAAGCACGCTTGCTTTTAAGGTACCCAGAAGGACTTGCTCCATTTTTATGAAATAGAGATGCTGCCTCAGCACAAATCCCCACCTGATCAATGGCTTCTGCAAGAAATCTATTAAACAGCCCTTCTCAAAATGGTGTAGGCAGTCTCTCTCGAAATGTCTGCCTGATGCAATTTCCTATTAAATTGAAAAAGATACTTTGTGAATGACCAGGGAACACGTAAACCACAGGCTATATTGCTGTTCCTAACTAAAAGGAGAATTGACCAGGCAGGAACTGATCAGCATCCTTGGCTTTTTAAAGATGTTTTTGCAATGTTTTGGTTACAGAGACAATTTTGCATTGTGAAAAAAGGAGGGTATTAATGAGTCCTATAACCCATTCATGTTTGCAGTATTGTTTTCCTTTCTAATGTCTGTGGGTGTCACCTTTCTCCGAAAACAAAGCAAACTGCAGCTTATGTCTGGGGTTTTGCTGCCTTCTGCTGTCTATCATGCTTTTATAATGTCTTCTCTAACTCATTACAGATAACACTGCCAAAAGCACCTGAAAAACTTGGCAGCTTCAGCCCTGTTTTCTATCCATCCCAGAATCTCCTTGTGCAACGCCGTTGTGCACCCACCGCAGTCAAGTCTCTTTTCTTTTGGTGCTGCCACAGTCGTGTAGCTCCTACAATATTTCTCGTAACGTCAATGAGCAACGTACTGTCACAGTTTAACCCTGGCTGGAGAGTTAGTGCCAAAAGTCATTGCAGTGCTGGAGGTATAGCTTTATAACACTGATGCTATGAAAGAGTGATAGCACTGAGTGAAAGGAAGACAGATGGAATTTTTCCCCGCTGTTAGCCTGAAGTGTGCAATCCAGGTAGACAGAGGAGAGCTTAGATGGCGATGGTTAACGGTGAATACCACAACAGTCTCATCCATCCAAGACTCTCAGATGCTTCATTTGTGTGCCAGTAGGATTTTTTTAGTGTGACTGCACTAAGGTAACAAAGTCATAAACCATCTGTATTTAATTAATTCAGCAATAAATAAACACAGAGAACTCAGAAGATCTAAGTGGTATAATTGCTTAGCTCCTGAGAAGGGCAAGTAATTAATTTTGCTATAATTATTATCAAACCACAGTGAGCAGAGAGATTGTTTTTCCTCCTTTAAATTGCCTCCTCCCCTCCAAGTCTATATTTCAATGAAGGTCTTTTATTGTTTAATGTATCTGTCATCATCGGCTGTCAAGATAACATCAGGCAGATGCAAGCATTCTCATTTTATTATTGCATTATTTTCCTTTTGTTTGCCTCAGGAAAGATGTTTTAATTGCAAAGGATGATGACAAACCCACAGATCTAGGAGCTGAGAAGGAAAGAAAACAATACCAATAT
Organism: Tringa solitaria; assembly: GCA_026413425.1. NCBI lineage: Eukaryota > Metazoa > Chordata > Aves > Charadriiformes > Scolopacidae > Tringa > Tringa solitaria. Next base: position 71,634,559 of record JAOXJM010000019.1, read on the forward strand.
TTGCATCACTGAGATGAAAATTTGTTTCTATAGTTCTATAATTCTTTACATTATCATTTATGATTGGAAAAAGCTGACAACAATAAGAGGAGAAGGTACCAGGGGATTGGGGGAGGGTTGTGAATGACTACACAGCCTGTGGTAATGTGGGAATTCAGAACTAACAGCAGAGAAGGTATAAACCAAGTGCCAAACTTTAATCTTAATGCTTCTAGCTACACCTCTGGCTTCTGAGGGTGGGATAAGTCTGGGTCATACTACTGAACACCATAAACAGTCTGATGAAGTCTCATCCCTCCTCCACCTCCTTTGGAGAGCAAGGGCCAAACTTAAAATCAATTTAAAAAGAAAACAGCTTTTAACAAAGGATGGATGAATCAGCATTCAATATGTAGGTCCCAGCCAACCATAAGCCTTGCTTGGATGAAAAAAACTACATCCCCTCTGGCATTGTGGAGGCTTGCTAGACACTTGGTGAGCACTACACCAAGCAGGATTGGGAAAGAGATGGTAAAACCAAACCTTGACTGGCAGCGAGTTCCCTGTCAAAAGAACAGGGTCAAGACAGGGCTCCTGAAGGCTGGTTTGAACTGCTCACATAGTTGGTTACAGAACTGCTGGGGTTGGAAAGCACCTCTGGAGATCGTTGTGTCCAAAGACCTGCGCGGGGAATGGTCAGGTAGAGCAGGTTGCCCAGGACCATATCCAGTCTGGGTTTGAATATCGCATGGGACAGATACTCCACAACCTCTCTGGGCAACCCGTTCTAGTGTTTAACCACCTTCACTGTAAGACAGTTTTTTCTTCTGTTTAAGTGGATTTTCTTGTACTTTGTGCTTGTTGCCTCTCATGCTGTCATCGGACACCACAGAGAAGAGTCTGGCTCCAAATTCTATACTCACTCCCACCAGGTATTTATATATACATGGGTAAGTTCCCCCCCCCCCCTTAGCTTTCTCTTCTCCAGGCTGAAAGGCCCAGCTCCCTTAGGCTCTTCTCATGTAAAATATGCTCCAGATCCTTAATCATCTTCGTGGCAATCACTGGGCACGGTTAGTCCATGACCATTTTGTACTGGAGATCCCAGAACAGGACACAGCACACCAGATGTGACCTCACCAGAGAAGAGGAAAGATCACCTCCTTAAACTTACTGGCCATGCTCAGCCTAAAGCAGCCCAGGAGGCTGTTGCCTTTCCTGGTTGCAAGGGTACATTGCTGACTCCTGGTCAGCTTAAATGTCCACCAGGATGCCCAGGTCCTTTTCTACAAAGCTGCTTTCCAGTTGGGTGGCTCCCAGCATACCTTGGTGCTTCTGGTTGTTCCTCCCCAAGTGCAGGAACCGGCATTTCCTTTTGTTGAACTTAATGAAGCTCCTGCTGGCCCATTTCTCCAGCCTGCTGAGGTCCTCTGAAGAGCAGTACAAAGGTGGCAGCTACTCCTCCCAGTTCTGCATCATCTGCACACTTGCTGAAGGTGCGCTCTGCCCCTACATCAGGTCATTAATGAAGACAATAAGCTGCTCTCCTGCCAGATTCGCTCCTCCTACATTCTCCTGTCATGGTAAAATATTTCCACCTGGAATCAACCAAGGAGAGACCAAACACCATCTGAATGCTTTGAAACTCCTCAGAGCAGTTCAGAAAGTTGCATTGGCACCTCAGCTTTACAAGGGAGCTGAAACTGTATCAACATTATATTTCCTTATTCATTAAATTATTTATATGAAAAAATGTGTATTATCTATATCCTGGAAAAGTACTGTGCATAATTTCAGTGTCATAAAAAGGATTTATATAAATACTTTCATATTTTTTCCCACCTTATCTGCCTTTCTTCACTGTGTAATGACAAAGTAAGAGACAAAGCACACACTCAGCACAGGTCATGAGGTCTGGTGGATTTCAGCTTTGTTTAAAGATATAACCATTAAAATGCAGTGCAACATAATTAATCTATGTAGGTTCATCCTCAGCATTTCTTTAGAAAATGTGTAAATTTGACTCATTATCATTTGGCTTCTAAATACAAAATAGCAAAGAAAACGCATTTGTACAAATATAGAAAAAAAATAGTTAATATGGAAATCAGCTTGTCCCAAGTGGAAAAATGTCTCATTTGCATTCAGATTCTGTTTCTGCTGCCTCTTCTTTTGTTTCCAAAGTGACAAATGGTCTTTCCCTCCTCCCCAGCCCTTTCAGAATCTCATTAAAAGGTGCAGAAATGAGGCTTGAACGGCCCCATGACCTTCTTCCCTTTGGGGGTCACATGCAGAACACAATTCAATCTGGCATGCTGGCATATTTTATCAAGGTTTTTTTTTATCAGAAGGGGGTAGAACAGTACAGAGTGACCCAAAACACTGATGGTACAATACACATAGTGATACACATGCCGTTACTCCCAGCAATATATTCCGATGGCACACAGATTGCCGTATAATGCGATTTTCCCTGAATGAAAGGGAGTTTGAACAATAAATGGCTCTATCACGGGCATGAGTTCCACATATTGCATTTTGAGAAATGAGGTTTCTCACTGATTTAACATTCTCATTTGCCGCACAGTCTTTTCCCTCTAATAACAAGAGACCGGTTTGTTTATTTTTAGTTTAGTTTACTCCTATTTTAATGTAAAAAGCACGGGGAAGAACAGCATGGCATTTAGGTGATTATATACTAAGTAAGTCTGAGAAACACTCGTAGCTTATAGCAGTCATGGAAATTACAGCTGAGATGCAGAGAATTTCATGGCTAGAATGAAATGGACACGAGCCAGTATTACTATTAGACATAAGGGATCCCTACAATATCTGTCACTGGAGCAGAAATCTGAACAGAAATGGAGCTTTTTCAAAAATTGTTTTCCCAAGCCTGACAAATCTTCATCCCACTTTTCGTTTGGGAAGCACCTTGGAATTTTCAGTGACAGACACACATCAATATTAAGACCTGAAATGGCATTTTGAGCAATTATGCCTTAAATATTTCAGCAATTCCATTATGGGCTCCTTCAGAGAAATATACTAACAGCTGGTCCCTTTTACGTAAATGAAAAGCTAACGTGACAAACTGTCATACTAAGTTATGGCTGCACAGAATGAAAAAACCCCATAAGATTATGTGATATTGACTTGACTGTCAGCACCTCGCTTCCAGAGCCTTGTGCCTTCTCTTCTCCTTGAAGTTGTGTCCTTTCCTTGTATGCTTGCTGAGGGGAAACAATGGGTATTAACTGGTATGTGAAAGGCTATGACAGTATATACTGGCTAAGGAAATTACTGTAATGTTTCTAGGGCAAGCCATTTCTAATAATAAAAGTATTTCACAAGGCTTAGAATTTTTCCTCCATTTAAAAACCTGCAATAAATGTTGAAAAGCAATTACTAATGCTATGTCAACAATTTGCTAATACATACTGTCCAGGTTTAACTTGGCACGAAATACCGATTTTTCTGTTTGAATCACCTCTGAGCCTTCACTGCACTGGTCCAAATACGACTTTGCCTCATTCAGATGTCTTCTGGAAAGGAGAACTTTGGGTGGGGGAAAACAGATGTTTCGTCAGTTGCAGCTAGGAAGCTCTTTGCATGCTCCACATAGGACACCATTCTCCCTATTACTGGTTATTTTTGGCACTTAATAGATCCTGGAGTCAGAGGTGACTCTGTGTTTGGCACAGGAGACCCTAAGAGCTCTTCCAGACTGGGGGACAGCCACAGAGATGACATGAGTTGAAAGTGCCTCCTGCAAGCATGTCAGCTGCTGGTAGTTACCTTTGAATGCAAAAGTCAGACTGTAGAAACCAGAAAGGGACATGCACAGAGTCACTTCTGCACTAGCTCTTTACAGCTCGCTTGAAAACAAATTCAGCTAACTCCTCTTACAGAACTTCTGCTTCCACAGACACTAGAAGAAAAATTGCTGCAATTGCTCCAAGTCACCCAGCTTTAAAAAGGCCAGACTCAAAAATTGGGTTTTCTGAAATAATGAGGGAAACAAGGCACCCCTGGTTTGAAGCAAATTTAACAGGCTAAATTAATCTGGAGGTCTCCTTTTTAACTCCAGTGCAAGCTGCTTTCCCAGATTACCATCAAAGCTTTTTTTTTTTTTTTTCTCACAATGCACTAGCAGAAGTAAAAAATATATTTTCTTTCTTTTTTTTTTTTTTT
>JAOXJM010000019.1:71638828-71649737 GCA_026413425.1 Tringa solitaria
TTTTTTTTTTTTTTTTTTCTAGAAATGCATATCTTGAATTTCTGCACTGGAAAAGGTGTTTATGTGGACAATGCTTAAACAGTGAAAATTTTGGTGTGCACACAAAGCTCTGTGTTTACCTTGATTAATGAAGTGATTTTGTAAGCTATCTGCCTCCAAGGAGGTGTATAAATTGCAGAGAGTACCTAACATGAGAAAGCATAACAGGATGGTCTCACTTCTTAGAGCAGCTCCTTGACAACCTGGTACAGAGATTTCCTCCCTTTTATTCTGCTTTCATAAAACTCACATTTCCAATAGGGGGTTCCTGCACATTTTGCAAGTTAAGATGTTAAGCCGTAGAGCTGTTTCAGCTTAACTACTTACCATCTTGTGGTTTATATTGCAGCCGAGGTGGGCTGCCATGTCCCTTATTAAAGAATGTGGTCAGTTATTATAGTTTAGGAAACATCTGTAGGAACTGCTGTTTTCAGACTGTTGTGATCAGAGCAAGCGCAGCCTGTACGGGCACTCAGACACTATGGTAAAGGAGATCTATAGAGACAGCACATTAATATAGCTTGGAATTTTTCTTCCTCTTGATTTCACTGCATCAGCACAGCCAATAACTGTCAGTAGTGTATGGACTAAAAACTGACTTTAAGATTATGATACAGAATATAAACGATCTTAATGTACATTCAGTTTACGACTCAGGCATAAAGAAAGCTTATAAGGTAAGTCCTGGCACACAGATGTCTTCGGATTAAAAGCCTTGCAGATTCTACTGTTTTCAGTTCACAAAAAATTTTTCTATGTTCCAGGAATTCTTTCAAAGTGTTCTCTCCCTTCACATAACAATTACATGAAAAATCCACACAGTCTCATAACTTCCTAATTTGTTTAAAACTTCTCTGATGAATAACAAATACATAATTTTCAACCTTGTGGCATACACTATCCTGAAACAAGATCCTGAACCTTATAAACCCACAGAGCCATCCTAACACAGGGAATAGGTATGGCACGAGTTAGGGGTGTTCCTGGAAGAGCTCTTATTGATCAAGTCAGTGCAGACCCACAACTACAGTAATACACATTCTTCCGAAATAATTGACATCACACTCGTGCTTTGAGACAAAACGACGTGAGGTATTTACCATTCATAAACCCATTGCAATGCACTCACTGCAGGCAGAAGTATGTACCTTTTTACCAATACATATACTGCAGCACGATCCCTTTCCTGGCAGCAGTATACCAACTTTCGTTACTATAAAAAAAAAAAAAAAGCAGCATAAAACACCCAAACCTGCTAAAAATAAGTGCAACAATATTCCTGAACCTGTGAGATACTGCAGCTCTCATTTCAGTTAATGTATTTCACACAACAAATCAAAACAATCACGCCAACTGAATTCTTAATAAAATGCCATCACATTTTATCATCTGCTGCCATTGCAAAAGCAAATGTTTGTTGTTACCTACAATTACTTTAGTTTTAAACATCAATAAAGTAAACACAAGGGAATGTGACTGCTGTGAATCACTGAATCACAGGGACCACAAATGCTCATATACACCTGGTGCCTTGTCTTCTGCATCACGTCCTGGCTTTAGCTCATAAGCTTCTTACGCTTCCTTTGTAAGGCCTTTTGTCTAAGGCAGACCAAAGCCAATGGAAATCCTGATATCAGCTTCAATGGTCTTTGAATGAAGTCTGAATTTGGCCAAGTGCAGGTAATTTGACAGCAGATACCACATTGCAGAAGAATAAAATACCCATGCATTGCCTTCCAGCTTCTGGGAGGAAGGCTTTGTTTGGTATCAAACAATACAGGATTGATTTTCATTTTCTAGCCTCTGAATACCAAATACGAGCTGCTTTTGCAGGACATCCAGAACCCTGTCCCACAAAAGGAACACAGCTCCTTAGGAATGATGCATTTTCCTGAGGGGTGGAACGACATGGCTGGCATCTGCTGCACAACGCCAGGACCAGAAGGGAAGGGAACACTTTTTTTTTTACCAGGCAGATGGTTTTACTAATTTATCCACAACCTCTGTGCTGCCTCCCCACTTCGGGGCAGCACTGACACTCGGTAGACTGAACCCCTGTTCCTCTGGGGTGTTCCACAGGCATGCATCCAGAGGATATTCCAGGCACAACCCTCACCTTGTACCACCGCGGGGGGAGAAGCGGTGTCCCAGGCAGGGGGCTGCACAGGCAGGGCTGAGGGAAGGAGAGGCTGTGGCTGGCTGATGCCATGTGGCCCATCACTTGCAGTGCACCCCCGTTTGCATCCCAGACTTCACGCTTCCAAGACAGGAAAAGCTTCGAGCAGAGCTTGAACCCTCCTAACCTCCTGACCACAACTAACACCAGCGACCCACAAGGTACAAACGTATGGTAAATCAATTTTCATTTACTCCAGTGCTCCCAAATACACCAGATGTGCTTAAATGACTTCTCCTAGTGGAGAAAAAAGCTTCCATTTCTTACTTGCAAGAGAACTTGTTTTTGTTGGTGAAAGTTCCAGATTTAGCACAATGTAAGCAGGCAACTGGTTTTCCACTACAAAACACTGCTAAGGTTAACTAAAATCAAACTGTGGTTCTGTTGAATAAATTTTTCTTAAACACTTAGAGATGCAAACTTCAGAAGAGAAACAGCAAAGCTATTTTGGATATCTCTGTGAGGACAAGGAATAAATTATGCTATTTGTAGCAAGTCATACTGCATTTATGTAAGCATGGAACTCTACTCAGGAGAGGCAGACCAGCCACGTTTACACAGTTAGGCAGCTGAAAAGCTATTTGCTCACTCCTGGTTTTTGGAAAGTACTATATTTCTCTTCTGCATTTCTCCCTCTTTCCCTCCTTCCATAGAAAACCTTTAAAAAAAAATCATCCTATCCAAGATCAAGGCATTTGCTGAAGCCAGTTTGGAGCAGCTGCCAGCACGGTGAGCAAAATACAGTGGAGGTGATGCCTGCATTTGTGCTCAGCATCGGTCACCACCTGAGTAAGCTCTTGTCTGCAACTGCTGGACCCACAAGCTCCACCGAGGTCCCAGGGTGGTCTGCAGGAATGAGCATCTGACCCCAGGCAGGGCTGTGTCTGTGCAGCTGCCACCAGACATGCTTCTGGAGGCAGCATGTTTGTGACCTTAGCTCGGGGCCCGACGTGGTGCTTGCTCAGTCTCTGCCGGCTCCACAGGGCGTTTGAGATGAACTGGAAAGATACCCCCAACTGCTGGGGTCTCTGCACCCTCTAAGACAAAGCAGTTTCTTGCAGGAGGCGTATGACTGGCAGAGCCGTGCACATATAAACTGTACATAATGGGCAGAACCCCAGGAACTTATTTTTAATTCTAAAATGGAAATAAATAACAAAGAGTGTTCTTCTTTGGGTTGTGCACACAAAACCATGAAAAGGGAAATCAATGCACCCATATGATATCTGTCAGTGCCAGCTTTTGTTGTTATTCAAGTTAGTTGAACATTGAATTTATCATCCAGTCAGAGTTCAGAGGCTGCTGCTGAGCCCTAATCCAGGTTCATAAACTGTACTACTGTGGCCTCTGAACATCCAAATGCTATACCCTGAAGAATGGACTTGATTTCTCACTCCTTTCTCTTCGAATGTAAATTAGAATAGTATTTCACATCTACTTTTCACCTGGCTAAACAGCTGTTCAGGGTGTGGTGCAGAGTTTAGCCGACTCATGGCATTTCACTGAGGGAAAGACCATGTTCACTTCATGCCTCTGCTATCGTGTAGTTATTATTCTTTACGTTACAGGTCTGTCTGTTTTATCGCAGGCCTTAATCTTTCCACATCTGCATTACCACACCCTGAAAGAACATCTGCCCTCCCCCAGATGTTTTAAAAACATGCTTTGCTACTTAGAAATAGTTGGAAAGAAATCATCAGGAGCAGGCTTTGCTTTCAAAGGTGCACAATGTAATGAAGGTGCTAATGATTTTGACCTGCTGTCATTTGTTGCCTCACCATCATTGTCTGTGCATGTTCTGCTCTGCCACCAGAAAAGCCTGCTGGATGTCAGGCTTTCCCAGCCATGCAGAATCGCCTCGCTGATGCTTTCTCATCCAGGATGAGAAAGGAAAAGACCTGACCCAGCTGAAAGGAAATTCAGTGCTGTGGTGGGTTGACCTTGTCTGGCTCCAGGTGTCCACCAAGCCACTGTGCCACTCGCTGTCCTCAGATGGACAGGGGAGAGAAAATAAGATTAAAAACTGCTGGGTCCCTGAGATAAAGGCACTTTAATAAAGAAAAACAAAGGCCATATGTGGAAGGAAAGGAAAACAAAAGGATTGACTCTCTACTTCCCATCAGCAGGTGATGTCCAGACACTTTCTGGGAAGCAGGGCCTCAGTATTGGTTGCTTCAGAAGACAAAAGCGTAATAATGAATACACCCTGCTCCCCCAGCTTCTCCTTTCCGTTGGATTTTATTGCTGAGCACAAAATGGTGTGCAATATCTCTTTGGTCGGCTGTCCTGTTTACGTCCTCTCCCAACCTCCTGCCCACTCCAACATACTGGCTGGGGGGGTGGGCTGGAGAGATAGTCTTGTTGCTCTGCAAGCCCTGCTCATCAGTAGCCAAAGAACTGGTGTGTTATCAACACTTTTCTACTAGAAATATACAGCACCATGAAGGCAGCTACGGGGAGAGTAACTCCATCCCACGCAGACCTGGTACAAGCTCACATACCCATAGGACATTTTTAGGTTAAAGTATTCTCATTACACCAGTCTCACTCATTTATTTCTTTAGGATACTTTTTCTTTTTTTTTCAGACTTGGCAGAGTCTATGCAGAGATAGACCAATGTAGTTGGTGTTGGATAAGATCTTTTTCTGAAGAAAAGCAGCTAGCAACACACCAACTAGGATGGGCTCCTGATGATCTGGTTTTGTTTTGTCTATTTCCCAGTTAGTAAACTACATTAATGTAAGTATCTATGTGCCATTAGATATACTATTGATTTAGTAAAGCTGTATAACTCACACAGGACAACATACGCACAGGCAAGTTACCTTACGGTTGTCCACAACCACCCACCAGTGTCAGGTGTACCCAGGGAGGGAGACTGTGATAAGGGCAAACAAAAGGCGCTGAAGAGGGTGGTGAATCAGGTGGCTAGAAATTCATCGAGAGAACTTACCATCCTGGAGCAACACATATGGGATCACTCTGCATCATAACACAAGGAGTTTTAGAAGTTTTTATCTGCTCCAAAGTCCGTGAAATGTTTTCACCCACATCCATTTCTTTACAGGTGAGAAACAGGAGGTACTAAAGGGGTGTAAATACACCTAGTGGGAAGAGGAAATTGAACTCTGGTCAACTACAGCTGAAAGAATTAGGCAAGATTTCACTAAGAGGGTCTGTTAGAGAAGGAAAGAATTGTAAGATTGATTTGTGAACTTCTTTAGAACAGGAGCAGATAAAATTATGGCAGGAGAGTAGTACCAAGAGGACAGTCAAACTGAGTGATGCAGGGCTGGGAAGGGCTGCCAGACCAGCATCCCACTCTGGCCACATCACCTTCTCCCTGCACAGATCCACAAAATTCTCTGTAGGAAAACACACAGCTTCCACGAGTTCCTGCTTCATCACAGAAAACACAGAAATAGCAGGGCACTCATGTTTTAATGGTGAGAAAGTAATTGCAGGGGCCTTTCTCTGGAGTTTTATTTTAGCTTTGGTATGATCAGTTTGTGAAAATATGGCATTTGTGCCCTTTGGAAGAAAGAAATGTGAAGGGAAAAAATATACTATCTCAGTCTGAGACTGTCCCCCACATTTTGCCGTTTCCATACCCTAGACCCCCAGAGAGATGCTGCTGTGAGCGATGGCAATATTGAAGGTCCTCCAGGGGAGGTAGCCGTGAGTGGAGATACAGCCTTTTCAGTGCTGGCAAGCTGTGGCTGTGCAGAGATGCAGCAGAGAAGCATCCATGATGCAATACGAATAATCTCTCTGGACCATTCTTCATTTCCTTACCAGCCCTGTTTTGTCCCTCTCTTACATTGTTAGGAGTTACACCGAAGGCCACCCCCCACCCAACACAGCCTTCTCTAAAGACCCACCCCAACCTCCTAAATCCCCTGAAATCCAAGTATCCTAACCTGAACCCTCAAGAGTTTCTTCACAGAAAGGCAACGTATCTTCAGTGTATTGAGAGCAGCAGGTGGGACATATGGTGGCTGATGGCACAACTTTTTTCTTAACCCCAATTGCTAAGACAGAGGTTGAAGACTGGGCTGCCTCTAAGAGTCAGTTTTTGGAAATGGCATGGAAAACACGAGCATGAACCTTTTCAGGTTTAGAACTTTCAGCTACAACCCCTCAATGAAAGTTCACCTCATAAGGACAGAAGGGTTTGCCTTTACAAAAAATCCTTCTAGAATCATCTCCCTGTCCCCAAATCACCAAGAAGGTTAATTTTACTTTGGGCATAAGAAAGGCAATTCGTGTCTTGTCCAAAGAACCTCAGCTCAACGTTGCCAATGGAGCAAACAACAAAACCTCCCCAGCTTGCTGTACGCGTTTGGAAGGAGCCTGGGATTTGTTGTCATGCACATTGTCCTTTAGCCGGGTGAAAAGCAGATGTGGCAAAACACCTCTCTCATAGACTAGGTTTTTACACCCCATATAAGCGACTGCCAAAGGGATTGTGTGGATGGATCTGTCTTCCTTTAATGGATGATTGACTAAAAGGGCGCCTGAAAATGCTCTTAGTAACCTCTCATAAATCCTTACTGACAAACCTAAAATTCTGCTGACGGCGTGATTCAGTACACTCCACTTCCAAGCAATATTCAAAACAAAAGTAAATGACACAGTAATACCCCCGGGGAAGGACTTAATAGTAGCAGTGTGCTTTATCTCAATTGTTTGTTTCTATTTTCATTTTTTCCCATCTAGCTACAGGGAAAACTGTAGTTGCATAGAATCATCTACGTGTTTTCTGTCTGCTCAGAAAGCGAATTTTCAAAGCAAGCATTTCTGGTTAATATAAATAATTATTATGTTTCATTCAAGATTTTATTTTATATGTAATAATAAAAATTTGTCAAAATATTCCATTTCATTAAGGCACTTATTTCTAGTACATGTCAACTGAAATCCACATATCCCTGCAGAAAAGGAAAGTATTTTCTGAAGGAAAAATGCTGAAAAATTAAAACATTTTAAATCTTCTTTTCAACTCCTCAAAGCAGTTCAGGATTTGTTTTTATTAACCTCAGAAATTTCAAAATAATTTGGACAAAATCTGTCACTGCAGCCCTGTTCTTCCTCAACTAGGGATTTTGAGGACAATAAGAATATTTCACCTTGAATTGACAGCCTTTCCCTCCTTCTTACTCATAATTTCTTTCCTTTCATTCCTGAACTTTCTATTTACCACGGTCTGAGAAACACTACACAGTAAATATCCTTCCGTCCAGTTCCTCCACGGTAGATGATTGTGCCTGAACCCCTAGAGACTTTCTTGTGAAGCTTTCCATTGCTGTTTCTCAGGGACTTGAAGCCTGTCGGTGGTATAAATCATCTGCATTTTACAGGTTCCCAGACATCAGGGATGCAATTTCCAGGAGACGGGAGGGGGGGAGGTCTTCCTTCATTTTTCAAAATGTTGCAGTAGAATATAGTTATTAATGGGGTTTCATTCCTTTTCATATTGGTAAAAGCCTTTAAAGAAGCATGTTTTGCATTCAGATTAGCACAAGATCTGTCATTAACTGGTATGGGGAAAGACTGTTTTTTCAATACAGCTGCTATGGCTATTATTTTTAATTACACTCCTGCTGCTGTAAATTGGTTGTGGTTTGTAACCACAATAATTTAAAAGAGAAGATGAGACACAGAATACAAAGGCGTGCAAGAAAACACAAGGGCATTGGTATCAACAGGAAATAAAATGTTCTACCTTAAACAAGAGGTTTGGTATTATAAAGGTGCAACAAACATCACGTGAAAGTACCACTAAATTCAGACTAAATTAGAAACTAAATTGTGAATGAAGCGTGAGCAGGCAAGATGTGGTACCTGCTGGATTTCACTTGCACTTAAACTTAGAGACTGATGAGTGGAAATGATGCTAACATGTCACTATCCAAGTCATTTTTTTTTCTGCATACTTTTGGAGCACATCTGATAATAGGTTCAGTTCAATATCTTTACCACTGGGCAAATTTTGGGAAATGCTTCTATAAAGAATCCATTGCGTGATTTTGAGGATGAGCTTTCTGCATGATCTTTCTGGATTTTATGAGATCTGAATACTTGATTTATGCAAGACAGCAGTCAGGACCGCAAAGCAACCACAGAAAGTTCAGCCTTGGTGGAGAAAGATTTTAAAACTGTATGTTCAGCCACACCTGCAAGCAATGACTTCTGATACACCATACCTTCTTACAGTCTAATTTTCAGAATCACTGCTTAGAACTGGGAAAGGCCCGATATTCCAGAATTTTTATATATATATATTTTTTTTTTCATTAAACTTCACGTTATTCTTTCTTCTTGGAAATATTTTACAATTATATCATGGCCAGACATGACAATCTTTTTTTTTTTTTTTTTGACAAAAAGGCATTTTGTCAAGAGACCTCATGGCCATTTTGCATGGGAACCTCCCCATCAATCTACTGGTCCTCAATAGATGGTGATGCTTCATCCTTCTTACTGAAGAATGGGCCAGATGGACTTTCCAAGCTCAGGCTGGGTGAAACACAGATCTGAACTTTTACATACACTTCTATAACTCTAACATACAGAAGGTTAGGGCTTTTTTTGTTTCTTCATTTCGTCATTTGTTCTTCACATAGCTTAGTACATACATTTTAAAAAAAAAGATCTTCAGGAAAAACTATGACTTCATATGCTGACTTAAAAATTTTGTGTCACAAGCCCTTCCACTGGAGATTAGCCACCCACCACAGAAGCACTGATCATGTCAGAAATCAGAGATTAACACAAACACCTTCCAAAGTAGCTAGACCACAGGTACACACTATCACAGGCCCATTCACCCCAGCCACAGGTTTGTCCTGCTGGTCCCACAAGGAAAACATCACCTGCCTTCACAAAATTGACCTTTGCAGTGGTCTTGCGCTGGGTAAGTACTGCATTCCTATAGCAGAAAGCGGACTATGAGAGCACCAAGAGCAGAGCATCCCGGTGTCGTGATGTTAAATCAGCCCCACGCTAACCGAGAGGGCGTTGCACTTCTCTCGACCACTCTGCGCAAGCTCTACTGGTGATGGACATCCCCAGCCAATTTTTTTCCATTTCTCTTTGCCTTATCCAATGGTAATTGAATCTGATCAGTAACTGTCAATCATTTCACCACCAGGCATTTATTATAATTTGCTCTGTAAATACAGGCGAGGGATGAACTGCAACACTGGATCCAATCACACTGTAAGGCAGGAAAAGTCTAAATTTGATTCAGGTTCTGCCACATGAGTCCGTGTGTACTTCAATAGATATATGTGATCTTTCATGTCTGGCAAGGGAATTAAACAATATTGCTACACACAAAGTTTTAGGTCTCTAAGCTAAGGCCTACAGAGTTTTCAATGGAATCCTTCCTTTCTTAAGGAAAAAAAAAAAAACATCCAAAATAAATCTTCTTAATACTTTCTAATTAACCAAGAGTTTTTCTGGGAAGAGGAGCACAAGGTATAAAATTAAAGTAGCACTTTAGAAAATTAACTGAGTCATGTGGAAAGAAACCATTTTCCAGGAGTGATGAGCAGACACTGCAAAGGCTAAGGGAGGTGGCAGCAGTTCATTGCTTGGATTGCAAGGAGCAGAATGCCCTGTGTCACTTGCCGTGATACGTGGCACTAGACAGCATGCACATCAAGCATGTAACAGTTCTGGTTTGGGGACTGGCTTTGACTGTCATGCTAGCCACATCTCTCCTATCTGAGTCCTTTGGGGATGTGTCTGCGATGGTGTTCTGACAGTGCTGTGGGATGTTGCTAATAAATGTTTAGGACCTTTTCCCCTGTGAGATGATCACAGGTCAGCCCTGCCCCAAGGAGCAGCCCTGATGAAACGCTGCCAGCCCAGGCCAGGAGTGGTCCAGAGATCTTTACCAGTAGAGAAATGGCATGCAACTTAAATTGAAGGCTACTTTCTGGCTGTGGTCACAAGCAGCCAGCCTCTGGACCCAGGGAGGTGCAGCCTCGATGATGGTGGGTTGCAATGGTGATTCCTTGGGAAGTGACTAAGGGTCCCCAGTGAAGCATATGGAAACAGCATTAAACAAGGACCAGTGGGAGTCAGGATGGGGCTGTACGGAGTACTGAGCTGGCTACTTCTACCTGTCTTTCCCTTGCTATGCCCAGACTGCCTCAGTGGTCCAGCCCTGATTGTTTAAATCTACCTTACCCTGTAGAGCAGATACATTTTTTCATGGGGCAGTTTCATTTGCTGTTAATATAATTCTCCAAACTGTTTGGTTTTGAGACACTGCCTCTTGTGAGGTTTTTGTTTTAAATAATTGTTTGGCTGGGCACTGCATCGTTCAGAAGTCAGAGCTCTCGTGGACTAAAGGCTGCATTTGCTTTTATCTCAGAAACAAGGAAAAGGCAGAGTTACTGCAGCAGCAGTTGTGGCCTTTGGGGCCACACAGCACCTTCCACTTACTCTAAGTCACTAAGGGACATCGTCAATTTGCAGTCCTGATTATGCAAAAGCGTGAAGTAACAACACCTTCAATGAATACTGTTATAGAGATGGTAAAAATAAAAAGAGGAGGATTTTTAGGATGACTCTCTGTCCTTTTCAGAATTTAAAGTGTCAGATCATAGAATCATAGAATCATTCGAGTTGGAAAAGACCCTTGGGATCATCAAGTCCAACCATCTACCCTACTCTACAAA
>JAOXJM010000019.1:71692868-71707824 GCA_026413425.1 Tringa solitaria
TTGAGGTGCCCAAAACTGGACACAATACTCCAGGTGTGGCCTCACCAGTGCTGAGCACAGAGGGACAATCACCTCCCTACTTCTGCTGGTCAAATTGCTGTATGCCATTATGAATATCAAATCCTCTTACAGAAGTTTGCTGTAAGGGCTGAGTGGTGTGAAGAGATGAACGCACAATCGCTATATAGACTCTCAAAGGTGAATGTTTAATGAAACTGTCCCAGAAACCAACCAGAACAGTTACAGGAAGGGAAGCCCATTGGGCTACAGTGAGAGATGAGGGGAAGGCTGACACAATAAATAAGTGCCCACGTCATGCCGTTACACTAGGGGATGGCACTAGCTCCTGCAGGTGCCACTTCTGCTGTAGGCATTGCTTTAGCAGGAAGGTATTCATTCTACAGCAAACATGGAGTCAGTTCAATGAAATGCCGTGGAAACAGATGCTCTGCTTTTCCCTTGCAGAATGATGAAATTCAGCTTTCCAGAGCTAGTGGGCACAAGTCAGGTGCGGAAGTAATAAGAGTGATCTGTCCCTGAGAGGAGCCCTCTGGGCTGTCTGCTGAGCAGGTTGGTGGCATCATCTCAGGCACAATGGCTCCACAAGCTGCACATCAAGCGGGTGGCCGAGCCAGCAGGGGAAACGGAGAAAGCAAGCAGTGCTGGAGTTAAGTTAGTGTGACCCACCAACCCACACCTGAAAAGCTGGGTTTTGCATTCTGCCAGGCATGTTTCTGAAAAAAAAAAAAAAAAAAAATGGGTATGACTCCATCCATCCTCCCACAGCTCCCACTGTTGATCTCCCTCTCACCACCAGCAAACCCTAAATCTTACTTAGAAGATGAGATCTTTAATCTTGGACCAAGTGAAACATCTTTTTTGATCTAAAGGGGAAGAATTAAATTAAACCCCTGCCTGCCCTGGCCTAGCTCCTAAATCTTACAAATTGCAAATGTTTTCTCTTGATCACCTCCCACGGCGTTTCGCAGAAAATAAATTATTTTATTTCTACAAGTTTAATGTCCACCAACTTCAGTCTTGGTATCTCTCAAGAGATTGTTTAGACTGACTCACACTGAAGGGGCAGTTTGAGCTCCAGAGTAACACTGCTATTATGTCAGTGAAGGACAGTAGTTGAGTCATGAACTATGAAGGAAATCCATACCCTTGCTCGCTGAGTGAGAATATATGCCGTTTCTTACTACGCTGCAAGACTTCTGTGTCTAAGAAGTGTAGTTCTGCTGAGTTTTAACATCTTGTTTTAATTTGCATAAGGAACACTGCTACCCTAGATCCTCATAAGAATTTCAAAGGCTTTTGCAGAGCAACTGAACCGAGTGCGAGTGCCCACGTTTGCCCAAAGGCATTAAAGTCCTCACTCGGGGAACCCATGCACCAGCCAAGCCAGGCACAGAGCGAAGGGTTTACTGCTTACATGCACATAGACACACGCCTACACACATGCAGCAGCTACTAATGCCTCATGGCTCTGGCCACCAGATTGTTTTCTTCTAGGAGACAACTTCCTTGGGCCATACAGTGAGTAAATACCCTTCTACAGACTGACGATACCTCTCCTCCCATATCTTTTTTAAACTAAAAGTTATAAAGCATCACTCTATACAAAGTAATAACATGATCATCATAATAAACATAATAAAAATAATGACAATTAAAGGAGGAAGGAACAGAGATACTATGTCCTAGTTGCTAGATGATACAGAGAAGTTAAGAATGTTAGATGAAGAATGAAAATAAACCTTTACATTACAGCTTTTCTATGTTTCTGATATTGGAGATGGATCCCTATTACTAACAAACTTTGCTTGCAGAAGAAATAGATATGATGAATATCTAGTGAAAGAAAATTGCTCACTACACATACAAAACTTGGGTTGAATTGTGAACGATGAAGTGCCAGAGCAACTTCCATGTGTGGCTGCTGGAGCAGATTGCTGTTTCAGCAGAATTCTGTCACTGCTAGTCACACTTCAGTGTTGCCTAACATGCAAGACCCAAAAATGCCTTGAGGATAGCTATCCTTATTTTATCTTGGTGGCAGAAAGAGAAATGAATACTACCAAGATTAATCCAGCTGAGAAGGATAGGAATCAATCAAAGGCTGGGTCTCCTCAACTTATGACACCCTGTGGCTTTGCAGGGCCCACAGAAGGCATGGACACACCTCAGGGGCACAGTAACTCTGACACATCACATAGTGCAACACGTCAGAAGAGCTGCCTTTACTTTGAATGATCCTTCTGTTAGAGGCAACCCCTTACTGAAATCCAGATTTGTGGCTGTGACTGTCAGAAAGCAGAGAATTCAGCCATTCAAAGTCTTCCTTCTTTATACTACACAATTCTGGTTAAAAAAAAAAAAAAAACCAAGAAAAAGAAAATAAAAAAGTCTATGTATCAAGCTTGCAGATGCTTTAGACCTGAAATAGTCGTTTGTCCTATTTTAGTAGTTTCCTAACACTCGCTTTTCTGTCCGAAGTCTCCAGTCATTCAATAATAAGTGCAGAAAATATTTTAAAGCTCCTGAAGCCTTACTCGTTCTATTTTAGTTTTGTAGGCTGGGACATAACTGCCCATAAATAATGACATGTGACATATCAAAGAATAGCTGCTAGTTCCTGCAGAAGCCCTCTACTGAACTAAAAGGATGAATAACACAAAGTAATCAAAATAAAACAACTGTAGGAGGAGGCTGTATATAAACTGCAGAATCCAGAAGTGCAGCCCAGTCCCTGGGTTGGAGTGTAATTCTGATCATTTCAAACTATTTTGGGTTGCAAAACATCCTGCCATCAGCACGAGCTTCAGGTGGGAAGGAAACCTCTGCTTTCACTGGAGTGAAACCTGTGGGACAAGGGAATGGGACCTCTGTTGCTCCATTTTGTAAATAAACATGACAACACATTTGAAAATGTGTGTATGTTGAAAGTAAGGGCAAAAAGGGTGGGTAAACCTCAGGTTTACGCAGCTGAACAGCTCTAGTGTAGTCGTAATAAGCCAGAAATAGGACAAATTTGTGTGTGCTCAATTTATTACCTTTATCAGCCTCAATGAAGCCTGATCAACTGTTCCATCTTCATGGCTGGGGAAATGCACAGCCCTTAGCTGACACGAAGGGCAGCTATTAGAAGAAGAGCCTATGTGTTCTGCTATGCAAGTGTTTATTCTAGAAGACAACCTTTACAAGACAAGCATTTTCTGAAATCATATTTGGCCCCCTTACACAGATAAGGTGTAGATTGTTTGTTCATGATAATACAAAATATTAGATCAATTATCTCAGTGTTTCCAGTCTGAAGGTACTACTCCCAACAACCGCATACTACAAAACCTCCATTTCAACAAAAGCACAGTTGCTTGTATGGGGCTGTTGGAAAGCAAAGGTTTCTCTAATGCTGTTTAGATCAGCTGTCATTTTCTACCTCGATCATAGGAGTCATTTATTGGGAAGAGTCATCACTGGCAGGAATAGCTGTTGAACTGCTGTATCTTCTGCTGGATCTGCATGGAGACTGGATACACCAGCTAGAAACAAAACCAACAATTGTATCCAGGGGCCCAGGTCTTAACCAACTTGAAATCTGGACAGGAGTCTTGTCAACACTGAATCTTTTACGTTTTAAAAGAGGGGTCAGTCCGACTCCTGGCACAGGCAGAAACTTAAGACAGAACAAGGCATCTTGGGTAGAAAGGAGTACACTGGTTCAGAGATGGCATTCCTGACACCCTGGGAGATGTGCAGCACTAGCTCTCTTCAGGAATGCTTAAGGGTTAAGAAGGGCCATCATCCTCCCTACTGGCTGGATATGAATGTAAACTGATAGAGATATAACCTGGTCAACTTCAGCCCTCCTCTAATGGGGAAAAAGTGGCGTGGGTAGCAATCTTCTATAACAATAGTAAGTTCATAAAACAATACTATTTTGTTTATAAAATCACAGTAAGTCTGTTAACATTTAATCAATTAACTCTTATGGTCTTGACTTTCCCCAGCTTATTATCAGTATCACGTTCTTAATGCTGGCTGTGATTTAGCACCAGAAATCTCATGCGTGGGAATCACAGAAGGAAAAATATTTCCTTGTGCTTGTAAGTTGCATTTTCAGATTCTGGAAAGTATTTGCTCCTACCTCACTCTGTAATTCAAATATTCTTGAGGAAAATCACAGTTAGCTGTAGTCCTACCTTGGATTTAGCAAGGACTCATGGAACTTTTGTTGATATTTTGATCAAAAAACTCTAGCTGAACATTTTCCAGCAATTTGGGGTATAAACTAAATGAAGAGTCTGATTTTAAAAGGATATTCAAGTAATCTTTGTAAAATGACATAGCTGGCCAAGGACAGCATGGCAAAGTGGCTGCCCTGAAACGAATATATGACTTTTGCCAGGGTCGGTGCGATTTAGAGCATGAGGCTCCTGGCCAAGCTCACCAATCCTTGGGGCTGTGGAGGCTCATCAAGCCTCTCATCCCCTGAAGACCACGCAGGTGCTGGTTCATAGATAATCTTTTTATTCGTGCACAGATCTCATCTATACAGTACAAACCACTGTGTAATATTTAATTAGAATGTCATTAATAGAGTGGTATTTGGATGCTAAGGCTCTTTTTTAATTGACTTGGTGTCTAGTGACCTTTAACTGTTTTTTTAATTCCTGAGTTGCATCTCATTATCAAAAGACAGAAGGAAATGGAGGGGAAACCATTAGAGAAATCTGAAGTGGCGTTTGGGGAAGAGATTAACCATACGCACATGAATTTGATGGTTCCTAAAACACTCACCAGAAAAACAGCTGAGATTTTGTTTATTGCTGACTATTAATACTGTTGCTGTTGCAGCTGGACTCAAGAACCTCTGAAAACTGTTGAGGGTTTTGAGAAGCCATGGTAAGCCTTTTTTCTTTAAAAACAATCCCACTTGATTTATTCTGAAGAATGAATTAAGTGGAGTGGGCTTGCTGAGTGCTATGCAGTTTGGCCTTTTGATTATGTGCTTGAAAAAAGATAGTGTTTTAAAAATAGGTAGAGTAATGCGAAGGTTGGCCTTTTTTCCCTATGTGGAACATGTCTGAGTCTCAAATAGCACACTGAAAGAAAGCTAATGATACTGTTTTACCCAAAGTGTGTGCATCCCTGATGCATTTTGTTCGACAGGCAGAGTTACTACGACAATTCTCTCTCCCTCTCCTTCTCCCTTTCCATTTTCTGTGGTAGGAAGGAGATTTCATTAGAGCAGGAGTGTTTGCATTTCATTTTCAGTTCCATTACTGACTCATTAATAAGTTGTTTCCACATCATATACATGCCTGTGTGGCAAAGAAAATCTTCATCTTCTATAAAACGTTAAGAAATACAAAGTTGGACTGAGCTACATTGGAATTCTGTATATCTCACTTTAAAAGTCAGCTTATCATTGACTTCAGAGAATTGTTGAACTCTACAGAGTAGGTTTTATAATGGTTATTAGAAGATCAGGAAAAAGAAATTCCTAGCTTTTACTACTAGGACTTCAAGAAAATGCAACAGACAGCATCAATCAACTACTCAGTTGGATAGTGAATTTAACCCAGCCATAAAGTAAGTAATGTTTAAATTTTTGCCTTGCAAGTTTCAGAAAGTGCAGGATGGCTTACTGAGAAGTAGTTATTTTATCTATTGTAACTAGAGTAGCTTCAATTTTCTTGCTGGAAGAACCTACATAATTCTAGTGTGCATTACTGTAGTTCAAGAATCCTGTTGCCTAAAGTGTGTATATTTTGCAAATCAAAACTTCAGGGAAGAATAAAAATAGCTAGCCTTCATGAGTGGAGCTAGAACAACACAGTAATTAAAATAACACACTGTTATACATAGTGACATTTCTGATGACATTTGTTCTAAAATCCCCAAAGAGTCTACCCACTTCTGCCAAAAGAAAAGAATAAGATTTCTATATATCCTCCTCTGAGTTTCTTTTATCTTCCTCAGGAGAATTCAACATTATTAAGTTTTGCCTGCAACATAAACATTTTGTAGTTTTTAATAAATTACTGCTTAAATTTATGCATTGTTTTTAGAATAATCCTTTATACTGCACTCTCATTCGTTTTACAGTCAAAACAATGCAGGGGGGAGGACATTTATACTCTGCAGGCGTGTGCACTTCTATAACAATAGTTACTCATAAATGTAATATGATGTATACAAGAGTGATAAGCTTACAAATTCTAGGTCAATTATAGTAGAATGTCAGAAAAAGGCATAGAATTCTTTTTTGTGTATAAGATCACACAGAGGAGTCACACCAATGCCATGTGAAAAGCTTGTCTAAAGAGCCCTCCTGTCATCTGAAAATAACTTAGCACTTATCATCCATGTGCACAACCAGCTCTCAGATCCAGGAAAAAAAAAACCCAATCCACAATTGGAGAACCGTCTTTCATTTTGCATGAGGTTTAGAAATATATTCGTGAAACAAAACTTGAATGAAAATCTTGCAGTGCTCTTGACATAAGTAGGCCAGCTTTAATAAAATGATATAGTGAACATGAGGCCCTGTGCCAAAATCTCAACTTGAAAAGGCTAAAAGTGTCACTTCTTCCTCTTCATCAGGGAGTCATAATTTCACAGCTGCACTTTCAGTTTTTAAACCAGGGAGTCACTTTCTCCCAACCTTTTCTGAATTTGATTAATAGACTAACAAAAATTTTAAAGTTAGGAAGGAGTGGAAGTACACAGCTCCTGGGCAGCGCGGTATTTAAAAATAGCCATAACTCATGGAAGTGTGACAAGAGGGGAAGAATAAGGTCTGATTCTGCAAACAGGAAAAAAAAAAAAAGGAAATATTGTCATTTGCTTAGCTAAAATACAAGATCAAATCATTACATGACACTTCCAAAGAGTGTCAGTGTATTCAATAAAAAATAAATTTATCTTAATAACAGCAGAAACATACAAGTAATTATGAGTGTGATTTGCTTCAAGGTTGTCTTGCGTAGCAAGCTTACTAAAGGCATATTCTTCTCAAATTCATATGCACCCTGGTGTGCAGACAAGGTTTGTGAGACAGTAGGATCTGTCCCTGTGTTTGGTGAACCTCAGGTTAAAGGTCTCACAGTGTGAAGCTTGGAGGCTCAAGGCCCGCTCAGAAGCTGTTTTGGAAAAGGCATGCTCACTATTATAGAGTTAAGCAGTCACATGTGAGCGTTGTGACCCAGGCTTAAGAAAGAGTTGGTTCCTAGAGAAATCATGAAGTTCCTTTCATTTGCAAGAGCAACTACAAAAGCTAAGTGTTGGTATCTCGGTTTGCTGTATGGCTCACGTTCAGATTTGCCTCCACTGTAGAAAAGCACTGAAGACCTGTGTCTTCCCCACCTCTAGAGCCTGAAACACTCTGCAAATTCTCTAAGCTGATCACACCCTGAACAGAAATCTTCTTGGAATAAAAACACATCCTCTCCCATCATAAAGCAATAGAGCTAACAGCTAATACTGTTAGAATGAGACTGAAATTGGTCTGGTATCAGTGATTAAGCATTGCGTTTATCAGTGTTGACAGTCTGTTCAAAGAAAGAGGCTAGTGGAGCTGGTTTCTGTTTCTTTCTGTTGTCTTCCCGGTGACTCCATATTTCCAAAACTATTTATACTAACATCCAAGAGAGCAGAAATACTGGAACTAAGCTACTAAGTTCCTTCAGTCCCAATCTCTTCATTGAACTTAAAAAGGAAAATCAATTTTCTTTAAATGTTGAAAAACATCTTTGTCATAGAATCTAATGCAATTGTGGATACAATTCCAATTGATGACAACAGTTCTCCACCCTCTCCATCCTCATTAAGACAACTGGAAGGCAGGAACAGTTGGACTCTATGTGGCTCTCATTTGCATCTGGGTAGTTTGGGTGCCACAACTGCATTTCAAAAACTATTTAAAATATGAACATTTCAGAACAGACCAAAGGACCACCACAAACTTCCTAAGTGTGTTCCTCTGAAGACAGATTTACAGACTGCTCCAGATCATCATGTGACCCCACATGGGATTATATGAAACCACCTTTTTTCCAGTCCATATGGTGTTCCGCTTAACAAGATGAAGAGAAGCAGACTGTAAAACCATTATCTACTTCTGGTATAATCTAATTAAGGATAAAGGTTTGTGTGTGGTATCTGCAAACCTAGCTGTAAACTCATAATGTACTTTAGTTGGTGACTGAATTAGTCAAATCATCTCTGCCTTTGGGAAATTTTATTCTTATAAACTCAGAAACTCTGTAGATAAAAGAAGCAGAATCTGTTCTTTTTGTTTAATAACTGAAATTAGCAGAAGGGTTAGTTAACAGCACTTACCTGTGTTCGTTGACACTCCTTACCACACAAACAACTCCAGATTATATTATTTTTAAATAATATAGTTATCAAAAGATTCTTTTTAAGTCATTAAGAATAAAATTGAAAACAAAAATCCTACAGTAAATTTATTTCCTGTTTGATCGCTTTGAATGTTTCTTTTTTATTTTATTATGCACAACCTACATTGATTTTTTTGCTACAGTTCTTAAACCAAGAAAAGAAATCCATGAACAATCAGTTCATATAGTTAACACTGATATTATTGTAATTTAATGACTTTAGGGCACTGTAACATTATGGTGCTTTCAGTATCCACTTACTGAGCTAAGCTTCATTCAGAATATAAGTGATATTTTGGATCACCTATTTCTGTAGGGATGCATATACTAAGTTGCTCTTTATTCAGGAGAATGTAAAACTGGTCTAAGACCACTCCTGGGTCAAGAAACACATGCCTTTCCCCACTGTCTAAGTATTTTGTCCTCTGAAGACGAAAGACTTCAACCACTAAGTAGCACTTCAAGGAATTTGTCACAATTTCAATCCTGATTTGAATAGTCCTCTTCCTACCAGTTCAACCAACTGGAGGAGAAGCCAGATCACAGACTTACATAATGGTAGGGGTTGGAAGGGACCTCTGGAGATCATCTAGTCCAACCTCCCTATCCTAGTGTGATGGATGTATGCTTGAACTCACAAGATATGTGTATCTCACAATTTGAGTTGTATGTTATAAAAGTCACTCTAGCAGAAACCACCCAACACTACAGACTGCAGGAAGCTGGGCAAGTGGTAACTGCAGAGGTAACCCAAGCTGACCTGGCTTTGGAACCCAACAACTCAACACAAAATGCTGCCTCTCCTGTCCTGACTGACCATGGTAACAGATGGAGTCCAAGCCATGGGCTAAATGAAGCTAATGGATATTTATGGATGTTTGATGAGGGTGGTCCATAAAGTAAGGGAAGGATATAGGCGTGTATAACAAAGCATGGGAAGAGGGCTGGTGGTTGATGAGATTCTGTTGGGTAGTGGAGGACCTGAGAATAATGCAAATGATACAGAACAGGAGGTGGAGATTGTGCTGGGTCTGGCTGGAATGGAGTTAATTTTCCTCACAGCAGTCCCTAAGGTGCTGTGTTTTAGATTTGTTACTATAACTGCCTTGACAGCATGCTAATGTTTTGACTATTGCCAAGTAGTGCTTGCACAGTGACGAGGCATTCTCTCCTACTCATGCTGCCACCTTCCCCTCCTGTGGACAAGAAGTTAGCGGGGAACACAACTGGGAGAGCTGATGTGAATTGACCACAAAAGATTTCCCATATCATATAATGTCCTGATCTGCAATAAAAGCCCAAGAAAAGGAGGAGGAAGCAGCAATACTCATCGTTAAGGCCATTGTCCTCCATTTGCCAAGCAGCCGTCGCATGCGCTGAGGACGTGCGCTCCAGCAAGTGGCTGAACATCTACCTGATGGTGGGAAGTAGTGAATAAATCCCGTCTTTGCTTTCCTTGTGCACACAGCTTTTGCTTCATATGTTAAACTGCCGTTATCTCAACACAGAAGACCTTTTGCCTTCCTCCCAGTTCTCCCCGTCCCATGGGATAGGGCTGAGTGAGCGAGCAGCTGTGTGGGTGCTTAGTTGCTGGCCAGGTTTAACCAGCAACATCCAGAAAATTCAGAATCCCAACCATGCATTCCCATGGCACCAGGCAGGTCCTAAGGGAATGAAATCCAGGTGAACTACCTCAGAGGGGCTCATGATTTTTTCTGTGTTCTCATGATTTTTGCTAGGGTGCCCACAAAGGCTTTCAGAGGTATCAGCACACCCAGGAGGTCAGCTGGAATTCCTGCATACAGATTTTTCAGTTTGTTTTGACTCTTGCCTCCCTGGCTGCTGAGACTTCATTCTCAAAATCTGAGCTTATCTAAAGACTGATAAACCTGTTATTGTCTGTGCTTGAACCCACCTCTGTCAACAGGAGAGATGAGCATTCATAGAGTAGGGGTTTGGGGGAAAACAAAAAAGTCTGAGAAAGAAATGTAGTCTGTGATTAGTTTAAGCATTTATTGCAGTGCTTTAATTAGCTTTCTTACTTCAATTAAAAAAAAAAAAAAGGAACCACCGACAAGTAAGCAAAGATTCAACTGACTCCTGTTCGATGTCAAAGGTGCTTTTGGAAGACCTTGAGGAGAGACATGAGTGTGCATAGAACTGGAGCTGGACAGTTTGGCCCTCACTTGGAGAAAAGAACATTATCTGTTTAGGGTAACCTCTGTCTTGGTGCTCCTTTCCTCTCATTCATCTTGGGGTTTAGCTTTAAGGGTTTACACTTCCACAGCACAGAACAAAATAGAAGCCTTATAACGCACGGTGTGGCATACCTTGCTTAAGCAATGAGACATGACAAGCCATGAATTTTTGTGAGATTATTATCACAGAGGAGATGGTGTGATAACATGAAAGGGCAAAGGTTAAATGCAGAGTAATTTTAATGACTCAGAAAGTATCCTAATTACCCTGAAGTGCATTTCCTGGTCTGTGTCATTCTGGTGTTAATCAGAATGGGTTTGGGTAAATACAGTTCAAGCTGTGAATTTACTGGCCATCAAGAGTGCTGCACCTTATTTCCCCAATTGCCAGTAAGCAAGCATGCGTTTATTACCACACTCCTGAGCTAAATCACAGCATATGTTATAAACACAACTTAACCTAAAAAAGGTTCACACTCTGACAGAAAAGGTTGTAAGTATAGTTGGGTGTCTGTTTTCCTTCTTTTACCAGCATGAAGTATCCCAAAGTAGCCTCTTTCGGTGCTAGATGCAAAATCCCTGTGTTGTAACTTCACATAGGAGAAAAAACATGAAACTCTACATCCAAAAACTGTGTGACTGACAATTAGTCATACAAGCACTATGAAGAATTACTTCAGTATTTATCTGGAGTGTCTGA
Organism: Tringa solitaria; assembly: GCA_026413425.1. Lineage (NCBI taxonomy): Eukaryota > Metazoa > Chordata > Aves > Charadriiformes > Scolopacidae > Tringa > Tringa solitaria. The sequence goes on from JAOXJM010000019.1 coordinate 71,704,178, forward strand.
TACAATATGCCAAGAAAAATCCATAAACACCTTCCAATGTCAGTATTATACCTCACCATATGCTATGCCTATTTGCACCTCCACTGCAGCATCAGCCCCAGGACACAATTCTGTCTTCAATTACAAAAGAGAAATCTCTGCTTTCTTACAAGAATTGAGAACAGTGTCAAATAAGTGTCAAATAAGAATTTAAGACTACGGTCAGATTCATTCCTGTAGACAGCAGTGGAGCTTGGTCACTTGGTTAGCAGAATGCATCAGAATTTTAAACGCACGAATCTGAACTTTCTAAGTTATTATCTTAGGATTTCATACTTTGCTGCCTCCATGTATTTACCTGACCAAAATACCTAGTTCTTCTGATAGCTATTTATGGCACCATTATATAGAGTAACTTACATTTTAGATCTGTTTGGACCACATCTGTAAAACAAGGTATGCTTTTCTTGCACGTGAGAAGACTGTTTTACATGTCGTCTAAATACACGTTTTGATGGGTTTTAAAAAATGTGTTCAGTCTTATTCAAGAAGTGCAGAAAATTTTTTCCCTAGAGAGAACGTAAGATTCTGTGATGAAGTCTATTAGCCAGCGCCAAGAGACTTGAACGTCCAAACCTTGTGCTTTGCCCAAAGAATACATCTAATCAAAGCAGGTATTGTATAGGTAGTCTTAACTGGTAAAATAGTCCAAAACATGTCTCCTGATAGCAGGATGCATATGCAACTCTTACAGAAGGCACGTGATTCTCCAGCCCCAAAACATCCAGAGCGCCTCGCACTTCTTCTGAGATCAGCAGGGTGCAAGAGCAGTGTAACAAAATTGCTAATTAATTTACTGTACAGATCTTAGATAAAAAACACCTCGTTGCCAATTTGTTAAATTGGCGGTCTGATGTGTCAAAACAGAAGCTGGCTGCGCCTCCTCCTTGCAAGCTGAAAATTATCACTATACTCTCCACATCCTTTGTGGCTGCAAACGAATAACCTGTTCGCACAGTACACTTCTCTTGGCGAAAATTGCCAGGTACAGTTTACAGCTTAACGTGCTGTTTTTAAATCTCACTGTTCAGTGACTGCACTCCACTTACAACTTGACTCTCGCACTACTCATTTAAATGCTGCTCAGTGTGGATTCCTAATGCAGTTTTGAGCAGGAAATAAAAAAAAAAAAAGACACTGATTAGCAAAGAAACAAAAGCTTTCCTAGGAAAAACTCCCCCAGCATGCTACCCACCAGCATCTGCTGCAGGGTTTGGCTAAGGTTTGGCAGCAGCAGGCACATGACCTGCGCGTGCTGGGAATTGCCAAATTGGCAAATTCTGACTGAAGAATCAAGCCTGGGCAGTTGCTCATGCTGGTGCCCAATTTAAGCCAGGCTGAGTAACTGAACTCCACTACGATAATCTCTATTATTGAAGTTGAGCTTTGGCTGCCTTTGGACCCACTGTTTTGGCTAACCTGCTTAGTTGCCATGTCAAAGCCTGTGGTCGTCCCAGACCTGTGCAATGAGTTACACTCCTCTACAGCAGCCAGTCCATCAGTACTCCAAAGGACACTGGTCCCCACTGAGTGGTTTTGCACAAATGATGTAAAGCAGCTAAAGTGTCACCTCAGTTCTCTAAACCTCATGAATGATTCAGCACCGGATGAAAAGTGACCGGTGACCCTGTTTTCTGAAGAAGACTCTTTATGTACCTGGCAGAGTGAATCTATACCACTGACAACTTGCTTTTAAGAGAAAGGGTCATTCTCTGTCCAGTGTCATATTGAACCAGGAAGCTTTGTTTTGTCAACCTAGCAGGAACTGGAGGAATCCCTCCGTTTTAAATGATGCAATAGAATGGGTCCCGTTATTATTGGATTATTTAAGTTATTGAAGTGCCTGTGGAGGTCAGGTGAAGTTTTACCCAGCCTGAGCTTATGCTGGGATGCCACTGTGCTGAGCAGTTTGTTTGTAACTGATGGGCTTGTGTCAAAAGTCATGTTGCTCAGACACACACCCTCTCCAAAAAATCATTTATTCTGGCAGGGTGATAAATAACTGTTTTTCTCACTTACTTAACTGTATTCTAGTTACTCTAAGATATGAAAATATTTTTAGAACCTGTCCGTTAAGATTTGCTGGGAGAAGATGAACCTGTCATTTAAACCTGCAGCGCAATACATCCATGCACAGAAACCGAGACAGACCTTATGGATCTACACAGAAACAGCAGGAGGCAAGAGAGATGACAGTCAGGCAATATGCAGCCCACCTGCTTTAGATACTGCAAATCTGGAAAAGTGCCAAATTCAAAGGAACTGGCCTCCTGAATGCAGGCTGTTTTGCATGTTGTAGCACGGGCAGTTCAAAACCACAAGAATGACATGTATTGCTTTGAACTTCACTGTCTTACACCAGTTCCAAAATTTCTCCCCCTCCCAGACCACAGTGGGACAACTTTTGCTAGGTTTGGAGATGATTCATAGGAGTGATGCCGTTAGTTACATGATTAGCTATAAAGAAGACAGGTTCCCTCTCTTCTACTTCCAAGAGGGAGTAAGTGCCTCCAACAACTAGCAGGAGCATCCATGACTCTCCATCTCTACACAGCCAGTGTTGGCCCCAGGTTGGTGACTGCCAAGCAGCAGCCTGCAAGACTGCAAGACTTTACCTACAATAGCTGGTGAAAGGATGATTGCTCCTCGTGGGTAAATCTCTGTGTCCCAGAAGCTAGCTAGCACTTGAGCAGACAGCAGTGGGATAAAACATGGAAACATATCGGCACCGTGCTGGACATCCACCAGTTTTTCATTCCGTTACATCGTATGCTACTAGGATTTCCAAGGTGGAGGTTTTTCTCTTCTGTCTGTCTGTGCCATTGTAAGCGTTTCCCATTTCTGAAACAGCAAGAGTCCTTCTGACTCTGATTGCTGAGAAGAAAATCAGAAAAAAACCTGAAACCACCTTCTGCACCTGGGTTGGACAGGGACTAGATATCCAGTTGTGGGCCACATTGGCAATGCTGGGTTACCACCATTTCAAATCTCAACATGGCAACCATCTTCTTTCCCCCGTAGCTGACCACAGACTTGCACAAATGGTCCTGGTAAAGTGGCCTTCTGCTAGTAATCTCTTTTCCTTGGCAGGTTGATATCAGGAAATACCTGTTCTGGGGCACTCAGAGGACCTGGAAACCCTTTCAAACTATAGGGAATTGAGGAAGACACCAGGAGATACTTTGCATCCAATTAAAAAATAAAGGTTTTGCAAACTTGCCATTTTCAAAGCTGTCTGGTAAAAATCTGAAAGGATCAACCAGGCAAGGATATGTCAGAGATTATCACCAAACCCCAGAAAACAAATGCTAGTCTTCCAAAATGCCAGAACTGCCATGAATACTTCCTTCTCTAAGAGAATTACTTATTCTGAGAACCACATGGCAAGGCATGAAAGAGTTTTGACAGTTTATTCATCGGTTTTACTAACAAAACAAAACAATGTTTCATAAAAAGACAACACTCATTTCTCTTAGAATCTGTTTTTCTTCACTTAAATCTCTCAGGTTAAACAAATCCCCCTTTTCCCACTCACTAGCTACCAGATACCTGAAATTCTCTCAGAAGAGTTACACGTCCAAATATTAAAACATGGTGTTAACTGTTTA
>JAOXJM010000019.1:71789969-71806503 GCA_026413425.1 Tringa solitaria
TGGACTCGATGATCCCAAGGGTCTCTTCCAACCTAAATGATTCTGTGATTCTGTGCTTATGCCTGGAGCTTGAGTACAATGCAGATCTAATTGCCGTCCTCACCTTGCTCTTCAGATCACAAAAAGCCTGTCCTTGCATTCCACAACAAGGAGTATGTAATCACCTTTGATGTGACTTCCTAATCAATCCCAAATTATTTGGGGCCAGCCTGATTTACAACCAAAGGCCAAATCCCCTGAATGGAGCTCTGGGTATTCTGGTTTTTCTCCAACCAGTTCTGGTTTGTGTATGCAATAATAACAGGGTGACAAAAAAAAAAAGCTTTCTTGTCTTTTACTCAAACATCAGTATGTCTGAAAGACTCTGTAAATCAGGTGTGTTTAAAGCCAGGCCATTCAGATTAAATGATGAGAGCTGAAATGTATTCAGAAACAGTGTTTGTTGCAGACTGAGAGCCGTGCGGATGTGCAGAAGCCTGTCTATGGTCTTGGAGGCAGTATTTCATCTGAACAGGGGCAAAGAGTGCTTTGGGGGGTTGTGTTGCTAGTCACAGTGCTGTCACATGAGGATGCTCTGAGGCTTCGTGGACAAGCCTTTCTGAAGCACCCAGCCTTGCCCTAACCGTCCTCACATATCAACTGATAGTACAATTTGTACAGATGGCACTGAACGAAGAGCTTAAGCCTAGTGCTGTGGAAAATCCTATATGGAGAAGGACGGTCACAATAGGGAGGCATTGTCGCTGTCATATTGGACTGTGTGGTTCTTAAGCATTTGTAAGACTGAACCAAGCACTCAGACATCATAGTAATGAGTGGAGGTAGAGAGATGTGATATCCCTGCATGGTAAATGTAATAGCCCGCACAGTAGCATCAGCAAAAAGATCTCTGACAAAAGGTATTCACTCTCAAGTAATAGCTTAAAATATTGTGATGTTTGGAGTAGTACTGCATACTGCAATGCTAATGCTATATTAAGTTGAACAAACTACTTTAACACATTCTAACTTCAACCTTTGCGACTGTATCACTCAACTTAAATGAGTGCATCAAAACGATGTTTATTTCTTGAGTTACAAGCTTTGTAAATGGCAGAGCTAGCAAAACCAAGGAGATTGCTATCACCTTCTGTTTGTTTTAAGTGCCTTTTCTTTGAGCGTTAACACTAAGAGACATTTTATTTATATTAATCATCCCTAGCTGTGGCTGAAAATTGGATTTGATTTGAATGAAGAGTTCTTCAGGTCAACCCAAACTCAGTAGTCGTTCAGTCTTAGTCTTACTATTGGGATCAGTCCAGGGGCTCCATGCACTTGTACTGCAACTGATCTTGCCTTTAATACTAAAGAGTCCTTTATGAATAAAGCCACAGTGTTAATCCGTTCCTTGGCTTTTCAAGTAAGTGCTTGTTAGGAGGTGAAGAAGGCAGGCCATTGCAATGTGATTCCTGAATAGGAGACCCTGATTCCCTTGAAGTCAATGAATGAGGTCAAAAGCAAAACTTCCAGGCTCCTCTGCAGTCCTCATTAGGGCAGCACAGGCATGGTAAGCCTCAATGGGTACAGGTCAGGCAGAGCAGCTGCCTCAGTGGCTGCAGCCCTTATTTTGGCCCATTCTACCTTCTCTCCATAAATCTGTGGCTCCTGTTTACTTGCCTGCTTACGCCAGCAGCACTTATATCAATTCCAAGAGTGGTGCAGTGACCCAAGGGAGTGTCTCTTCTTTAACTACAGAGACCTAACTTCGTAGTTATCTTTTTTTTTTCTTTTTTCAGTCTTGTTAAATATGGCTGAAACTCAGCGTGTTATGTCTTCAGCATCAACAACAAGAAAATGATTGCCTTGAAGACACATTGCCCATTTCTCCTTACTCACGGTAGTGCAATTTCATCCATCTTGCTGAGCTGAAAAGAAGCAAGGAGGTTGTCAACATTGTCCCATCTCCAGCTCTGGGAAGAATTTCCTGGGACCAGCAGATGGGGAATGGGAGAAGGGTGCCGGGGCGGCAGTGGGGCAGGATGCCTGCCCTCCTCTGCCCGCAAGGCCTAGCAGGGAGGATGGCCATGAATAAATGCCCTTGCAATCTAAGGCCAGAGAGCGAGTAGGTCTGGAACTGCTGATTCTTCCCTTTCTACAGGGTTCTGATCTGAGCATGAAGACCTGTGTGGTTTTGCTGATAAAAGTGCACTAACATCCCTTGCAAACAAGTCTTGCAACAGTCAGCTTGATTTTTTCCTTCTCCTCTCCCCCTCAATCACATCCTTTGTAATATCTAAATAAATCTGTGTCAGTCTCAGCTCTGTTTCAAAATCTCTGCTGAAGGGAGATCAATGTCAATGTCTTTGCTGGAAGATGCCCAGGGCTGGTCATGGCTGGTTCCAGACGGCTCCAGCCAGCTCCAGGCCTGGTGGAGGATCTTTGGAGCCATCTGGAACCAGCTATTACCAGACCAGGCCCTCAGCCACAGTTGCAGCTGCCAAAACCTGCTGAAAGTATGAGAGGATTGATAGCAACCCTGAGGAGAAGGCCTTGGGGGTGTTTGTTGATGAGAAGCTGGACATGAGCCAGCAATGTGCACTGGCAGCTCAGAAAGCCAACCCCATCCTGGGCTGCGTCAAGAGAAGTGTTGCCAGCAAGTCCAGGGAGGTGATTCTGCCCTGCTTCTCTGCTGTGGGGAGACCTCACCTGGAGTACTGCATCCAGATCTGGGTCCCCAACATAAGAAGGACAGGGACCTGTTGGAACAAGTCCAGAGGAGGGCCACAAAGGTGATCAGAGGGCTGGAGCACCTCCCCTATGAAGACAGGCTGAGAGAATTGGGGTTGTTCAACCTGGAGAAGGCTTCAGGGAGACCTTATAGCAGTCTTCTAGTACGTAAAGAGTGTTTCTAGGAAAGATAGAGACAAGCTTTTAGTAGCGCCTGTAGCAATAGGACAAGGGGTAATGGTTTTAAACTGAAAGAGAGTAGATTTAGACTAGATATAATTAAGAAATACTTTATGATGAGGGTCGTCAAATACTGGCTTAGGTTGCCCAGAGAGGTAGTAGATGCCCTATCCCTGGAAACATTCAAGGTCAGGTTGGATGGGGCTCTGAGCAACCTGCTCTAGTTGAAGATGTCCCTGCCCATGGCAGGGGAGTTGGACTAGATGGCCTTTAAATGTCCCTTCCAACCCAAACAATTCTATGATTCCATGAAGAAAAGGCAAAAATGCTGAAGAAGCAGAGCAGTGAGGAAAAAAGAGTGAGGGACAGGAAGGGGAAGAGCAAGGATGGGCAGGTGGCACTGAGCAGCACCCAGGACTGGAGCAGATCTGCCCTGCCACCAACGGAGAGCCCAGAGCAGGGGGACAGTGTGAATGGGAAGGAAAGGCAGAGAGAAACCACCATCTTCTGATGTGTCTGCAGAGAAGGTGTTGGTTTGTTTGTCTTGGTTTCTCACTACTTGAGTCTATTTTACCTAGCAATAAATCAAATTAATCCTCCCCCTCCAAGTCAAGTCTGGTTTGCCCACCACAGTAATTGATAAGCAACCTCCTCGTCTTTTTGCCTCAACCCACAAGCTTTCTCATCTTGCTGATGAGGTCAGTGATTGAAAGGTTGGATGGGAATTCAGCCCTTGGCCAAGGTCAGCCCACCACAATAGTCTGCTGAGGAACCACCTTTAGCTTTCTGCATAAATAGCTCTTTCATTCTTAGGGGATCTGGTAGGATAATATAAAACCAAGCAAAAAACCTGCTGAAGCATTCCACAAGACCCCGAGGATGTGGTTCTCTCCTCAGCTCTGTGAGGGAAGTAGAAGTTAGAGCAGATAGTCTCTCTCATCTGTCCTGGCCTTTGAATCCAAAACTTCTGGCCAGGAGCTTCCCTGAGGAACGTGCGTAAAGGCAGCCTGGGTCTTAAGGGCTTGTTGTTACTGATTTATGTGAAACTCTTCTTCAGAAGTGCTTAAGGATTCTGCAGATGCTGGAATGCAGAGGCGAAATACAGTCTCTTTTCCCAAGACGTTCATGATCACAGGCAGCAGTTCCCAAATGACTGCGGTCGTGAGGCCACTCTCAGGAGCAGGCTGGCCATGTTGACCAGATGTATCTCCCTCAGTGAAATCTCCTTTAGCACCCTCATAATGTCTGTGAGATGACCCTTGTGTAGCCGATTCATGGTATACGAAAAAAATTACTACTTTTTTTTCCTTTTTTTTTCTTTTTTTGTCTTTTTAAAGAAAAAGACCCTTTCTTCTAGGTGTTCTTGCAGAAATCCAACTAACAAGAAAAACACCCTGAAATCAGAAGAAGCTTTTAAATACAGATTTTGCCTTTTTACAGTGCAGGGTTAGACACAAAGCAATCGGCGACTTTTTAAAGCCATACTAATTGCTCGGAGCAATTAATTTTTGCACCTTCCCGGATCTGCCATTGAGGCCATGTCCTGGTTAGAGGGCGAGCTCCGTGCCCTCATCTGTGCTAGAGAACAGCAGGCAGGGGCTGTAATGATGGTGTCCGTCGGTGCCCACGGGGGGCCTGCATTAAATAGATCTCGATGCAGGCAGTGATGCATGCCTAAATGCAGGCTCTGTGGTCTCTCCCGTTTACCCTCCGGCTGGGTTGCAGCACGTCCTTTTGCAATGTCAGTGACGGGCAGCCTCTCCCAGCTTTTCAGGTGGAAGGAGAAACCACATGGGATCTTGGCGAGAGGTATGGGTTTTCCGCCTGTCTGCACAGTCACCTAGGAGCCTGCTGTCCTATTCTGTGCTGCTAGCACGTAACCCACCAAAATACCAAGCTTCAGCATGCACACATACACAGAAATCCGCTCGCAGCCTCCACTGAGGTGTAAATTTCCAGAAGAGGAGCAAAGTTTTTTTTCTTGATGACAATTATACATGATTTCAATCCAGAGAGAGAGGGGAGAGGCTTCAAGTGGGACTGGGAAAAATGAGTCCTAGCTACTTCTTTCAATGAGTTGTGAAACTGGTAAGAAATTATAAGTTTGCATGAACTTAGTTTGGAAGCTTTGGCAGTTACATATATGGATGTGTGCATAGTTATGACAAAGATAAATACACAGTATATATGTCTAACCCATCAAGCTAGGTTAATTTCTATAAGTAAATAATTTAACGTTTTCTTTCTTTTTCCCCCCTTCCTCTTTTAGTATCTAATAAATTAATTTCATACATTTTTCTTGGAATTAGATTTTGAAACCTATACAGAAGGAATCAGGCAGTACCTCTTTGTTCACAGAGTGGCCCAAGGAGATCCCAAATCACCTTAGACCTTCCATGTGTTTCAACACCACTTGTTGTCAGGAGAGATGAAAGGGGAAGGTTTAACTGCCAGCATCGGAAGACAGTTTTGAGTTTGAATATTCCATTCTATGACTGCTAAACATCTCTCAGCAAACATACTTTAAACACAATGATAATAGAAGCTTTTTTCACTGAGACAAAAAGGAGCAGAACTGCTGTGAAATGCAGTGATGCTCTAAAGGAATAGCATAGGACATTGCTGTTCTTCTTCAGTGGCTAGAAAATAGTGACTTATTCTGGTCTCAATCACAGCTCAGGTCTCCAGTCCCTTTCATCTCATTACCCTTGCTGAGGAAAAGATAAAGCAATTTCAAATTTCAAAACAGATCCCTTGCTGTGAGGCTGGGGTAATGCCTTCTCAAATCTAAAGCGGAACATGCTTTAAGTGGGTCACTCTTTATCTTCAGACTTTGCTTGCCTTCAAATGCAAAGTTGGGCACAGGTCCCTACCCCTCTGTTGTTAAAAAGGAAGCTTCACTGCATGTGGAGAAGCTTTTGCATCTGTCTGAGAAGGTGGGGGGAGCGGGATGTCAAAACCTTTTTTTTTAGTTTTATAATTATGTTTGGAGACCAGCACAGCACATTAAAAGGTCCCTTTGTGTTCATTTTTTAGTCCTTTCAACAACACTGTAATGGAATTGAGAATTTCTATGAAAGTATGGTGAGATGTCTTTCAAAGCTGTTTCAAACATGATTGCTGAATGACAACAGGAAATACAGTTACAGTCAATTGCCATTACAGTTAGATACTCAGTCTTGTAGAGGTGGGGGTTTTTTTTCCCCTGTTGGGAAGGAGTAATGGATATTGCCAGGTTAGGAACAAGCATTATTGTGGTTTCGAGGTGGAAGAAACTGACTATTTTTATTTTGATCGTTAATAGTAATTCAGCGTGTTCTTTATTAGAGTATTAGCCTTTCTTCTTTCTATCTTTGTTCCATGCGGAAGAGACATTTCTGGCTTTGAGAAATTCCATATACATAGTGTGGAAAGCATACTACGCCCATTGCATTGCTTTTGTTCAGACTTCAATAGAAAAAAATCCACAGAGTACTTTCAAATCACCCATAAAAGAATTTCAATGTAAAAACAGTTTTAAGAACAGTCTGCCCTTGCCAAAATATTTTAAAATATCTGAGTTATCTTTAATAAATTCTTTTGGTTTTTTTTTTTCTTCCTTTCAGTGAACACTAAAACGTATTGGAGATTGTTCTAAACTGAACCAAACAGAGCCTCAGCCTTCGGTATATGTGCTAAGAGATCCAGGTATAACTCCAATTATTTTTGTGAAGCTGTCATTGATTTTAGTGAGCATTTTTTACAGTAATTGAAAGGTATATTGTGACTGGAAAGAGTGAGTTACAGTCTTGCTGTGGCTAGGTGTAGACAGTTGCCTGATCTTAGGCTGCCTGTAAAAAGCCCAGTACCAAACCTGTCAGTCTTGTTCCTGTGAGACCAATAACTGGCTGGAATTGGTTCAGTTCAAGTCCCATCAAAAGAAAAGTAAGGTAATGCAAAAGTCCATTTAATTCCTATGTTTTGGACATGTGAAATCTTGGCTTCTCATTTTGCCTTAAAACAGGCGGAGCCTTTTCTTCTTTTTCAGGTTTGTCACATAAAGAATTAGTTAAGGGGGACAAACTTTTGAATGTAAAAATCTCTCTTATAAAAGAACAGATCCTCAGCTATCTTTTCTAGTTCTTCAGAAAGTCATCCCTCTTCTATGTCTCTTCCTGGTCTGCTTATAAAGAAAATCTTACTCTGTATTGTGGAAGGGATGCAGTACAATTGGTATAAGGTGGCACTTGTAGTTTAAATATTTTTCCAGGCAAGTAACTAGATCAACCAAGAAAGAGAGGGATTTTTGACTGACAGTGGTCTTACTCTTTTGTGATTGCAATTTCTCTAATATGAATTAACAGTTCTGAGCTTCCATATTTGTGTCTGCATTGTCTTCAAGACCCTGATTTTGGCCAAGCTGGCCATATAGTTTTCATTCCTAACCTTCAGAACGAGGAATCGCAGTTACAAAGTACTTGAGCATTGGTAAGAGGCAAGGGAAAAGCTGCATGCTTTGTGGACCTCCCTAAAGGAGAAATTAGCTGTGATGGAGAAAGAGGCAGGCTGGGTTTATGGTACTGGGCTGAAATATGTTTTTTCACTTTCCCTTTGGAAATGAAACAGCTGGGGAACAGATCACCTCTGCCTGCTCCCTCTCCGGATGGGCCTTGGACAAGAAATCTCTCCAAGGCCTACTAAGAAATGAAACCTTTGTAGATGTGAGATGTGTCCTTGCCTCTGCCATAGGAAATCCCATTTCACAGCTTTCTCCAGCCCGTGATTCCATCCCCAGCTGCCCCGTGGTGTCCCTTGCAGCTCGGTGGCACCGCTTTGCCTCGAGTGCCACAAGGGGAAAGTACCTCCCAAAATAGACTCCTTTGTGCTATCTCTGTTCCCCAGGGAATGTAGTGGAAGCCCCTTGTCCACGTGCCCACGGCATTTGGGTTCAGGTGTGGGTTCACACAAGTGCAGTTCCTTGGTGACTGCCCCGGATAGTACTGTGCAGATGTTTCTGGGGGTGAAGAGATTTTAATTTGCGCTTGCTTCTTGTGCTCAGTTTTAAGCAGAAAAATTCTGAGCTAGGGCTGCTGAAATGGAAAAGGGGAGAAAAAAGCGTTTTGTGTGCTTACATCTGGTTAACTTAGTCTTTCATGTTTCACTTCAATAAGAAAAAAAATCCATGTAGGTTATGTTACCTTCATTTTTAGACCTCTGATCTGATTGGAAACATACCCTAATGCAATATCCCTGGGCAGGCTGTAAATTCTTTATGTTTCATTTTGGTGTCGTACCCTGGATCTTGTCAATGGTACTTCCATGGGAATTGATGGGGTGGATAAATGATATTATGGCAGGGGCATAACATACACCAGAACGACTGTTTTGAGAAAAAACAAAACAAAACAAAACAAAAAACATTTTGCATTTAGAAAATGACAAATTTGACTTCACATCCTTTCTGGCGACTCTGCAGGGCAAGCAAATGCAGCCAACAACAGCATCTGCTGCAGGACTGACAGCACGGCTCTCGCAACCAGGAACTGAATCCTTCTCTTTTATGATGTGTGGATTAGGTGCCCGCCGCTTTTTAATTTTTTATTAATGAGGTAGAAAGTAGGGTATTGGGAGTGCCCGGAGTGAAGCTGTTCAGACAGTGCCAGAAGTACAGCTTATTTCCAAAGCAAAAACCCTGCAGAAGACAGAGGTCTGGTGAGTGTAAATTCGTTGTAGGCTGCGCATATGGCCCAGGCTGAGGATGGGAACGATACTGGGCGGTATTATTGCTCCTTACACTGCACGCAGTGATGACAGCCTTCTTCAGTCCTGGAGCCAGGCTGAGGAGCAGCCCTGGAGGGACACCCTTTTCAAGCTGGGAGATGTCAGGATTGCAATCTCAGCACAAGGTGAACGCTTGCTCAACGTAGGTGTAATTAACAGTTTTTCTATTTATGGACCTTGTTAATGAACTGTAGTGAATGACGAACGGCAGTTCAGCCCATTTCCAGGAACCCGTAATGCAGCAATAGCAAGCAAATCTGTACGACTTCTGATTTGCCAGAGCCATCTAGCCTTTGTCTGAGGAAGTTAGACTTTGGCAGTGTGCTGTACCCTGTAGTCTCCTCGTGATGAATATGCTTTGGGCACTGTGCCAGGAGGTAATTATTCAATATGATGAAGTTGAATCCTATCTATTTATCCTGTTTGTGCTTCAGAACTCAGCCTTTCATTTTATTTTCCCACATGCCAAATGAAATTTAATATGATTTGTTATTTGAATATAATACTACAGTTCATGGTATTAAATTGTACAAAAACATTTGCAGATAAGCTCAATGCAGACTGCCTTTGAAATGTCGCAATGGAAAAAAAAAGAAGGAGGTCTATTATTACTAATAGGTCCATGTAGAAAGAAAAAAAAAAACGTCTCACACCAGTGAACTAACAGGTGACTTAATAAGGCCAGGAACTGAAACAGGACAGATTAAAATGACTAAAAAGGAAAAGCAAACCACGTTGGCCCTAAGCTATTGTATTGACTGAGTGAAACTGCTGATTTTAACTAGAATGAGGCTTTAGATTCTTTACCAATTACAGGATTGCCTTTTTTTTTTTTTGGAATGCAGAAAGTTGCTGACTCTTAAAAAGGAACCAACACAGAGCATGATCTGATGCACTTTGTGAAAAGCTGCATTCTGTAGCATCAGTACAGCAATTGTTGGTCACAGTTAATCTGAGCTCTTTTGTCTGGCTGCAAAATAACTGTTAGTGTGAGTAGGCAGTGTCCTTATCTAGTGCACACTTTGCAAAGATTTATTTTCCTTTGTTTGATGGAGAATACAGCATTATAGTTTTCACAGAGCATGAAGGAACTGAGTTTTGTTCAAATACATGGGAAGCTAGCTGTAAAAAAATTATTCCCAGGTGACTTAAGCAAATGAGTTGATATTATGTCTCTTAGTCACTTTTGGCAGTAGCTTACTTAGTAAGTGGTTCCATCAATATTTCCCATGGAGTTCAGTTTTACTCAGGGTGTGACAGTCTGGCCATTATCTGCTGAGACTTGCATATTGGCAATAATTAGGAATACAGTGAAATTAGCATTTCACACCTTGATGCCAGTGTAACCTGTCCTGCACTGCCACTTACCTGAAGTTCAATAGTTGGACAAGGAGCAAGATGAGTTCTGGTCATGAAACTGAGAGGAAACATAAAGAAATTGGAACTGTTCCGTGGACGAGTTACTGATCCAAGTGGAGAGGCAGACTTAACTGGACCAGAGAAGGGAGTATCTATGTAGGGTAATGTTTTCTTTAGGGTTGTTTTTTTGGGGGTATGAGGTTTTTTTCCCCTACAGAAGTTGAGCTTGACCTTTATTTTCAAGCATTTTGCAAAGAAGGGAGTCTCTGTATTTAAAAAATAATTTAAAAGTCTGGCTCAATTTAGAGGCGGGTACTATAGAGAATATATGCTGCATAGCTATGCTTTTTCTCAGTATGGTATGAGTTTTTTTCAGCTTGAGTGAGAGTTTCCCTTCATGCTGTCACAACTTACCCTTTTAACTTTGGCGGTTGTCTCCAGTGTGTCAGACACGACAGGAGCAGTCACATAAGGAAAGGACTTGCTTTCTCCGTTGTTGGTTTTTTTTTTTTAGCAATCTAACCCCAGTACTGGGGTCACACTGGGTCACAAAAAGCCTTGTGCTGCAATAATGTTTTTGACTACTCTGAATTTTCTACTAAAATAGCTTGGGGAAAAAAGGGCAACTTGCCATCCTCTAAGAGGTCTGTAGTGAAGAAAAAGAGTTTGATATTTTTTAATATGACAGAACACACACACAACCACTTGGCTGCACTTCACTTCATGGGAGTTGAGCAGCCATAGCCTGGCTGTCGTAATGGGCTTCTCCTTTTCATCTGAGGGATAACAGTGTAGTAGAGAGGTGGGTGTCAGTCTCTTTTCCTAAGTAACAGGCGGCCGGACAAGAGGGAAATGGCCTCAGGGGAGGTTTAGATTGGATATCTGGAAAAATTCCAGCACGGAAAGGGTTGTCAAGTACTAGAACAGGCTGCCCAGGGAAGTGGTGGAATTGACATCCTTGGAGGTATTTAAGAGAGGTGTAGATGTGATGCTGAGGGACATGGTCTAGTGGTAACTCAGCAGTGTTGGGTTAATGGTTGGACTTGATGATCTGAAAGGTCCCTTCCAACCTACACAATTCTATGATTCTATCTTGCCTGAAGTCAGTCACCCGTCTGTCAAGGGGCAGGAACATACACTGCCTTTCCAGCATCCCGGTCTGGCATCTCAAACGCGTGGAAAGAGCAGGCCTTTTAGAAGAAGTGCAAAGCATTGATTTTAGAGCCTTGACCACTTACCAGCAGCGGTGAAAGCCTTGTGCATTGATTTCCCTCCTCCACAGCAGCAGGTCTCCATCAATTGCCTGGGTGGGAGGACTCGGGGCAGGCAGGAGCTCCCAGAGGTTGCTCTGCTAGGTGAGCAGCACAGGCAGGTATAAGCCTGGAGATACTTGGTTATGGTGTTCACCAATTGGATTGGTTTTTATTTGAATGGATTAGAAAATCTGCCAGCTCAGCCGTTTCCACGGAATGGCAAACAAGTCAGAAAGCAGAGGGCTTTCAGTAACAAGAGAGAGTGGTAAATAAATGTGTTCAAAAGTTGCCTTATCAAGTGTCAAACATGTAGAGCTCTTGGATTATTCATTTTCCTTTGTCAAATATAGAGCTATTTTTTTTATTTTATTTTTTCTAAATAAATAGCCACTTCTTTGTATTGTAAGGAAACACAGAAACCTGAACATTCTGATATTTAGCAAATTCCACTGTCTTTTCTTTCATGCATGGAGAAGACATCTCTCCTCTCAGGAAAGCTGAGGCATGCTGTCTCTCTGCTTGTAGAAACAAAAGTGCTTCCTCCAGTGGAGCTGTTAAGAACCCTGTTCCATTAAAGTCAACACATTTCATGAGATGCACTGGCATCAGATAAGCTTTTATCATGATATATTTTACGGTTGGTCGCTTCTGACTAGGGATTAAGGGAGGAAAAACATCTCTGTGAGTCAAAACATGATTCTGAACTTCTGGACCTGAAAATGGGCTGTTTTAAGAAAATTGCCTTTTGAAAAGATATCCAATTTCCAATGCAGAATGAAAACACAATCTTTTTGCCAAGATACAGTATAACCTTTTGGCAGTTCTATTTCTTGATCTAGTGCATGGATATTAGAGAATCCTATCTGTCTTACGTCTGTTGTGCTGTTGAGAGGGAAGGGGAATCCTGATTTGAGATGGAGAACCGTCTAGTGTAGAAAGGATGGGGAATGACAATATGGGAGAGTGCTGTACACAAACATTGCATGCAAATACCATATTGTGAAGAAAATTCCTTGAGTAAGTCAAAAGTGAATATAAACAGGACAAAAATACTTAGAGATACCAGACAGACAGCTCTTTGTTGGCATTATTAATATACAAAGCAAAATGCTAACTCGGATAATATTTTTATGCCCTTAGATTTTCAGTGCAACTTAAAATTTAAAAAATATCATCTTTCCTAGCCTCCCTAAAGAAGTGAAAATCCTCCCTAAAGATGTGAAACTCATGAGAATTAATAGCAAAATTTGCTTGGTGTACACATTTTCATATGGGATCCCATCTTTTCAGTTCAGTCCCGTGTCATCCATATGAGACATGGTAAGGGACTGCACTTAATTCTGAATGATAGGCCTTTAATGTTATCCCACACCTGAGCTCCGAGACTTGTAGTGTAGCTGGAAAGTGTGAGTTCTAGCTGTAGAATATCTAAAAAGGTAAATTCTAAAAGGTTAGTTCTGAAATTGTTAACTACAGCATTTCCATGTTTATTGCTGAGTTTCTTGCATTGTTAACAAGAGGCATTTCTGGGAAGCTCCACACTGCCAGGAGCAGTTCTTTCTGGAAGCACTGTATGTAGGATTTCACTGGATGTGATTGATACCTTGATCAAGTAGCTTATCACCTGACAAGTATTATCTACAGAGGGAACAGCATTGTTATATTGAATATAGGCCTCTTGTGATAGCTATTTTTCCAACTGATGTCAGCAGGCTCAGGAAATGTCTGTTGTGTAATGACCTGTACAATCAATGGCATCCTTTTCAAAATGTCAGCATCTGTTTTCAGACCTGAAAAAAACCCTTTGTTTGTGTTCTAATTGTAAGTGCATAACTAATAGAAAAGAATAAATTTGTTGTTCAGAGATTCCACCTGGTAACAATGATAGAACTATTCAAAATGAAGTGGCTTAAAAAAGTAAAAAGGGGCAGCATGTTGCTGTATTCAGAAGCAATTTCCCAGGTATGTGAATGTACTTATGCAATCGCCCTGATTTTCATAGAAAACATTAATAAAGATTGATGGACTCCACTGCATCTAATTACTGTGTCCAGTGGTTCCGAAGACGCTGAGCTGACTGAAAACACAGCTGCCAGAAGTCAAAGTTTCTTTTTCTCTTTTCCTAGATAACCTGACTAATATAAACTTGCTTATTGCACCTTCTATATCCTCTTTAGGACAGGAGGGCGGTAGGCACTATGTGTCTATAAATGAAGATAGCTATTTTAAAGAATTGTGTTATTGGTTGTCATTTGATTGCCTAATAACCACACCTGAATTTAAAGACAGTGACTTATGATGATAAGTTAATCTTTAGGGTGAAAAATTGTACATCCTCATTGTTCTAAATATATATGTACAAATATATATGTACAAAATGTTTATTACATTATTAATGTACAAAATGTTTATTACATTATTATTGCTAATGTCTGCTTAGTTACAACTGCCAGAAGCAAGTCAGTGATAAGAATGCATGGGATGGAATGGCAGCTAGCATATTCATTTTTACAGGAATGTATACCAAAAATCTCAATTTGTTTGAAACCTCTGTATTTTCTCCTGAAATAAGAACAAACTTGGAATGACATTCAATCTGTTCTTATTTTTCCTGGTGATTTTTTTCAAGTCACTGTATTTATTGTCTTTTTTCCACTGTTATCTTTTTCACTTTACCAGAGAGCTGTGGTTTGAGGAAAGCATGCGCAATAAAGGTGGAAAAGATTAAACAAAAAGTTGGCAAGTGAAACACTTTTTTTTGCAAAATAGTTCAGTAAAAATTGCCCAGAATGTAAATATTTTTTTCCACAATAGAAAAAGGTGGCAGGCTTTCAAATTTCAGATGAAAAGTTGAGGAAAATTTCATGGGAGCCTGTTGCAAATTCTTTCTTCCTCATCTTTTTCTTTGTTTGGAAAACTTTCTGGTCAATACTTGAGCTATGCAGACTACTAGTCAGAAAGCAGAGATCAGCCAGAACTTTGTACCAGAGCATGCACAGGGAAAGAGCAGCATTGGGTTCATCCAGTTGCCATCCCCAGCTCAATATATGAACACTTGAATATCATGTTTGTTGGAAATAAGTGTAACAAAACTCTGTGGGAGAACTTACAGAAGAGAGAGGCTGTCTGAGTAAGTTGATTTTACTTGCATTCATTCTCTCATAGTTCTCGTTTACTCGTGTTCTCACGCCCAGAAACTTGCAGGCACCAAGACCTGCATTCCCAAGTTCAGCATCCTGTGTGTGGTACATAGGACAAGGACAGCCGTTGTCTGACATTGTGTTACCTACCTGGGGTCTTTCTGGACTTGAGACAAAACAGTAAGTTTGGGGCAGGTCTTTCATAACCTTTAGAAGGCTGTACTTAGTGTGGAAATGTCCTGTCCCTCAGGATTTTACTTCTTGTGGTTTCACTAATCTCGGAACAACATTGCTGCTCATTCTATGTTTTCCCTTGTTTATTTGGAGTATTTGTCTGTTTCTGCAGTAGGGTGTTGGAAGGACATTCTTCGATTATTGGAGTAATGGCATAGGCAATATCGCTCTGTCCTGTGGCCATCTTCCTGATGTGGGGGTGGAGGTCATTGGTGGTGTGGCTGTGCAAGGGTGCAACCTTCTGGCCTTCGCAGAAGCAATGTGTTCCCCACTGTTGCATCTGGAATTTACATCCATTCAGACCAATACAGGCTCTCCTTTTGTTTATTCCTGTCCATCCAGACACATGCATTTATATTCTTACGCCATTTACACCAACCTTAGTGCTTCTTCCAGACTGTCCAGACTTCTGCTCTAGGTTCATTCTGAGTGGCCATCCCACAGCTCTGTCAGTACACTGACTACTGCACTGTTTCTCAAACTTTTCTAAATCAGAGCATTAAGTAGGTTCCTTCCGCCCGCCCTCCCTCTCTCTCTCTCACTTCTTTCTCATGGTATAATCCTTTTCCAGGAAAACCTTTACAGAACGCGGTAATTGAAGAGAGTGCTATGCCTGGAGCTCTGAAAGCATTTTACAGCTCTTACTTCTGAAATACCCACATCTTAATTTGCAGGAGCGTGTACTGCACTCTCAGCTATGTCAGCAGAACACAGAAAAGGTGAATACATTTAGAAATAAGCTTCTTTT
This sequence comes from Tringa solitaria, assembly GCA_026413425.1. NCBI lineage: Eukaryota > Metazoa > Chordata > Aves > Charadriiformes > Scolopacidae > Tringa > Tringa solitaria. Next base: position 71,805,350 of record JAOXJM010000019.1, read on the forward strand.
ATTTTTTCTTGTCTAATTTTTATGGTAGCATAGTGGACTGGGATGCGGGAGATGTGGCACCTATTACTCATGCTGTTTATTTCCTAATGGGAACTGCTGTTCAAAGATTAAAAATTGTACTTACTTCTTTTGTGATTTGGTGTTTCTCAAGGGTCTGTGGCTCTATAAAATTAGGAAACATTTCACCTGAAACACTTCATCTACTCTAGCACTTTTTTTGTTTGCTTTTTAATTATGAAGTGGCTACTTCTTCGTGATGATCCTTACAAGTTTTTAATCATATGGAGAGGCAGAGCAGTTTTGCACATTGACCCTCCTGGAAATGTATATAATTTCTGCTTTGAGTCTCCATTTGTTTCACGGATTTTTATTTTTTTTTCCATTTTAGAAGCAAGATTTTATGGATTGGTTTTCTCATTTCCCTAATAAATTGAATGCTTTTTCAAAATGAAATCTTAATGCTGACTTCAGTAAGTTTGGAGTTGGGTTGGTTGTTAGGGTTTGCTGTGTTTTTTTAGTTCTATTGCAGGCTAAACGTTTGGAACATATGGGTAGGAGCTGATCTTAACAAACATTTACATTACTTCCATGAACATACATAACTCCCATGCTGAATTTTATTCTGAAAACTTCCCGAGTGATGAAGCCTCTGTTTTAAATGAGCTTGGATATCTTGCATGAGAAGACTAGTATTACTTTAAGGATCTTTAAGAACATCCCCCATGTATGGAAATCTTTTGTTGTTTAAAGATTGGTCTGAAGTCTGAACTCAGCCGGAGCCTTCGCTGTGTCCTCGTAAGTGTCAGGGGCCAGCAACGCAGCAGGCAGGATTTATAGAACCATAGAGTTGTCTTGTTTGTAAGGGACCTTTCAGATCATCGAGTCCAACCATCAACCTAACACTGACAAAGACCATCACTAAACCATGTTGCTAAGCACCGCGTCAACCTGTCTTTTTAACACCTCCAGGGATGACGATTCTACCACTTCCGTGGGCAGCCTGTTCTATTGCTTGATAACCCTTTCGATGTAGAATTTTTTCCTAATATCTAATCTATACTTCCCCTGGCAAAACTTGATGCCATTTCCTCTTATCCTATCGCCTGTGACTTGGGAGAAGAGACCGACCCCCGCCTCTCTACCCCCTCCTTTCA
>JAOXJM010000019.1:71824330-71841393 GCA_026413425.1 Tringa solitaria
TTTGGTGTCATCTGCAAACTTACTGAGGGTGCATTCAATCCCCTTGTCTAGATCACCAATAAAGAGTTTCATCCAGTTAGAAGTAAAAGAAATGACTGAGTGCCTTTTGCATTTGTCCAGAAAAGCTCACAAGGCAAATTAATTAGTCTAAATCAAGATGACGTGCCTTCAGGTGGATGAGTAAAGGTCAGAAATGGCTTTTTTCTTTTGCCCAAGATAAAGCACAAATACTTCATTTAGATTTACTTTAATGTTTGAAGGGATGAAATGAGAGCTAGAACAATTTGCTTTTTTGAGTTAAATGAAAGTTAGGAGCAGGATCAGTCTTGTTAATTGCATGGATAAATTCAGTGGTTTGGGATTTGTGTTTGGTTTTTTTTCAGAGACTGCTTGTTACTTTTTTTTAAAGAATTTCCTAATGAATCCCATTATCAGATTCCTTCTTCATTTATCATGCACTGGTAATCCTTTTGTAAGACAGAGAGAAGTATTATCAGCTGTAGCAGGTTAAACTTTTTATTCATATGTTTTTGCTGAGGTGACACCACATTTTAGAGGGTACCATTCAAAGCAACGCTCAGTAAGTCAGTGATATGCTGGACATTTTCATGAGGAATTCAATGCCTCGCCAAACGAAACAGAATGACCACAGTGACACTGTCAGACCTCCAGGTCACGGAAAGGTTTGCAGGTGTGAGGTTGTGGATTTCACTCTCCTCCCTGCAGTGAGAGGTTGTTTCCTGGCCTTTGCCGGGCTGACACAACACTTGAATGCTCTTGAAGATGTTAAGTGGCGCGGATCTCTTATCAGTCTGCCCACCTGTAGGTTTTATACTGCTGCTTATCACTCAGACACAGGATAATTTTCCACATGAAGCCAGTGGTGAGGGAAAACATCCCTAGCAGCATTCTTAAACTCCCTGGCGCTACTTTCCTCTGTGGATCAAATCCTGCTTTGCCACCAGGGATACAGCAACACATGTTTTAAGAGGTAGCTGTTCACGTAGCTCTCTTCGTAAGGAGGTGGGGGTTGTATCAAGGGTCATCCTTGCAGATGTGCAGTGAACTATCATTGTCTGCCATAAAGTGGTTAGCTAGTGTGAGTGCAGAAAATGTTAAAACGTGACCTCTGCTAGTGGGAAAAGGTCAGAACACTCATCAGAGAAAGTATTTTTCTGGCTTAATAGTCAAATGCTGCAAAATTGTCTATTGTGATGGTGAGCGTGTGTGGGGGTTCATTTTGTGTATTGGTGGCGGACTTTTTCTTCTTTTGCTCACTATCATTAGTGAAATGTAATTAGTTTCTCGTCATTGAGTCTGTGGAGACATGCTTGAGGAGCACTTTCACTGACAAGCCAATTTCTTTGAATGGCTGTAGCTTAAATAGAAACTAGTTATTTATTCTGTTAGGGAAGTTTCTAATAAATTTGATTCTGTGAGTGAGATCTAGATCCAGTAAAATGTGCTCTAGTAAACTCAGCTCCTGCCTCATCTGTCAGCTGCTCTCCTCAGTCTTACGGCAAAGCAGGGAGTCATGCTCTTGACCAGTCTTGAAACTTAGAACACACATTTGTTCATAGTCAGCTACTAGGCAATTTATTTAAGAACTGAAAATCAAATGTGACTCAACCATGTTAGTCAGGGTTTGGGCATATGGTGCCATCAGTCTGACACCACGCTCCTGGTGTGGTGTTGGTGACTCTTTGCCTCTCATTTCATGGTGGATGGGCTAAAGGGTTCTTTGATGATAGGAAGCCAGAGCCAGGTGAATAATAATTCTCCCAAGTGAATAATGACAGGACCAGAGGAAAAGGTCTAAAGTTGCACTAAGGGAGGTTTAGATTAGATATTAGGAAGAATTATTTTACTGAGAGAGTGGTCAGGCACTGGAACAGCCTGCCCAGGGAGGTGGTGGATTCACCATCCTTGGAGGTGTTTAAGAAACGTGTAGACATGGAACTTCACGGCATGCTCTAGAGCCCAAGATTGTTGGTTTGTGTCTGTTTGTGGGTGGGGTTTTTTTTGTTTGTTTTTGGGGTTTTTTTGTTTGGTTTTTTGGTTTTTTTGGGGCAGTTGGACTCGATGATCTCCAAGGTCCCTTCCAACCATGAATATTCTGTGATTCTGTGATTCTGTGATCTCTGCATTTGCATGTTAGTAGACTTCTGCAAAAGTTATATAGTCGTTCATTAGGAAATAAAAAGGTGGGTGTCTTCCCTCTTGCCCAAGCTCCCTTGTGTGAGTGCGCTTTTCCATGGGTCAAGGAAGACATGATCCAAAGGATCACTTTCTCATTTGTAGGTCAGAAGCAGTGTGTTCTGGTTCATTGAGACAGCAAACAGGGCCAGTTGCCTGGTACCTTATAATTCTTTCAGACGTGGTACTGTTTTCTTAGCTTTACTATTCTTATGCAGGAACACCAGGCAAAGGGTCTGTGTTACGTTTGGATGCCAAAGCAGACAGACCAAATCACAAGCAGGTCATTGTGCTACAGTGTCATTTGGACTTTTCCTCACACGATTTGGATTTTGGCATGATTTGTGCCGTTAGTCAGTGTTTCTGATTACTTTGAAAGTGTCTGTAATTTAGCCAGGAAAACATTAATTAGCCATGATTACCTTTTGCGGGAAAAATCTTACCTTTATTCCTTGGGCCCTTTTGTATGTATTGGTTAGGCTTATATGGAAAAGAGCTTTGGGAAGGACATTTTAACCCTCTGTTATCCTGTTGCAGCCAGTTCAAACTCACATGCAGGTTCCCTGGTTCCCCTTTGGACGTGGCCAGGGGTGAAGTTGTGCAGAGAGGATGTGAAGCTTGGTCACGTCTTGGTGTATGTTTGATCGGTGCTTCTGCAGAGTTGCGGTGTGCCTTCCGTTGTGGTCTCAGTGGCACACTAAGGGACACATCTATGACTTAAATGTAGGGTGAGAGCTGCAAAGTTGTTGTGTGGGAATTAGCAAGTACATTTCAAGTGTAGTGTATAGTCGAGTGGATAGAGCACTTGACAGGAGTCAGAGAATAATACGTCTTTCTTCAGCCTAGACATTGAGTCATTGTGTGATGTCTGGCAAATTGCTTCAACTCTTTCTGTCTTTGTTTCCCCCACAGGAAATAGAGGACTGTGCTTTAGAATGAGATCTGTAAGAGCTCGTGTAATAAATAATGGTTATAATGATACAGTTCTCTGCAAAAGCTTGGATAATAATCTTCAGCAGTGGCATTAGCTTGAATTTGTTTTCTTAACTGAATGGAGGTTGACAAATTGATCCTTGATGGGCTGGTGCAGAAGTTTTAGTGATTTATTTTTTTTACTAGTAAACAGAATTCTTATTTTAATGAGAAAGAAGATCTTTTAATTTGAAGCCTATTGCCAACGGAGGGTTGCAAGTTGTTAATGCAAGGTTAAACCAATTTACAAATGAATGAACAGTTGCATTTTAAGTGTCTTTACACTTGTTACAGAAACACCACAGTTGTGCTTCTCCTAATACAACATTTACATTTTATTTTGAAACAGAATGCTAGCTGCTGCTGAAAAGATGGTGAAACTGTCTAGGTGAAGAGGGACGGGACAAGCCATTTTTTTCTTGTGCTTGCATCACATCCTGGTACCAAGCGATCAGTGGTTTCCCTCCTCACCTCTGGTGTGAGCAGGCCTGGGATTTTGCCGTGTAGGGATGTGCCAGCGGCCGTTCCTGCGTTTCAGGCTGGCAGTCTCTGAGCTAAAGGCAAAAGAAACCTGCACCGGTATAGTTTAAATGGAACACGGGCTTAAAACCTGTGATAAACAGTGCCTGTTAGCTATTCTGGATTGCTGATTTTAGTATTTTCTACAAGTGCCCAGTTATCCACTGCAGCAATAAGTAAAGCCATAAGGTTGTTCATCTTCTCGTCCCGCCTATGCAGGACGGAGTCTGAAAAACATGAGGGTGACCGCTGTCTCCTGAGGAATGGTCAAGGAATTAATTGGTTTGAGCGCTGATAACACAGAACAATGATAGCTGCGCTGTGGCTGCTGCAGGAGCTGTACTATAAAGGCTCAGCAAATGCTCATTTGTCCTAGATATGTCCTTTTTGCTGTCTGCTACGTGCTCACATAAAAAGCTTTAGAGCATACCTGAATGGGGCTTTTATAAATTCTTCTGCTGGTTAGTAACCTGTAAGAAAATACCTATTTTTAGAGCATTCTTCTTTCCTCCACTCTTTGACTCTCATTCCTCTTTTTTCCCCTGGATGGATCCCTGAGGCCAGAAAATCTCTTCAGCTTGAATTCTTTTTTTCTTTGCTGTCCCTTTCAGTTAATTTTCAATTCACTTATGTATATTCTATGACTTCACTTGTTCTCCCAGGAGATGTCAGACAATAACCTCCTATGCTGTAGTTCAGGGCCTTTCTGAAAATGCATGTGGGGTATATTGAGTAAGATGAGAACTAACTAATGATAATTAATTCACAAATGTTGTGTTATACAATTTTATATATTGTTTAAAGTGTAGAAGCACCTCATTGTACAAGAGCTCCAGATTATTAATATTCCCTCTACAGTGGTCCCTAATTAGTTAGAAGAGGTTTGACCAATTCTACTGTCTTGCAATGCATTTAAAAGGTCACAGCTGGCAGGATCTAAAAAGCCTCTCATAGTTTTGCTAACATTATTTCCTTAACAATTGAGTCAAATTGAAAAAAAAATAAAAATAAAAAATGCAGAAGGCGGCACCAGATGCTGATCTTGTAGCTGTTATTTCACGTTGCTTTGGTCAGAGACTTTGCACTATGCAAATTTGCTCAATGCGAAGAGATCTTCATGGATTGTAAAACAGGACTGTCACTAAACACTTGCTTTACATTTTATTATGATTCTCAGGTTCTTTGGGCAAAAGTGGGTTATCTCTGACTGCTCTGCGGACTGAAGCATCTAGGGGTTGCTGTAATCTCTGTTTTGCTGTCTGTGTCCCTAGAGGACTCACTGCCGCTGGAGAGAGACAAAAGATGGTGCTCCCACCAAGATCACACTATTCCTCCCCTTTCCTCTTCTGTCGAGTGAGCTGATGAAAAGACCTGCTATGACAAGCATGGGCTGGCTGGGAGTTTTCCCACAACCTGGGAATTAGCTGGCCTGATCAGGCAACTGTTCGGTCTCTTACTACTTATGTCTGACACAAATGTGTCATCACACAGGAGAGAGCCTGACATGTAAAATGCTTTCCCATAGGCAATGCAGTTTTTTAAACCAGTGGTGCACAATAAGTTTAAAAGCATGGAGATAGTGATACATATTTATGGCATCAGGAGTCCCCTAGCATTAAATTAGGCAATTTTATGTGACTACTAAGAACCCTCCGCTTCTCTGCTAGTCTGTGCTTTCAGTCGTTGTTTCTTGTTCAGTCAACGTTTCTCGCATTCTTGGGTTGCCTTGCAGCCCTCTGCTTTGGTTAGGGACAGACAGCAGCCTCAGCTGTTGGAACTGAAGGCATGGCTTGAAGGTGTAGGACAGTGTTATGGAAAACCTTGTTTGTTTCTCAGCTTGATCTGGGAAAGCTTTCATGAAGGTGCTGAGGTATTAACATCTTTGCACTAAGCCATTTGAAAAACAGGATTTGCAAAAAAAGGTGCTGACAGTGTATCTCTAGGATACAAAAGGAGTTTAGTGATATAATGCTCTGTAAGCTGCTCTAACTCTTTAACCTACTATTCTACCAGGCACCATGTGTTTGGCAGGTTAAAGGGAGGACCACATGGCGCGGGAGTCAGGGACATGAAAAATGTTGTTAAAATGAATGACTGGAAATTTTTTCCACAGCCCAGATGGGGTTGGATTAGCTTGTCTTTTTTTTTTTTTTTCTTTATAACAATGACACTAACCTCTAAGGTAAAACCCATTTTATCTCCTAAGTGAAGTTGAAGCATGTTAGGAAAACCAGGCATTTTGAAAATCCAGAGTATTTGTGTTTTCAGAACTGAGATGCAGTGTAGAATGGGAGTGTCTGAAGTGTGTCACAGGTAACATTTCCTGACTATTTTATTTGACCTGGAATAGCATTTTTCAGTGCCTAATAGTTCTGAAACCATTCTGACACGGGATCACTGTCAGAGTCTCTATAGCTGTGCTGTGCCTAGAACAGTATTACCAAAACCGTCATATATACATTGTGTGTTTTACAGCTCTCAGGTCAAATTTTGAAGAGCTGAGATAAGAACTACATGAAGTAGTTAGAAGTTCATGGGTGGCAAGACAGGAGCCTGCATCACGGTGCAGGTGGCGAGCACTGGCAGCTGATCCAGCGCCTCAATCGGGCTTGGTAACCTCTGCTGAACCCGGTGCTGTGATAATAGTATTTCTTCCAGTAACCCTGCTGAGAGCTGGTGAGAAAGCACTGACCCCTTGGTGAACCCCACAGGCTCCATATGCCCAGGCCTGAATTGCCACCCAGTTGCCAGTGGGGTCAAAGAGCCGGGGGAAGATGTTGTGAAAAGCATCCTCTGGAAAATACAGCATCTTTCACCGCCTTCCTCCCCCCAGCCCTGCCCTGCAGAGATGCTCATGGTCAGGGCAGAGGTTTCTGTGTCAGGGCTGGAAGTGAGGTTCCGGCCCACCTAAATCTCTGCTCTTGCTTAGTGTGTTCACATTAAAACTGATAGCGAAGGATTTCTGTTCTCTTCTGTGTCTCACCCTCCTGACAGCTCTGCACTACGTGCTGCTTTCCCAGCCCCTTTGTCCCTGCTAGCCTCTTCCTCTCTCTAAAATCATCTAGGCCAGACTTCACTTCTTGATGTGTTACCTCATGCATACAGAAAAGCACATGCATTCCCAGTACAAATTCTCCATGTTAATCTTCCCTCCTTTTCTTCTTTTTGTGCTGCGAAGAGATTAAGTGAGCACGCTATAAGGTTATGTTTAGCCAGTAGCCCAATGTAATGCTAAGTAGGTAGAGTTTTGTGGGTTAATGTACAAATTTATTGCAGGCTAGAAAGGCTCTGCCCAGCCCTTCATCACATTTTTGTTGCAGTGTCTTGTTAGGGTTTTTTTGTGTGTAAGACATGCTGTCATCTTGAGCAGGTCATACTTCATGCGGATAAACATTTTGATCAAGTGTACAATTAATGTACTTTTAAGTTCTTTTAAAATACAAGTTCATAATCAAATTTCCAAAAGCCCTTGATTTAACAAGACACTATAGGCAGGACAGTGGGCTGAAAATGGGATTTTTACAATCCTGGGGAAAAAGCCTTTGCTTGGGAGTGGACTGTAATTTAGGAAAATGGTTGTGTTCCTTATAGCTCTTTGCTCTGTAGATGATGTATCTTGTAACCTGTGTCTGTCTCTTGCTTTTGAGCTGCAAAGGGAGTGCCTTCTTAGGGTATTTTTTATGACTGTAAATGAGACACTGTTGTTCTTTTTAGCCTGTTTCCCTGGTCCAATATGTTAGTGCTCCCTGTTATGAACCTCGTTGTGTTAAATGTGGAGCTTACAAAAATAGGGAAACATACTGACATACCTTTTTAATGTGGAGCTTGCAAAAATAGGGAAACATACTGACATACCTTTTTCCTTTTCTTTTTCAGGATAGTAACGTTTTGAACAGTGCCTCCCCAAGAAGTGTGATGAGAAATGGCTTTAGGAAACAACACCCAGAGAAGTTACTCCATCATCCCCTGCTTCATTTTTGTTGAGGTGAGTACAGCCTTCAGTTGCCAAGCCTAGATGGAAGGCAGCTCTGCCCTGCAGAAATTAAGTCATGTGTGGGTCATTTTGTTTATAAGGAAGAACGCTTTCTTACTTGGTAACATGAATATCCATCTTCATACTTAGTGCCACCAAGCGCCCCTGAAAAGAGTCATGCATGAGATAGCCAGATCTTAGGTACCAGCATGCAAGAACAAGGAGATGCTGTGTTTTCAAGACTTGTCTCTACACAGTTTTCCAGCTTGTCCTGTGGTATTTGGTGGTGAACAGACAGTAGCTGCAGGTGTAGGTCAGCAGCAAGCGATTGCTTGTCTTCCCATCTTTCCTCAGACCTGTATCCATCTTGTTCTGCAGAAGGACTAGACGTAGACTAGAAATGTCTGATCTCATGGACTTAGGCTTAGGAAGAAACACTCAGCTCTGATTTCAGCTCAGGTGGAACACAAAATTTAGATAAGGCATGCCTATCTTTTAAGTGTGTTGAAGGAGCTTGGCAGGCACAGGAATTGACTGGCAGTGAAGTTATGGAGAGATTGTTCCAACAATGGAGTATGTCTCCACCTCTTTGTTCAGGGCAGGGTTTGTTTTTTTTTAATTGGCTTATTATTTTACTCTGTACAAACTGCTTTCTTGTGGTGCTTCTTGTATTCTCCCTAACACTGACAGAGTGACCAAAGTCATTATCCAAATCAAAGAATGTTCAACTGGTGCTTATAAGACTGAGGTGGTTTTCTTGGCAAGCAGGGGCAACTCTGGGTTTTCTAGGAGGATGAAAATTTCCATCAAGTTTAGATAGTGAAAAGGAGGTAACTGCCTGTGACTGACCATCTTCAGAGCCACCTGTCTGATGTAGCTTGGATAAAATATTCACTCTTTGCCTCACCTAAATTATGACGCAACTTGTGCTCTTCCACAAGAGATGCACTAAGAACAGTCAAAAGACTAATTGTAATGCTGCGTGTTGTGTAAGACTTACCCCATTTCCACTGAAGTCTTGGAAAGGTTTGAGTGTGGTGCAGCCACAGGTGTAATGGGTGCTATGAGTGGTTGCTTTCCAGAGCTCCGGAGCACTGACCTTTCCCTGGGGACATGGGAACACCATGTGGTGGCATCTGGGACCTCTCCTAACCCTTACTCACCTGGAGTCTCCTCCTGCAGCCAGGAGATACAATTCCCTAACTTGCACTCTCTACTTTCTGTACTACCAGCTTAGTTCCTAAAGCACAGTCAGATGATGCCTGGGTGCTTAATTTAATGTAATTTTTAGTTTTCCTTTTGGCTCAAATGGGCCTTCCTTGCAGGAGGAATCTGGTTGGAAGATGAGGACGAAGGAAAAGGATAATAAAACCACTTGTAGAGCTTGGCACAGGGTCTTCCCAGCTGCTGCTGTGGCAGACACCAGTGTGGGAAGGTGGCTGAGCCTCGCAGGGATTTGTCACTGATTTGTCCAGCCTCCTGGGGAATCTCTGTCTCTGCTCCATGGGGTAGCTGAGGGGCTCTTCTGACTGAGAAAAGGGGTCACTGCTTTATCCCAGCTAGAGAAAGAAAGGTTAAAAGCGGGGAAAAAACCAGCAATAAGCTCAGAAGAAACAAAACAAACAGTGTCAGGAATGAGACGTGTCAAATTTATTGCTTAAACAAGCAGCTCTGAAGATTTTTAGTGCTCTAAAGCTATGAATGATGAGTCTGGTTGGCACCCTGTGACAGAAGTATAAATTGTCCTTCCTGTAGACAAGACTGACATGAATATAAGAATAAATCTCTTTACAGGAGAATGAAGAATGAATGTTTTGCCCCCTAATGTACTGTCCTTGTCCTTTCATATACTTGCTTTGCTGATTAAAACACAATTTTGAATTAAAAATCAGTCAAAAGCAGAGAGGTAGTGTCTGAAAGGATGTTCTCCCGGCTCCACTTGATGAAAACATGTATTTCTTCCCCTCTTTGTCCACAGTATGGATTTTTAATGTAGCCCTGCTGGAAGTACAAATTCATAGAGTTATGTCAAGCACTGTAGCATTGAACAACTGGAAATCTAATTTCCTGCTGGGAATGCAGAGATGATTGATAGTAGCCATTCAGTCTGAAAAGTCCCTGTAAATCTTAAGGCACACTGGAGGTGTTTTTCTTTCCCTACTGTCACGCTTCTGAGACTAAAGGAAGCGCTTTGCAGATGAGCTACCCCAGACACCAAGCCCTGGGCCGGATCGCCCGGGTTAGGATGGGCCCTATTTTTGTAGCTTTGAACCAACCATGGGAACTGATTAGCTGTGAGATGGCTGCAGTTGGTGAAGGTGCATGCAGGACAGGGAAAAGTAATGTTGCCTGCTTTCCTGATAAAGTTTTTCCATGCGAAAACTATCTAGCAGCAGACCTGTTAGGTGATCATGAGGAGGGAAAGAGACGGTCAGTAAGTACTATCATAGACCTGTTGCCCGGAATGTGCTGCCTCCCCCCACCTTGGAGTCTTCCATGGAGTGCGGCCCTGAGATTTTTTGCTCTTAAGAAAAAAATGCTGAGCCCTGTTTGTCACACCAGATGCCCTGCCAGTAGTTGTTTGCTAACTGCCCAGAGCGTGCATTGTGCGTTCAAAGAAGTTGTGATGGCAGCGGTGGAAAAGGGGTGTCACAAACAGTTTGGGCACTTTAAATACCATTATGTTTCAGACCGTACAGATGTGACACTTATAATTTCAGCGGTTATTCGCATTTCCATTTTTTCCATTTCATTTTCCTCACACTCAACTAACTTGTAGCAGTTAGTTATTATGAAACCTGACCTGAAGATGAATGGCTCATTATAAAAACTTAAACCCTGTGCCCGACTCTACAAATTCCCTTTTATGCTCAAAATAGGAAGTTTTTAATAATACAGAGATAGCATATGATGTCTCATCTGTAATGACAGAAATGTTAAATCTACATTTTCAGTCTCTAATTAGGAACACAATGTCACGTTATGAGTAGATTTAAAGGCTAAATAGGGAATCATTAAACTAATTTTTAGCCACTTACCAAATCTGAATCCCTCTCCCAAATAATGCAGGCAGCTTTCTAGGTCATTCTTTATGGTATTATAAGAGGTATCATTACAGTCTGGCATTTGTCACCAACTGTCTATGAAGATTTGGCATATTACATGTTGTTAAACACCTAAGCAATTAATTAGGTCATACAGGAGACAAATATTCTCCTTTTCCCCACCCCCTTTGCAGCATTGCTTGCAGCCAACATCGGTGAGAGGAGCCTTCAGGAGGCTCTCCCCCAGCCTTGGTCTGCATGTAAGAGGCTGCAACAAGAGGAGACCAGTTTTGTTCCTCCTTCAGCTGACGTGTGCCACTGCTTTGAGTGTACGGACTGCTGAGTACCTGGTCTGTGAGGACCGATGCTGCTAGCTGCTGGTAGTTGTTAAACAGAACTGCAAAGAGCAGGATGCCCTACTTCCAGAGCCCTTTGGAGTCAGCGATGGACCCACAGCATGCAGCGAAGGCTGTATTGCTCCGAGCTGTTGGTATGCCCTGGATTTATCCCAGCAAATACAAATAGTGCACAGCAGACTGGTTGAGGATTTGTTGATGGCCAGGACTGATCACAGATTGCAGGCAAGCATGAGAGAAAGTAGGAGAAGCAGCATCTAGCATGTCAGCAAAGAAAATTTTCACGTATTCTTCCTTTTTCACATTCTTTTGACTTGTGGTGGCATTTGTTGCCAAAACTCTTTGTGGATCATCTCCCCTCTCCCTCACCTGCTGGGACATGCATGACAGAGTGCCATCAGAAACATTCTTAATGATGCTTCAGCACATCTGTATCATTATTTTTCAACATCGCTTTGGAAGGTTTGGTACAAGGAGAGTGGTCTAAGGAGTGCTTATGTTACATCTTTCCATGTAACATCCATACATTTGCTGATTGAAGGCAGCAAAAGGTGGGAGAAGTGCAATGCCTGGAGAATCCCAATCCTCTTCCTTGGGGACTGGTGGGCTGCCCTGAGGTCTTGACCTAGCAGTGCTTTCCATGCCCTGTGGTCTTTCTCTCTCTTCCCTCATCCCATTTTGGGTGTTGACTTTCTAGGATAAAACTCATGCTAGAGAGGTGTAGGGGAGCTAAGTACAGTCTGGCTTTGAATTTTGTGGGTCTAAGGGATTTTACTTGCTTTTGCAGTGTAGTTGATGCTTATCATTAGTGACAGGAAGTGTAATGCAGTGTGATAATTGCATTTTCTAATAGATGTTGGAAGGATAGTTACATACTGTGAGTAAACAGCATCACCACAACTGTATGTGACTTAAGGGGCAAAACATGTGAACAGCTTTTGAGGCATTGTGTCTGTTTGAATGGTAGTTTTTAAAGAAGGAATAAGCAAGCAACACTTCTGTCTTCTCCAAAGAAGACCCCCTTATCCCTTTTGAGTCAACAGCAGTTATGACTATAATTGCTCTCTAGATAATAAAACAAGAAATTTATTGTGGAATTTCTGCTGATATGGCACTTTCTACTTCCTTTTTCCTCCTCTTCCTTCTTGCGCTGGTTTGAGGGCTTGAGTTGTTTCAGGGTATGAGTTATCTGAGGATTTATTTTCAGGAACAGTTACTTCTAAAGGAGTCAGGTGCATCTGAGTTGTGTCTTTGCAAATGAAAACACTGCAATTTTCTGGCACCGGATTAAATTAAATTGTCTTAAACTGATCAAAGAGTTACTGAATAGCAAGTGACTTAATATGACTGATGTATGTGCCACATTGTGCTTTATTGTAGATTATTGTAATCCTGACATTGATAAGGTAGTAGGGACAGACTCGAATAAGCGACACCATTAAAACTTAAAACATTGGGTATCTTTCAAATTCTCTAATCTTAAAATCCTACTTTTTCACTCTAAATCCATTATTCTGCCCTCAGGAAAGCTTTTGCAGGCAGAGTGGAAACTGTTTCTTCTTGACAGCTCGATATATAGTGCATTGCAATGAACTGAAGATTTTGAAAGAAAAGTCTCTTCTCCCCTTCTCCTCCAGGAATAAAAGGAAAATTCTCCAAAATGCAAAAGCTCTAATCTTACATCTATTTGATTTGAACTCCAGGTATGTTACAGCCTCATAGGACCTCTGTTTCTACAATCAGTGGGGTAAATTTTCCTTTGCTTTTTGCTGTTTTAGTTCTGGACAGATTGAATCATCTCAAATATCAGGTCAAACATAATTAAAAAAAACACTTTCAATTTACAGAAGCACAGAAGAAAAGCATTCTTCTTTCCCTGCCTGTCTACATTTTCCTACAAGTATTTCATGTAGTCAAGCCAACAGCTGTACTACTCTTTAACTGGAGAATTTCTGCAATACTGAAATAATTTGTGTAAGTTAGACAATTGCCTCTTGAACTCCTGTTTGTCATCAGCATCACAGTAGGGTGTAGGGAGCTATGAAAAATAAGTGAATTTAGAACAGTCATGACAGATGTGGCACTTCTTTTATTATAATTTTTTGTTTAGGTCTTCTGAAAACTCAAATTTTGCACATTTGGGTGCACTGGTTGATGCCTTCTCATTTTGAGCAGTGTTTGGGGAGCGTGGAATGTCTTTTTCTGTGTGCTATTGTCCTCAAAGCAACATTTCTAAGAGGTATTGAATATATTAAGAGTGACTTTCTATTTATGTTTCTTTAAAAGTCCCTTCTTTCATAAAAAAAACTTGCTGATTGCATTAAAGCTTTAATGATGTGGAATAGAAGACTCTGGGGAGACCTTATAGCCCCTTTCTGTACCTAAAGGGGGCTACAGGAGAGATGGGGAGGGACTCTTTATCAGGGAGTGGAGGAATAGCATGAGGGGTAATGGTTTTAAACTGAAAGAAAGCAGATTTAGATTAGATATTAGGAAGAAAATATTTCCTGTGAGGGTGGTGAGGCACTGGAACAGATTGTCCAGGGAAGTTGTAGATGCCCCATCCCTGGAGGTGTTCAAGGCCGGGCTGGATGGGGCTTTGAGCAACCTGCTCTAGTGAGAGGTGTCCCTGCCCATGGCAGGGGGGTTGGAACTCCATGATCTTTAAGGTTCCTTCCAACCCGAACCCTTCTATGATTCTATGATATCATTAAAATTGCATAAAGGACATACTTACATAGGACCACAGTTTTGGAAATTGGAAATAAAAGTTTTAATTTTGGCAAGGTAATGTCCAGTTCTCCTAGAAAATGCCAAAAAACTTCCAGGCGGGTTTTAATATAAACATTAACTAAAAAGGCATCCCAAGTTGAGCTAACTTCCACGTCGTCACAGTGATCGGTGACTGTTCCGTAGCAGTATCCAGTACGTGGGGCTTTTTTGAATTTGTTTCCTGCCTAGGCAGAAAAAGAAGGACTTTCCAGTGGTGTGTGTGTGCCGGCTCAGTCCTTTCCTGTGATGTAGGTGTCTTGCACATGGTTATTATAAAGCCCGGCGCCGCGTTCCCCCATCTGTGCCGTGCTGCTCCACCGGGACGCTGCCATCAGGACAAAGTGCCCCGAGGGACGTGTCGTGTGCTGGTGCGGTATAAACCGCCTGTCATTACACCCCCCACTTACACCCAGGGTGGGAATTGGTGGTGACAGATGCTGTGCAAATTCGGAGGAGCTCCTCTGGTAGCAGGGAGGCGTTTCTGCATAATCCCTGGTTTTCCATCACTTCTGTTTTCTCAGGATTCATTGTTTCTTATTTTATTCAGTCAGCATCTATTTCTCTTTGTTGCTCTTCCTAAATGTCCCTTTATGTTCCTCATTGGCCAGTCATTCCTCATTGTTCGCTTTCTTTGTCTCTCCACCTCCTTTGTTCCAGATGACTGGATAACTCCATATTGTAAAACTGGCTGAATCTCAGTGACAAGGTGTCTTCTGACCATGTGATTAGTTTTGTTGAATTGCGAGGCAGCTTTCAAATTACCTGATTATAACCCAAAACTTAATTTTTTGAGATGATAATCCCTTTCGGTGCTTCACAACTAGGTGAAGAGCACAGAAAACTCGTGGCCAAAATGGGCACTCTGGAAAAAAGCAGATTGCTATTTGATTCTCCTCAGCTTCTCGAGGACATTTTAAAATTAGCATTAAGGGACTTCCCAAGAGGGATTAGCTGCTTTGCTGCATTTTTCTTTAAAACGTAAATGGAAGAAGGATTGTACTGTTGCTTGCAGACACATGAATCCTATTTTATATCCTCCCTCTTTATCCTGAAAATTTTCAGGAAGCAAATAATCCCTTTGACAGCCTGAATGCCATTTTAGGGGTTGCACCAATGAATTTGACGCAGTTTTCAAGAAAGAGATTAAAGGTACCAGAAATTCTTTGTCTTTACGAGTAATAAAAAAATGCATTCATAGTAGAGAAAATTGTTGTGAACATACTGCTTTATCTGTTTCACTATGCACTGAAAATAGCCAATGCTTTTGAGAACTGCTTCAGTTTATAATGTATTGGTCTATATAACCCAATTTGTAAGAGAAGGAATTGTGTTTTTTTAATTACGCAGCAGTGAGGGAGATTCAATTTGCTTTGCTTTTTAAGTAGAAATCCATTTTGTCAATTGTAAGTTTAAAAAAAAACAACCCAGATAGCTTTAAGAGATTACTGCTAAAAAACCTAGTAATCAGAATTGATTGTATAGAGATTGTAAGAAAATTGCTTATAAAACCAGGCACCATTCATGCAGTTTTTCTTTTTTCTATGTGCAGAACTCTACAAGCCATGTTTGAAGCTTTTTAAGGTGGAAGGTGTTTCCGGCAATGACTGGGCAACTTTAATTAGGCTTAAAATAGATAGCAATGTGAAAATACATACGACACAGTATGTAACATGGGGAGATATCTCCCTATAGGAACACAGTGATATTATCCATGAAAATTACTGCTGAATCTTTCCTTCCTTTCTTGTCAGAAGTATACTTAGATTTTTATGTTCCTTGCAGGTTATGGAAGAGCAGTTGATGTGTTACTTTTTGGTTTTTTTACATATGCAGAGACCTGAGGGTTTTTCATATTATCTCTCCCAAACACACAATATTGAGATATTTATTTGCTCAGATACATGAAAATTTGGAGGTCATTGCAGGTGTAGTGCATTATCATGTTGTTGACTCCTCTGTGACACAACTGCACCATTCCCTTGGGTCTGCATCTGTGAAAATAGCATTTTTTCTTTGCTCTGTAGAAATATCACTGGGTTTATTTAACGTGATATTTCATTTGTGTAAGTTACTTGAAGTTTTAAAAAGGGTAGAAAGGAATGAATAGGGACTTACAAATCCGTGCTGAGTAACCCTAAATACATCAAGCCTTCCCAGGACTGCTAAGTAGGAAAGATCCAAGAAGCATCAGAGCAAAGCAAGATGCTGAAAGCATATTTTGCAATATCAAACCCGCTCAAACTTTTTGACAATGGTTTTGACACCAGAAGAATTTTCAGAAGTAAAATGTCTGAGCATCATGTCCAGTGTCATTAGGCTTGCAAAGGACTTCATTTCTGGCTCCTGATCAGTCACTCCAGATGTTGAAAAGGAGGGTTTTGTTTTAGTAGTGTTACAAGATTGAAGTCACCAACATCACTCTAGAGTAAACACATATGTACAAGCGATTTACCTCTTAAATAACATTGGCATTTTCTGCTCACTAGAAATTCCAACAGAGTTTACAGACCAGCTCTAGGAATTAGTCTGCCAAGTCTTGTGCTTCCTTTACAAACCTAACGTATCGCACCAACCTGGAACTTCCCCAAGCTGCTGACAGAACATTTTCGTGCCCTTGTGTCGGAAGCAAAGAGCTTCTAAATTGTGGTATCTTCTCACTCCAAAGCAGAAACGGATAATCCAGTTACCAGCACCTGAGTAACACAAAATAAATAAAGCTATATTATGAATGCAGCAGAATGTGGTAGCAAATAAAATAATATACAGGTTTCTGGAGAAATTATACCATATGCCTCCGTATTTCAGACTCACTTGGCTGGTGCACCCCAGGTTTCATGATTTATTTTGTGACTTCTGGGGCAGTCTGATGGGAGGCCAGGCCAGCTACTTCCCCTCGGCCCTCCCCCCACATCCCAGCATTTTAGCAGTAAACATTTTTTCCTCTGATATATTTCCTTACAGTCATGCTGCACTTCAGTGGTGTATTTCACCAGGAATTTCCATGAGGTGTTGGATATAGCACACAAGTACTTCTCAGATCACATTCCTAGAGTCCAACTGTGTACTCTCTCAGGCGGGTAATTTTGCATGTGTCATATATTTGTTCACAGCTGTGAACTCAGTGGGGCTGTTGAAGAGACTGTATGAGTCTCAAAGGGCCATGAAGATAATCAGAGGGGCTGGAGCACCTCTGCTGTGAGGACAGGCTGAGAGAGTTGGGGTTGTTCAGCC
>JAOXJM010000019.1:71879201-71898367 GCA_026413425.1 Tringa solitaria
GGGAAAAATGTAAAGGTAGGATCAACATTCCATGTCCCTTTAAATACAATAGTTATTTCGTTTTGTTGATTAAATTGACAAATAAATTAACAAACTGTTGCTAATCGGCACAGGATTGCAGGAGTATTGTGTGCTCATGTTGTGCTGAGAACTTGAGAGGGGAAGATGTGATATTTCACTGTCTGAAAATGTCAGTTCACAAGTTGAAGGACTGTCATTTTCAAATCTATCATGGACAAAAGGCTGTTGAAGAGGAGAATGGGACAGATCATTTTATCTGTCTCTTTGCTCAGGAGAAGCCAGGAAATAAGTAAAGCATGAGTAGTGGAGGTTTTTTGAGAGCTGAATGTTGAGGAGCAAGTATTTGCTGCCAGTAATGGGAGGGCAGGGCTAATTGAAGAAGTTTTCTTAATCATAGAATCATAGGCAGGTTGAATTTAGCAGAGGAAAACTGACTGCTGAGCAGGTATTTCAAATACATACTGGGGCTTTGGGGTGTCAACACAGTATTTTTACCTAATAGTAAAATGAAAAGGAATGTGAGCAAGAGTGTCCAAGTAACATAACCTCAGTGTAGTCAGGCTGCTGTTGCATTCAGGAAATCAAGAACTAAGTCACATCCAGTGGCACTACCTTTGCTTCCCTCTTGCCGACATCACCTCAGACTGCATATTACCTGTGCTTTCAATACCCAAACTCCACTGCAATTTTCTTGCCATTTCTGCCATGTAATTAATCCAGTATGCTACAGCAGTTCATTAATCTTGCATTGTTCTCCCAAACGGAAATAAAATTAGTAGTTTGCTTGCTGTTTTCTTTTTTTACCCACATCTGTGTATCTATATTTAGATTTCAGATTTAGAACTGAATTGTACCAATTCCTGGGGTGCTGATTCTGTTCTGGCAGAAGCTAAGGCACTTAACAGTGTCAGTGATTGATTTTGGGAGGCCAGCTGGACAACTTGGCTGGATACAGACCCTGCTCATGCAGAATCATCAGGTTTTAAATCATGAGAATCAGCAGAGTTAACTGACTGCGGAAAAGGCTGGAGAAGAAAAAAAAAACAACCACATCAGTTCTTTGAGGAGCTATTCAAACTACATTCAATTTTGCACGGCTAAATTAGCTATCAGAGCTTGGTGCGCAGGCCACCACTGAATTTTCTTTCTAGAACTTTCTAGAGCTCACATTAAACATGCAAGGAAACAAAATCCTCAAATTCAGGCAACTAAATTCAGTGACAGAGATGGCACCATAGGAGTAGTCCAGTTATGTTGAATCATCTTATATCCCCTCACAAATGCAGCATTATTACTATACACATAAACTCTGTATTAAATCAAAGGCATCATCCACTTAAAAAATCACATTTTGATCTGTTATACTGTAGGAAATATGTGATAACTCTGCTTAAATCAGTGGAAATCCATTAAATCAATGGAATTGAAGAGATTTATAGCCTGGTAAAAATTTGCTAATAAATCTAAGTGGAACTACTCTGTCCACATGGGAGTTGCTAGGAGTATGCCAGACAGCTAAATTTGTAGAAATAAAGATGGGGATTGAAACAGGAAAATGTTCGTTAACTTCTGATGCAAAGGAATGTTAAAAATTGATGTATTGTTAAAGAAGGACGACTAATATGTTTTACACCTATGTCTTTCTTATTTGAAAAGTTTGGGTTTTTTGAAGTCCACTAACCCATGTTTTCACAGAGCAGAGTTTCCTCAGGGTGTGAATTGTCTCTCAAAGTGTACGTACAGCCCCAGGCAGACAGAGAGCCGAAGCATTAATTCAAACTTCTGAACATTATCGTAATTCAAATAATAAACGGTTTGAAACAGAGTGTCACTTTTAAACTGCTTTAGCACAGATGGTCTTTTTCTTAATTCCCAGCCCCATAGTTAGTGAGCTGAGCTTATTGAACTGCTTGCCAATTTGTTAAGAGCAGATGGAGTGAAACAGGATAAGGGCAATATTTCAGTGCGGCTCCCATGCATTGGCTCCCACCCCCAGATGCCATTATCGACATACATTTTACAACTCCACATCTCTTGCCATCAGCGGTTAGAATTATAAAGAGGTTGAGCATACTTGGCTTGAATGGCAATAATCAATAAGGATGTTCATCTGGCTTAATAAGGATAAATTGGTGCCCTTGAAACAGCATACCATTCCAGCAGTCAGAGTGAACTAAGACTAGTTCCTTGATATTTATGCTAAGTTTGGGTGTCTGTGCATGCGTGCGCGCACACACACACACTTTTGTTATGCATTTCTCTGACCATTCCCTAGCACTGTGAATTCCTTCTCTGTCTTATAATAATGTATTAATTTAATTCTGTTGAGTGGTCCTCTTTTAAAAGCTTATTTCTTCCACTTTGGACTGGCTTTTTTTTTTTCCCTAAAGACTTTCAAGACAAACTCTCTCTTTCTAAAAAGCTCCCAGTTTCCCTTTCTGAAGCCTGATGACAAAACGTGCAAGGTGGGATTTTCAGAAGTACTGGCTGTGAGTGGACCTTTGCTGCTGCTAAAGCCTGTGTTCAAATTCTGTCCAGATTTAGCCAAGGCAGGTGGACCTCTGTGCAACAGGCTTAAATTAATTCTGAGTGCTTGGGAAATACTGATCTTGCTCCTGTGGGAAGCTGTTGCCATTTTTACAGAAAGCATGAAAGTTCTGATCGCAAAAAAAATCAATGGATCCCTGGAGACTTTGATTTTGATGTTTTAATAAATAAAACAGTGCATTTAATAAATAAAAAAGGCCAGAAGTCATCCTCAGGCCCTCAGACTAGCTGGTATATGCAATCTGTGGTCAAATGGTTGAACTTCTCCTGTGTAAATACCAGTGGCTGCGTACAGCTTTCCCTGTGGGAAGTCTCTCACCCTGGCACTTTCTACTTCATTAGTACAAATATGATGTGTTTGTCCAGAATTTTCACTGAGCTCCCTGAAAGTTTTGTGACTTCACATCAGTTTCCATTGCAGGGATGTCCTTCATCTAAATTTCTTTTCAGCGTTGGCCAGAGCTCTGTAACTTACCTGGCCGACTTAGAAGAATGTAAGTTACAGAAGGTGTGGAGGCTGCAGGAAGCACCCAATATTGCCGAGGATCGCTGCGGAAATGTTGGGGTGGAAGTCTGCAGAATTCTGTCCACTTCCCTGGATGTCTATGAAGCCTATACTGTCAGTAAATTTTAAATGCTAATAGGAGGACATGACAAACTCCATGCCAGTCTCAGTAAAAATGGAAGCTTCTGGCTCCAAGGGGTGGGGGAGGTCATCCTCCCCCTCTACTCTGCCCTGGTGAGGCCGCATCTGGAGCACTGTGTCCAATTCTGGGCTCCCCGGTTCAAGAAAGACAAAGAACTGCTGGAGAGAGTGCAGTGAAGGGCTAGGAAGATGGTCAAGGGAATGGAGCATCTCTCTTACGAGGAAAGGCTGAGAGACCTGGGTCTCTTTAGCCTGGAGAAGAGAAGACTGAGAGGGGGTTTTACAATGCTTATAAAATATCTAAAGGACAGGTGTCAAGAGGATGGGGCCAGAGTCTTCTCAGTGGTACCCAGCGACAGGACAAGGGGCAACAGGCACAAACTGGAACGCAGGAAATTCCATCTCAACATGAGGAGGAACTTCTTTACTTTGAGGGTGCCAGAGCCCTGGAACAGGCTGCTCATAGAGGTGGTGGAGTCTCCTTCTCCGGAGACACTCAAAACCCTCCCATTCCTGTTCAGCTCTGGGTGACCCTGCTCTGACAGGGTGATTGGACTAGATGATCTCCAGAGGTCCCTTCCAACCCCGTATCATTCGGTGATTCTGTGATCCACAGTATTCATAAAGCTCTGTTTGCCCACTATATCCCAGGAGTTAGTATAAGAAGGCCAAAAATCTGCTGTGGCTTGCCACTGAGTGCAAGAATGACAGATCCTTTTCTTGGCTGGGAGCTGGGTCTGTGTCAGTTCATCTCAACTGAATAAGTGTAACCTTGCCATGGAAGTGCAATGTCTCAAAGAGATTGTGTAGTGCCAAAGACGGTTGTCTAGTAGTTTCTGTGGGCTGGTACCAGACATCCATGTTTTAGTGTTTGCTCATGTTATTTTTAACCTTCTGTTTCTTTCTGTTTTCCTGGCAGATTTTTATTGGTGAGATATCCATGTATTTCATAAAGTCAACCCGAGAAACGCTAATTGTTCAAGAGAAAACTATTTTGACTGGAGAGTGCTGTTACCTGAACCCACTGCTTCGAAGAATAATACGTTTTATAGGTAAGCATCCTGAGTACTGCAAGTTTAGACCCTGTTTGCACCAAAACAGAATGAAACATCCTAATAATCTACACCACAAAATTAATTAAGCTGTGAAATCTTTGCAGGCGTCTTCCACCTTAGAGGGATAGTCCCCCTCGGGATTTGCAAGGTAACGTTCAAAATGTGCCATATCATGCTGTCTGGAGCTGGTTTATATCCTATTCTGCTGAGCTTAATGCTTCTTCTGGACCCTTAGAAGAAAGGTTATGCCAATCAAATCCTTATATGAATAAATCCATCATCGCTATTCTGTGTAAGCTACCCATTTTACTTACAAATTGGTCTTCACCAGCCCATCTCTTTGGCTTTTTTCTTTTCAGCTCTAATTTTAACATCCATAGCTCTGCCACATAATGTTCAGCTGAGCACAGTGTAAAAAAGCCCAGAGCCCACTTCAAAATACCGTTCTTATTTTTATTGTATTTGTTTTTTTTGTTAGAGCTTTCATTGAGTTTAATTGCTGAGAAATGAATGAAGAAGTTCTGTCACTAAACCATTTGGAGGTTGCTTTATAATGGTGCTTGCAAGCCGCTATGCCTTTTCCATACTGTTGATTAGTGGAAGAAATGCCTATGAGACCTTACCGAGGTGACCGTCCTGTGGTTCTTTTGGAGCAGGAAAAGGAACAGCTTTGCACCTTTCTGTGGCACTGCCAGAGAAACTGGTTATCCTCTGATGGCTGCCCAGTTCACAGCCATTTATGGCTACCCAAACCCCACCCCTCAGTCTTTAGAAATGAGGAGGGATGTTGCTCACTTGCTACTTCCTTGGAGCAGCAGAGTAAGAAGAAGTAAGTTCAGCAGCTCTGAACTGCACGTACAAGGGGCTCCGGTGTCCCTCCTCCTTACTTGACCATGAGAAGTCCAGAGTTCATGCGCGGGATGGAATAGGATGGCTTGTCTCGCTGCTGGTGGGGGCCAGTGGTAAATATGTCATCCCACTGACCAAGAGGGGCTTTGTCCACAGAGGACCTCCCTCCCTGTATACTCTTAGAGATAAGGCCTCCTTACGTGTTGTGTCTTAGAGGGTGCTGTGTCTGAATTCAGGGTCTGAGTTAAAGGAAGCAAAGGAACAGAAAGCTGAAAAGGTCTGGATCGCTTCATCCCTGTCACTGCTGAATTTTTGAGCTTCATCTGGAAGAAAAATGCCTGCTGTGACCATGGCAAGGGTTGCATTGCTTCCATGGAGCACAGCCCTGGCTGCAGACAGGGATACTTGCTCCGAGTATGGAGTTGAAAGTCTTCTCCTGTGCTAAGACTTCGCCAGCAGTAAATATATGCAGCAAAGGAGGAATAACCATGGTTTTCTTTCTCCCTCTCCTCCTTCTGTGCCTCCTGCTTTATGCATGGAAGTAAGGAATTTAAATATTTTTCTACCTTCTCCCACACTGGGGGTGGAGACAAACCACCTGCAGTTCACTACTCAGGCCCGGCCTATGTAGAGACAAACAAAAGACATGGGAATGTAGGTAGAAGTGAAATACCCTTGAGCTTCAGATAACCTCTAGGATATATTGATGGATGGTAAACTGCCATTAAGAGAGAAGCAGGGTACTGGAGTCCACTGGACCACCCAGGGCTGTTTGACTGTTCCAGCACATTCAGCATTTTGCAGAGTCCCAATCAAATTCTCTTGCCTGCGGGGTCAGCACTAAAAGAGCTTAGACCATGGAGGTTAAGCACTTGCTTTGTATGTTGTCTTATACAGTTAGCTTTATTCTTAAAAATTCATGCTATTGTTTCTCTGCTAGTGGAAGAGAAGGAGATAGCGATGATATAGGGGGCTCTCAGAGATCAGTAGGGTATAAACCCTGCTAGAGAAAACAATCTTGTCTTTGCAGCTCTATTTTTCTTCCTGAGAAAATGGGAGTTAACATTGTTAGAAATGGCTTAAAGAGTTGGTCTCATCTTAAACTTTGTTGATTGTTTGCTTGTTTTCTTCTGAAATCTCCTCCCTGCCTCTGCAGAAAAAAATGAGAGAAGCAGACTTTGTTTAAAAGTGGCTGAAATAATTTATGAAAGGAACTAAAAATAACTGCGTGTTTTTCATTGAAATTCCCCATGCATTTTGTAAACATGACTTGGACTGGACAGCTGTAGCCCATGCTGTATGATCAGGGAAGTTAGCTCCATACAGCTGATTACTCCAAAAAAGAGGGTGCTTGGCTCTGGAGAGACTGCCAGGTTGCTCATACATGGATTTCCTTACATGTGTCTTCTGTTGGCAAACTCGAGGGCCATAAGTTACAGAGCTGATTAAGTAGGTTGTCTTCCAAGATAGCCTAGCAAGCAGCCTGGCTTGTTGCAAAGAAGTTTGCTGCCAATTTAGTCTTGGTTGAAATTCATTGGAATATCCACGTCTGATGATTTCTTTTGGCCCAGATGTGTGAGCAAGAGTCTTAAGTGAGTACATGCAAAAAGTAGTTAGTAACTGAGCTCCATGAAATAATTGCCTTGTAAGTCATTACAGATGGTATTGCTCAAAAGGATTAGAAGACTCCTTCACTGTATCTGGGTGCTCATGCCTCAGGAAAAATGAACGCTGCTTCCTGACCCTGCAAAGCACATCATGGAGATCTTGTGAGAATTGCTATTTCCATATTTTTGAAAAGCAGAGAGGCTTTTTCTCCCTCCCTGACTCTGTAACAAGAGTTGCTGGGAAGAGATTGGGCTTCAAGAGGTTTTAGCTGAAATGTGCTTTCCACAACACAGGGAGAAAGTTATAGATACTTCATTGAATGTTCACTTAGATTTTGTAATGAAAGAGAAGCAAAAAGGGAGACTCCAGCCTATCTTTTGGTGATGTGAAAGATAAACATCTTTTTCATACTATATCGTCAGGATCTTCTGGATTTGGTTGCTAGATGAACCTTTTCCACTCTTGCTTTTTCTTCATCTGTAAAGAGTGCAGCACTTTTTTGTACTTTGATAGTGGTGCAAAAAATTAAGCAAAACCAAAAACTTGCAACTCCGTTGAGATGTTGGCAAAGCCCCATATTTCTTTTCCTTGATTTTTCTCGTCTTGCCTATTGTGCTTTCTGCTTATTCTTTTTTTCCTTGTTTTCCTCATGCCCTTTTCAGCTGTCTCTTTCTAAGATTCTTCCCTCCCTAGTTTAGTGGAGACTTTGAATGTTGACCTTTCTCTTAAATCCCTTTCTGGTTCTTTGCCCACAGGAAACAGAACCAAAATTTCATCTTGCTTCCTGGCCCAGGCACGAATTCTGCACCTGGCTAGATGTTTGCTTGTGTGGTAAACGGCTGCCTCTCAAACTTGTTGTCAAGTCCTTCACTGCAACCTAGATTGGTGAAACCTGCTATGTTCCCTGTATTTAGAAAATCAATTCCTTTATCAGTGGAAAAAAGCTGGCTCAGCTTGGAAACATCAGACTTTGATAGATGTTGCAATTTGTTCCATCTTCCTT
This sequence comes from Tringa solitaria, assembly GCA_026413425.1. Classification (NCBI taxonomy): domain Eukaryota; kingdom Metazoa; phylum Chordata; class Aves; order Charadriiformes; family Scolopacidae; genus Tringa; species Tringa solitaria. The sequence goes on from JAOXJM010000019.1 coordinate 71,886,931, forward strand.
TTTATCTTTCATAGCTGCTTCCACGGACATTTATTTTAAAGATTTTCAGGTCAAACAAACGGTGTGCAGTTGCTTTTGGAGCAGTTTTTTCTGTTTAAAATATCGGTGCTGCTTTGCTATTCTTTAGTCACATCATCTCTCCCCCATCCTCTCCCCACCCCTCCCAGCAATTTTATTATGAATTTATGCTGCAGAAATCTGCCGTGAGAAACTTTGAGAAACCAGGGGGAAAGAGAGGGTTGTTTGCTGGGCCTCTGCCTCTTCTCCCTGTCTCCCAACTTGACTGCACACAATGTTTTGGTTTTTTGTGATTCACCCTTTCTTGTGGTAATTTCCCGTTCAGTAATTTGTTAAAATGTTGCCATCTTGCATTTGCTTCCATGTTCTACTTCATCATTTATATTGCAAATAGAGGTTATAAATTATTTTACCATTCTTTCATGAATGGTTTCAGTCAAGGATTTAGTGTGTTTATATACACTGCTATCAGACCCCCAGGATCATGGATTCAGACCTCCCTGACTCTGTTTGGCAGGATGACTAGAGTGTGTATTGTGTTTCAATTCACTATATTAGGTTTCTAATCCGTGTGATTAAGTTGTATACCTGCAAAGCCCTGATAACACGCAAGTAGCCTCTCTCCAGTTCAGATATTTATAAATGCAACGTGCTTCGTGAATCTGTTACCGGTGGCTTTTACTTTGGGGCTGCATAATTTGCAGTTAACAAATGGCGCAAATCAGCTTCTGCTGACAGCTTAATTTAAAGCATGGTGACACCTCACAGTGGGCAGCTAAATAATGAAATTAGGGTTTTATTTCAGCAAATTAAGGCTTTAGTTCAGCAAATAAAGGTTTACAAGATTTATACAGACATTGAGTTCATTGTAATAGGATAGATATACCCCAGAGCTCTGATGTCAATCCCCTAGGCAGCTGCAGGACGGAGTTTTCCTGACCTTATCCTTCTGCCTGCTTTAGATCTGAAGTTCACCGTGAAATGGCAAATGTTCTGTTATCAGTTGGCTGCCTTTCAGCAGGGCTCAAGCTGTATTTGGGTGTGCTGCCTCAGACCTAAACTGCTGCAGCAGCTTTAACTGCTGTGTGTCTCCCTTTTTATCACTGAGGAGCCTCCGCAGTGAGAAACAGGTCACTGTGCTGGGGACAAAGCAAATCCTGCTGGTCCCTTTTACGGCAGGCGCTGAGCTGGCTATTGTCTAGATGCAAAAATGATAGTTGTGAAGCAGTGAGGGAGAAATAAATCCTGCATGTCTGTGGGGAGGAGTCTTGAGGCTCCAGAGTATTTTTGGACAGGGAACTGAATTTTTTCTTGCATGCTGAGACCACACATGTTCCTTCTTATGTCCTCAGGGAACAGTATTCAGGCAGGACACTCACAGGTGAAGCACCAGAGGCAGTAGATGCCTGGAGCAGCGGGCTTTGTGTGGTCTTCACTGAGAGGTCAAAGCCAATCCAGGTTATGAGTGCTGGGAAGACTCCTGCTGTTGAGCCTGTTCCATACCCCATGGCAACAGACAATAAATTTCCCTGCAACCCCCCCATCTCTTCAGTTGTAAAATGGATTAATGATACAGATCTCCTTCAACAACACCCTTTAAGATATAATGATGAAGAGTGGTTTAGCAGAGTCTGAGTCACAGGGCTATAAATGTATGGTTTTATTGGATGCACAGGACTATTAGAGCAAAACCTTCAGAGCTGGGCTGAGAATCAGCGTTTCCATAGTTCCTTCCAGGAACTCCCTCCACCAAAACTCTCATATTCTTTAGAAAACACAGGAGTGGGAAAAGGGTTGGGGGATTGTGAGTGTGCATGTGTAATACAAATTTTTTCTGAGCAGATTAGGTTGAATGTGACAAATTCAGATAATTGACTGGGCACTGGGAGAGAGAGGAGTGCCTAAATAAATGCACTTGGGAGAAGACACGACGATATGTTACTAAAGAGCACAGCTTCTGATGGCTCACGAGCCATTCAATGCATTGCATTGTTTCTTTTGTCACTTTACTTAAGGGTTTCATGGTTTTTCTCTAATAAAGCCTTCTACCTCCTCATTCTCATTTCCACCCACTGTATTCTCACTTCTCTCTTCCCGATGTCATTTCAGCTGCGTTTCTACAACTCCCAGGGTTTTTTTGTTTAATTTTTTGTTGGTGGAGGTTTGTTGTTGTTGTTGTTTTGTTTCAAATCAGTGGCATTTTAAATATCTGTGATAAGAGTTTCCATGGAGTCAACGAGCAGCTGCAGTCACTGATGTTAGAGAGATTCAGGGTGGAAGAAGAGAGAGCATGAGCACGAGCTGTGGGGAGAAGACAGGGCTGTCCTGAGGTTATGGTGAGCAAGGAGAGCTGGATTCTTCTTCAGGGCAGATGTCTCTTTTAGCAGAAACAATATACAGAGCTGGAGGTGGCAACACTGATGAACAGCCACACAGTAGGATAAAGATGGTTAGAGTAGCATGTGAGTGAGAGCCCAGAAATTATGGGTTTGTGCTTGGAGGACTTTTCGGCAGCAATTTAGGGGGAGATGTAAGTGCAGAAATGAAGGCTGAAGCATTTAAAATTGAAGCTTCTGAAGATTTAGATTCTTCTGCCAAGACAAGTATTAGTTCAGGTAAGATGGAGGTGGAAAGGTCTGAGGTTCGTGTTCTCTGTCCTCAGCATTTTTGAACAGGACTTTCCTTGCTTCTTCTTGGACTCTGGGGCAGCTAAAGAGAGGATCAGGGAGTAAAGCCTAAATCAGTCTTTTTCCCAGTTACATTCTGCTTAGTGGTTTGACTTCTAGCTTCTTCTTTCTGGCTGCTCCTGACACACACAGTGACAAGTGAGAGCCAGGACAATAACAAAAAGTCAGGAAGACTTTCCAGAAATAGCTTCTGCTCCTTTGTTAAGGCATCCTTGTGCAGCCAGACTGTGTGACACCTGCAGATGAAGGGAAAGAGAGGCATTATGTAAATGAAATTAACCTGTCCATCCTTTCTGCTAGTAACCAGCTGTAGAGGCTCTAGGTTTTCTTCCCACGTGTCTTGCACTGTTTACATCTTCTCTCAGCATATGCCAAGTTCTAGACTAAAGTTCACTGCCAGTGAAAGGTTTTCTGGGTTTCTAAAGTTTTCTAGAACAGAGTGAGCACAGTGAAATAAAGCTCTTGCTCCTTAGCAGGATGAGATCGACTCCTGCTACATCTGAGTGTCAAAGCCGGGATGAGGTGCATGTTCTCCCATTCTCTCTCTGGGGCATTATATCACAGACTTCAGCAGTGTGACCCTGAAGAGATGGGGCTGGTTGTCCTTCCCATGAAGCCTTTCAGCAGCAATTTGTCTGTCCCTAAAAACCTGGCAATCACGTCACTGCATTCTCGTGTTCTGGTCAGTTAGCTTAGCTGCTGTAGGTCATTGAACGAATCCATTGAACAGATGGATTCCTGAGGTACAAAAACCATCAGGGGACTCTCCGCCGCTGCCCAGGCTCACTGGTGTTACAGCCTTTAAATCAATTACAGCCAGCCCTATCTCAAAGTCTCCAGAGAGGAAATGATGTGTGATTGGCAAGGGTTAAATTCCTGCTAGCCGAATTCGCTGCTGCGCATAGCAGTTTGGCAGAACTGCAAGAGGGAAATTACAGTGATCAATATGCATCGCAGTCAGAGCATGATAAAGGTTTCAACCATGGCATGTTCTGATGTTCTGCAGGGTCCTGCAGTGATCAGGAGTTGAGGCTGGTACAACACTTTCAGGGCTACCAAGTGCTGAAAAAATACAGGTGTTGAAACTGCTTTTGTTTTGGTTGGTTGGTTTTTTTGTACCTGTGCACTGCCTAGAGATTGAAATAACTTTGTGAAGCCCGTGAGCTTTTTCTGAAACACCTCAGTTCTTGGTTTGCAGTTACTTATGCGATAAAGACCGTGGACCAGACTGCAGTGTTCACCTGGTTCTTAGATTTCCTTTAAGTATTGTAAAGGGCTGGGTAATAATCCTCACTGTATTCCCTGCGATTTGCACAGCACATCAAAAAGATGCTATCTAAAGCAAGCTGTACCAAAAAAAAAAAAAAAATTAAGAATTTGGCCAAAGATCAGTATCTAGAACAAGATTAATTTCTAGCATAACTTGTTGTTTCGCCAGGCTGGAAAGATAGCTACTGCCTTTTTCATTTGAACTTGTTTGTGTGCTGGCTAATGGAGGAGGAGTTCTGCTGGCTGTGGAAAACCATAAATTTAAAATATTAGCAGAGGGATAAAGGAAATAAAGGGACAGTGTCTATACTGTCTCCATTTCCCTTTTAAACACAGACACTTTGCAAGATAAACAGAGAAAAGACTGTCATGCCAGTAAAAAGACAGGGGCCAGTCCTACAGTCTAGAACCAGACGAAGGCTACCTCCCTCTTCGACGACTACTGGCTTTTTAAATCCACGATCACTCATCTTTTCATTAATAATGAATTATAATAGACTCATATATTGAATAATAATAAACTCAGTCCCCAAAATCGTCTTTGCTGTGGTAATGCTTCTTCTGAGCCGCAGGGAAGTGTGGTGAGGACAAACCTCTCCCTTCTCCAGGTTCTTCCCATCAGTACCCCAGTGGGGAGTCCATGTGTGTCCATCACGCCACACCATCCCGGTCAGTGAGTGGCACTGACACTCGTAAAATGAATCCATTTCTTAGTTACGGGTTTTATTTTGTGTTACTGTCTGCACAAGTGTCCTGTGTTTAGAAGGACCTCACTCTGCCAGCTGTAACCCTTCTGCTTTCTGTTAGCTGCATGGTGGGTGACAATATCTGCAGAACGACCCATGATTCTTGCAAAGTTGATGTAAAACATTTTCTGCTGCATTATATTGCTGACTCCCTGATATTTTTTATTTCTCAGGCTATGGCAATCTTTTTTCTTTTCTTTTTTTTTTTTTAAACTCTGTAGGAATAGCAGGGAATTGTTGAATTATAACCATGGTCCTGCCAGCTCTTAAGATTTTATCACGGCTCTCCTAAGATGTTTTCCCTAGAGCTCTAGCTCTTGGTCATATTTAAATACATAGCAATCTCAGCTAATTGAGAATGTAAATGACCTTTGCTTACAGAGCTACAGGAGGGAGAAAGCAGAAATATGGCCCTCAGCATTACCACACCAAAAGTAAATGTTTATTTGTTCTAAATTTTTTATGATTTCTTTAGTCCACCTTAGGGAAGGGGGAAATGGGAGTTTAGTCTTTCACGATGTTTGAGTCTGGCATTTCTGCAAACCTGCTGTGCTGTCCCTTTGATTTGTAGGCAGAACATGCAAGTAAAAGATCCTTATATATTTTAGCAGCTGTATATATATATAGCTGCTATATATATATAGCTATAGTACCAAGCAAGGGATGCTCCACAGTTCTGGAAATATTCCTGGGTTCAAGTGAATGCTTCCTGCGAAGCATGTCACTCCCAGTGACATCAACTGAGCTGCAACTGTGTGGAAATGTCTTCCAGAGCAAAGTATCAGGATGTTTCCTGAAAGACCTGCCAAATATTGCTGGATCAGGATCTTAATTTTCTAACGTCAGGACGATGAATAGTGAAAATCTGAAAGGTACTTGACAGTAGATAGTCATGTTAGGATAAGTGCAGTATTGTATCTCATCGCTATACTGCTCTTTCAGGTTCAGAGCTGTTATACTGCCATTTTTTGGCTCGGAGATGGTAAAAATACATAAATATTTTTTAATAACTCATGTGCCATGACACTTGGCTGCAGTCTGTGAGCCTTTGTCATAGCGGAAACTTCATAGACATAGTACAGGTGCAGAGTTGTCAGTGAAATCTATTCTGTTCAGTGCTTGAATCACAAAAGTACTTAGGCACACATGAAAACAGTTTTCAGCCGGTTTCTGAGTCCTTCTGGAATTGCTGAGTTAAGCACCTGTCAGAATAAAGGATGGGGTTTTCTGCATCAAGCCTTTGATGCTGGACTCAGCTGGAGTCAGCAGGGGCTTTTTCATGGTAGTAACTTCAGGGTTTGCTCCCTTCCTTCTCATGACGCCTCGCCCTTTCAGGTACCAAGGTAATGATTATTTTTTTTTAAGTCTGTTAGAATAATTATTATTTTTAACCTTCCCTCACAGGAGTGTTTGCGTTTGGACTTTTTGCCACTGACATATTTGTAAACGCTGGCCAGGTTGTGACGGGGAACTTGGCTCCCTACTTCCTGACTGTGTGCAAACCCAACTACACTGGAAACGACTGCCGGGCCCACCACCAGTTCATAAACAACGGCAACATCTGCACTGGGGACGTGGAGGTGATTGAAAAGGCGAGGAGATCCTTCCCATCCAAACATGCTGCTTTGAGCATCTACTCAGCTTTATATGCCACGGTGAGTGCCAGTGATGACTACTAACTGGTATGAGGTTTCCGTGTGTGCATCAAGGTGGGGCTGTTGTTCTTCCAATGGGTTTTTGAAGAAAGAGAAGGTTGTTTTAGGGAGGGCTTTTCTCTTGATCTGGAAGGGAAAATCCCCTTCTCTCTCTGTCTCACCAATCCTAGTATAAGGAAATAAAATGTTCATTGCTTTCAAGGCATTGTACAATGTGGAGACACGAGGTCCTAATCTTGTCTTTGCTGCTAATTTTCTCAGAGGCGTTTGAGTATACATGCATCCTCCTCTCCATGCTCCTGCCTCATAAGCATTAAAAGGAAGTTGATGCTCTAACGGCTCCTGGATCACTACTATTTCTTTTGTTCACATGACATGGGTTGTTGAAGAATATTTAAAATGTAAATTGTGCCAATTCAGTGGGAGGCTGAACTAGGATGGATTTTCCTCCCCTTGTGTAGGACCTGAATTCCCTGTGCAAAGAAGGTTGTAATAAAAGTCAGTGACAGAATTTGCCTGTTATCACAGAGAAATGGACCCTAGTTGACATCTTGACAAGTTGACACTGCTATACTGTCAGGAAGGAAATTGTCTGTCTTTAAACATCTAGTGAAACAGGTCAGCTGCTCCTTTGTGTTCTTTGGCTAAAGTTTCTGTGATGTTTGAAAACTGATCCAAGAAGCTTACTCATGAATTAGAAAACCGCCATGGTCTTGCCATTTAGATCCAAGGACCTAAGCTGGTTCTGATCTCAAAATGGCCTAAATAGGTCTTTTTTCCCCCAGTAGCTTTGCTCAAATGAGTGGCAGAGTCTGTCTGTAGGTAATCAGGATTTCAGAAAAGCCTTAAACTTATTAATGGCAAGGTATTTACTAAATATTTTACAGGATCTTGGTAGTAGATGAATAAACCACCACATTATTACTATAAAATGAAGAGGCTACCCACTGCTGTTTAAATACCCATCTGTTTGCACTGAATGGTACTTGGATGATGATGGAGGTATAAATTGGTAACTCCTTTGATCAGCATTTGTTGAGGAGTGTTTGGAAAACCTGTAACATTTTGCACGCATTATTTCCAAACAGTAAGCAACTATGTGTGAAATGCAGTTCTCGATAAACTCAGCATTGTTGTAGTAGCTGTTTTCTTTATGACAAACTCTTAGGTGGAAGCTCCAGGATCAGGCTTGGTCCTGGTTCTGCCCTAAGCTGGTTGCATCCTTCCATGGACTTCCCCTGCCTCACCTCCCTTATTTCCTAGGAAGGCAAGTCTTCTACAAAGAGACTGATTTCTACAACTGAAGGGGAGTAATGCTTTTCCTTCCTGAGCTTAAGTCCCCAGTAACTCAGTGTGTCTGAACCCTAGTCTTTCAAGAGTACCTGTGGTGGGCCTGCTCTTCTCCCCACATAGATGGAGTGAGGACATGGGGTTATTTCTGAGCTGCAAGGTCATAAAAGTCTCCCCTTAAGGCATTTCAGCCTACAGTCCAATTTTAGCCCAGTTCTCTGCCTGAAGACACCCTCTAGCACTAGAGGTGTTGTCACTTGTCTTTTCTCTGCCTGTCAGCTGAGATTAGCATGAACGTTACACAAGAAATGCAGTGTTCAGATCTAGCTTTGCTTAATAATTGTGCACCATTTTTTGAGGAGTGTCTTGCTGATTGTAATATGTGGGATAATGCGGGCTGCTGAGCATAAAACACAGGGTATTTGGTTAGTAATAGCTATATTTTGCATAAAGATTTGAGCTAGGGAGCAAGAAAAATAAGACAGGTTGAACTTGAGGAGGCAGGAGAATAGAATAAGCACAGACATTGTCTTTTATCATATAACTGTCTATTGAGATCTGGGAACCTGATCCCATCACTGAACCTAGAGTATCCTCTGCAGATGATTCTGTACTGATTTGTTCATTAGTCTGCTAGTGACAGTACTCCCACTGTGATTGGTTTGGCTTTGTGTTTTGGTGGGGTTTTTTATAGTCTGGATTTTATATTTCATCAGCTAGGCTTTTTCTTGTCACCTGCCAAAGAAGCTGAGGAGAACCCAAAGCATCGCTTTTGCAATCTCTGCAGGCAGAGTTGAATCTTGTATGCCTAAAGCAAAGCAAAGAGAAAACAACTGGCAGCCCTGGCTTCCATACTTACACAGAAATTAGAATGGCATCTAAGGAAGTTTTATTAGTCTCCCAGAAGTACGGCAGGAAGAGATGGCAGTCACTGTACGTAGTACACGCTGCTGTTCAGTTAGAAACACATGCTTCTAAGTGTCTTTCCCAAGGGAAAAGTCATTAACATTTCTGGCAAAAACCAAAAACCAGATGATAAAATCGCATGTTGCATATGGGTATCCCAGTTACATCATCTTTAAACAACTGTTACTTCTGAGAAAGATCATAGACGAGTAAACGACAAGGGCAGCGTTCAACCAGAACATAGAAAATTAAAGTATTTCATCAGCACAACTGGAGAACCTATTATTGCAGAGAGAAGGTAGGTGTCCTTGGTGATCCTCCTGTTTGCCTCTGGAGCGAAAGCAAGGAGAAGTGTTTTATGGTCACAACAGGGTCTCTAGAGTTGAAAAATACAACTAATCACTTACGTTGACCATTTGGTGGCATTTTTATGATCCTTCAGCTAAGTTCTTGCTTAGCAGCATCCACAAGTAATTCTTTCTGTCACCTCCATCTGGCTAGAAGGCTCTGCCTCCTTACACTGGATCACAACCTGGCATCTGTCTTCACGCCTGAGTGGGTTGCTTCTTGGCTAGATTAGAATGATAAAATATACATGAAATTTTCATGTTTGGGAAATTCTGAATAGCAGAGTTTGGGAAATTCTGAATACAGGAAATCCCTTCTGCAGCCCAGGCCACTATGACCCCACCAACAACTTGTTCCATTTCTACATTAACACCTACTAGACTAATCAATGAAAATGGAGGCCTTGGCACTTTGAGCAGCTGCACTGAGCATCGAGGAGACTGGATCATGTTCTCCAATACACATCATTGTCAAAGGCTCTGCTTCTCTCTTACTGTAAAAATCTGTACAGTAAAGGAAAAGATTGTCTCTAAAGCTTGCACAACACAGAATTTTCCAGTATTGGTATGAAATTGCGAACTTCCCGAGGAAAATAAACTGTCACAAATCCCTACTTTCTGCTGAAGGGACAAGAGAGTCTTCTTCCACTCTGCCTTTATCATCATAGATATAACATACATTCTAAATATATATAAGCATATATTTGCATATATACATATACACATGTTTGTATGTCTATTTTAAGTTTGCAAACAAAACGCCTCCTTGACTCTCTATGCTTTTGTTTGTCTAAAAAAGATAGGAGAGAAATTACACACAGGCTGAATGCTACTATCACACATTGCACATTGCTAAATATGCTGCTTGAGTGTACTGATAAGAGCACAGCAAAGAAACGGAATAAATAATTTATATAGTTAAATAATACGTATTTTATTTTTTAATATGATTTATTCTGTTTTTTCACATATTTTAATACTGACTTCCTTCTGCCCTCTCCCACCCATCAAATAACTGGTTTTGACATTTAGAATTTTTTAAATAAATTTACCATAAAAATAGCATTGTGGAAAATTTTCCAAAACACCTGCTGTGGGTAGGAAATCAAATGTAAGTGGCTTTCACTGAAATTTTGGGCTCTTAAACACAGCTCTGAAAACATGCTCTAAGTGAAAGTGTAAACAGATTGTGAGAAACTTAAAAAATATCTTGGCTTTAGGGACCAGGACAGTAAAGATCAAACTGCTGCAATCAGAAAGTCTGACCAGAATAGGGAAGCTCTCCCAGGTATTTCTGAGCTCAGTGTGTGATTTATGGACGAACTAGAGCATACCTTCTGGGAAGACAGTTTGTCTTGTTTTAAACCCTCCTCGTGAGGGTTTAACGGATTTCCCTTGGCAATCTGTTCACATGGCTAATTACCCTCGTTGCTAAAAATGTTCTCTTTACTGCAAGTTTACTTTTGCCTGCTGAGACGCGTGAAACACCAAATACACTAGGTACTTCCCATCTGTAATACGGAGAATTCTCCCATGTGGGTAACACAAAAGTCCAGCTTCATCTCGTACCTGTAAGGAAGACAAGTGTGCGTGGGTTGTTCTCTGCAGCCAGGGTTTGCAGCTGTCGGAGCAGAACTGCTTTTTTAGTTTGGAGTTGATGCTTTGCCTTGGGATGCTGTAAACCACAGCAGTGCTTTGGTGGGGAACAGGAGAACAACCTGGCTCCCTATTGCTCGCTTGAACTGGCCTCTGCTAGAAGACGTGCATAGGGTGAAAGGATGGCTGTAATTATTCACACAGTGGCACTTTGCTTCCATGATGTTTTTTCCTGTTGTTGGCAAAGAAAGACCTTAACGTGAGTTTTCATTATAGTCAGGTGCAGCTCCACTGGCCAGCAAAGACTGGGGCGAGGTTGCCGCCTAGTGCTCAGTTGCCCGCTGTCACTTCAAGGCACGTGCTGCAAGTCAGGTATTGGGTTGGAAAAACAAAGCAAACAGGAACCCTCTCCAGTCGCTTACTTCCATTCCCAGTGCTCTTACACACCACAATATTTCATTTCATAAACTAAATTTGTCTTTAAACTATGTGTTCAGCAGTACATTTAAGGGCAGAAGGCTTCGCTTCCCCAGGCGGAGGTGTGGCAAATTCAGCTCTTAGAAGTCCAGTACTGCAGTTTCTTGGTAGGTGAAGGTATAATTTTTCCTGGGCACAGGCCCAAAGGCAGTCAGATCTGCCTTCCCCTGTTTGTTTCCCTTCGAAGAGATGGTTGCTGGATCCCTTCCCTTATTTTAGAGTTACGTGTGGCATTGGGTTTAGGGCTAGCTTTTTTAACACGAGCCAGTGAGGGGAAGCCAAGTGTAGGAACATTTGATGGTCCCTTCAGGGAGAAGGAAAAAGAAATATGGACAGAGAGAAAGTTAGAGTAAGAATACGCACAATAGAGCAGAATAATTGATGACACTGTGATGACCATGAGCCAACAATGTGCCCTTGTGGCCAAGAAGGCCAGTGGCATCCTG
>JAOXJM010000019.1:71911768-71940381 GCA_026413425.1 Tringa solitaria
GGTCTGGTGGGAGGTGTCCCTGCCCAGGGCAGGGGGGTTGGAACTCGATGATCTTCAAGGTCCCTTCCAACTCTAACCATTCTATGATTCTGTGATTCAGCAGATGCCCACTTGCTCTGGTCACAAACACCTCTGTCAGAAGACAAAAAAAAAGGAGTCAGGCACAGCCATCAGCTGCATCAGGCAGAGTGTGTGTGATGCGTCCAGCAAAGGAGCAGGAACTATTTAGCGAAGCTACAGCATTAGTTCTATAAAGTCTGAGAGGGTTTCTTTTGCTGTTTTGGGGGAACATTGTTTCCACTCTCAGTTTTGAGAGAAGCAATCCACCTAGATCAGTAGGGTGCTGCTCATCAGGAGCAGAAGTTTATTTGTACTCGGGTGCTTGGAGACCTACAGAACCACAACTGAACCAAAAAAGAGATGTTTTTCCTGGCTCCAGTATCAGCTTCTAGACTGTTTTCTGGCAAGTCACTTGCTGTTCCTTCATGGTTGAGATCAGGATAGACTAAATGCATGCATTAATTATGCAACAACTGGATCCGTGCGAAGGAGTTTGGCTATTTATTGCCTCTGTGAAAGAGTGGTTACTAATGGAAAGAACATGAGGAGGTTACAGGGCACTGATTTTCCCTATTATCCCTCTCCTTGTTGGCAGGAGCAAGGGTGCCTGTGGATGGGATGAGCAGCCTTGCAGAGCAGGGTGGCTTCGGCTGCGCTGGCTTGGTCCCAGGTGGCCCCAGAGGGAGATGGGGGGATGCCTTCTGGGATGCTTGTTCTTTGCTGGTTGGTGGGCTGCTCCAAGGTGTCACTAGTTGATTGGTGTAGCGTGTTGCTGGGCAAATATTCTTGTATAACCTTAGGTCTGCTATTTCTGCCATTTCTGCCTGTCTAATTATGCTTTAGCTAGCAAATCTTACATCTCAACAGGTACATAGCAACATACCAAAGGTCAAACACTGTGCTTTCAACATCAGCCTAATTATTCAAGCTATGCCAACAGGGTGGGCCAAGATGCCTCCCTCCATGTTTTATGTTAATTATTGTGGAAGATGCCACCATAAAAATGCTTTGGAAAAACAGTCCTTGCACAGCACTAACTCAGTATGTGCAACCCTAACTCAGTGTATAACATCCTCATGACCTCACCATGATTCTCCAGAGACATGAGAAGCTTCTGATGGTATTGTTATTTATCTGTGGCCTGAGTCCAATGCCCTGCTCGCCATTTACACCTCTCAAGTTTTCTCAGTGTCTGTCAGACTTCAGTCAATAGGATTTACATCTCCAGCTGTATCACTATTGGATTATTTCTGTTTGATCTCCTCAGGGTTTCCCAAGCTCACCTGCAGTAATGCTTGTGACTTAATCTTTGGATAGGATGGTGAAAACCACAGATGTGTGAAAGAGGCTGTAAAGTTTATACAGAAAAAAAGAATCATGAGACAGAGATTATTTTTTAATTACTTTTATTGATATGATTGAAGACACAGTCAGGTTTTGTAATTGAGGATTTTGGCTGCAAAATATAGTAATGGGGAAGGGTATATATTTGTATTGCTAGGGAACTACTTAATCTGCCAACTATTCTAGGGGCTAAGTTTAAACTAGAGGGAGAGCAGATTCGTGCTTCATTGTCGGCTGTTGTTTGTTGTATGGAAAGAATTCCCCTTCTTTGGAATGGGCAGATGAAACAAGAATATCCCCTCAGTAAGTTGTAGGAGTGAAGGGTGGAGAGAAAGCTAATCTATTTTATCCCCAGTTTTGTTTAGGGTAAGGGAAATTAGATATTTTTTTTCTTTCATTTCTGAACAACTTCCACCTTGTGAAGAGGAACAGGAAGAAGTAAGGTTCCTGCACTTTCAGTAGGTGTAGCTGGCAGTGAAAAGTGACTGTGTGGCAGCTGTGTCAGTCTTCCCAGACACAACATACTGTCCTCTGCAAGCCAAGCTGTTAATCTGAAAAAGAAACAAAAAGGAGGGGAAAACAGTTAGCTTGAAGTAAGAAACACAGATCTAGAAAGGCAGCAGGAGTACCCAAGCATGGCAAAAATAACAGAATAACATCCCTTGTGAACATGAAGCACCATGAGGGCTGGGAATAAGAGGAACCTTAGGAAGGTGACAACATGTCTCCCTTCATGATGCACAGCTCCCCTCTGCACTGGGGAGAAGGTCTGTACCTGTGCCCGCTTGCGGAAGGCCTCCTGTGCAGCCTTCTTGTTCTCATTTTTGCCCACCCATGCTGCCAGGGCAGAGGCTTGCAGAGCTCTCCCGTATGAAAAGGTCAGTTTCCAAGGCTTAGGCAAAGGGGACTGATTCATGGCGTTGAGGTTGACAGAAGCCTCCTCTTCACTCTGACCTCCAGACAGGAAGCAGATTCCTGCAAGAAAGAGGTTTGAGGCTTAGAAACAGTGCTCCAGCCACCACAATCCCTGACGTGTATGTGCCAGAGGAACGAGCGTGTCTGATGGAGGAGCAAGGCCAGGAAGAGTGATAGTGTGAATGGATACATAGGAATGAATCAAGAATCACCAGGAACAGCAGCAGGAACGGTCCGGAGAAGAGTAGTGACAGTTGCTATGGCTACATCCTGAGGGGTGTACTTCTTGGGGCAGGAATGCCCAGCCGTCACCATGTTGGGTTTCAGCAGTGTCCCTTCCAGGTACACATGATGGTCATTCAAGGCCTTGTAGACGGCAGCCAGAACCTGAAAACAGGAGGATTGGATACAGACCTCTGCTTCAAGTCTTCACCTCATCCTGCTGTGAAAAGACAGCTTATTCTTTGGCAATGTGAGAAGACCAAATTGAACTTTACTTTCTCATTAAATTTATCACAGGGATTGCAGCCCTGGAGACAGCACTACTTTTGAGATGACCAAAATGTCACTTTTCCTATGTACTGGATTTGTCCTGGCAAACTGAGGTACTGAAAGAGGGGTAAGGTGTTTTTTTTTTCTCCCAATCCCTCTTTTGAGATTTAGAATGCTTATTGTGTCAATTTGAGTGGAAATCTAAAAGCATGGATTCTACTCTTGCATTTGCTATTAACTAATTTTCGACAGTGGACAACTAACTTTTGTGGTGAAGTTATGAAGTACCTTTTTGGACAAAACTCTTTAATATCTGTGAACACAAACTCTGCATAAGATTAACTACTGATTTTGGAAGGGGAGGAGAGGAGCAGGAATCTCTTACCTTTTCTGTGACATACTGACAGCGCTGGAGATCATGGTCTCCATCAGGCAAGATTTCTGGCTCCACAATGGGCACCAAGCCATGCTAAGAAAAGAAAAACAGGGGAGTTTGGGGGAGTTTGGAATAAAATCTGTCCTTGTTGTCTACCCTGACTTTGATGGTATTCTGTCTTGCTGTGCTGCCCTTCTTCCTCATCTTTCCCAAAACCCTCACAGAGGTCCACCTTACAAGTTACCGAGCATATTATCACAGGGACCAATGAGAAGTGGCAGGAAAGGTTGCTGGAGGGTAGGTACCTGCTGGCAGATGCTGGCATAGCGTGCCAAAGTGTTGGCATTCTCTTGGATGGCAAGTTGCGATGGTGTTGTGCTGGTAATCTTCAGCACTGCACGCCACTTGGCAAAGTCAGCACCATCTTTCTTGTACTGGGCACAGCGCTCAGCTAGTCCATCCAGCCCTGCAGATGAAAGAACAGTGCTTCACTAAGAGGAGGTCTTCAATATAGCTCTGAAAAGTACCGTAACACCAGCCGAGGCTGTGACTCAGGTGAGTCACCCCATGGCTTTTGCTGCACCAGTCATAGCTTAGGCTCCTTAGAGCTCTCCTTACCTTGGATGGTGGTTTCTCCATTTGTTCCTGCTAATGGGGCTGTGCCTTTATCCAGCTGTGGAGACCAAGAAACAGGAAGGGTTACATAGAGATCAGGATCAGTCTCATCCTTATATTCTTACCCCTGGCTAATTAGTCTTTGCAGGCTGCCTGTGTGTAAAGTACGGAGCTGAACTCACTAAAGGTGAAGTGGAGCAAAAGGGAAGAAAAGGAGTGAACTGGATAAGAGGAAGGGTCAATGTGCAAATGGCTTCAGGGAACGGTTTGAGAGCTCTGTCAGATGCAGAAAGGACTGGATTTAGGTTACTGCACAGAGGGGTTTAATTGCAGTGAACGGTGTAGATGGGAATTGGTGGATGGAAAGTTCCTGCATCAAATGCAAATGTACCCCTGGTTAGTGGTACAAAAGCAATGCAGAGAATGGTGGCAGAGATCCTCTAGTGATTTTGAAATCAACCACAAAAAAATATAAAAAAAAGTGTTTGGTAGGAGAGAGTGCAAGCCCATATATAATTTTGAGTGGAAATGCTGTTTGGACTATGCTACCAGCCACACACATACAGATATTCACCTTTATTCCCACCACAATGCCTTTTTCTTTGATGAGAGCTGGAAATGGCTTTCCGCTGCTGTCTTTCTGATAGAGAGTCTCATGGAAGAAGATCACTCCCCCGATGTTCTGGTTGATGGAAGCATCTGAAGAGAAGAGGATCTCTCGAAAAGCCCGGCGATTCTCCTCTGTATTTTCCACATTGATCTTCTGCAGCCTGTTCCCCATGGTACCTAGTGAGGTGGACAAAGGTCAGATGGAGAGGTGTTAGACCTGGTTGGCCTCCTGATCCCACTATGTAGTAATTAGGTGCCTCAAGTTCAGAGGTTCCCTTCTCAACCCATAGTCTGTCAGCTTTTGTTGCTATAGGTGCAGCCCTGCCTGTCTGAGTTGTTTCCACTCAGTCAACAGGTTTTAAGTGTTTTTAATTTACTCCACTGATTTCAAAGATGAAGCAAAATTGAGAGAAAAAGTCTTGGGTACTGCTAATTGATTGATATCCAGAGCTCACCCACTGATTCATCTGCAGCTAGGATCCCCTTTCCTGAAGCCACAATCCGCTGAGCAATGTCTGAAAGAGCTTTCTTCTGCTCCGGAGACAACGCTGGGAATTGGTGGGTCATGTTGGCTTACCTGTGGAAGAGAATACTGTTACAAACTGGTGGACACTATATATACAGTCTGTGAACCAGAGACCCCACTCAGGTATTTCTATTGGAGGGCTCTTCAAGCTTGTCTGGTATCATCAGCACATGTCCAGAAATCCATTAGAGTTCTTCATGGTTTGAAGTGTCTGGCAAAACCAGAAGACAGAAATGGAGGAGCCACATCCTAAAACATCTTTCCAAAACTAAAGTGGAGAAGACTCTACATTTTGCATGGATTTGCTCAGAGACTAAAGGAAGGTCAGTCTGTCATAAAAGCGTGCATCGAACTAACAAGTGTGCTAATTGCAGACTCTGCAAACTTTGCAAACTGCAAAGCACTTAAGACTTTTTGTTCTCAATGAGAAGAATGCCAATTGCTTACCTTTACGTTTTTCCTAACAATGCCCCTCTCCCATGCCCTAGCCTGTGTTGGCAGTATTTGCTATGGGAGGTGGGCACCTCCCATCCTCACCCTCCTGCCTTGCTTTGTAATTCTCTCCTCCCCACGGCTGCTTTCAGAGCTGTAGTGCATTGCTTACTCTATGCAAGACTTTAGAAGGGTTCACCACGCATTTCTGTCTTTTCAGCTGTGGCAGAGGCTTACCAGCTACAGATACCCAGCACCTGAAATCCAGGTTCTGTCTTGTTATGACAAAATGATTGGTCTTATTACAGTTTTGATTATATGGCATTAAATCACAGTTTCTCACAGCATCTGAATATTCCAAATTGCTCCCTATCTGTGTAAACCTGTGAGCTTGAGCTATACTGACTTTTCCCTCTGTTTATCATATGCTATAGCTAAAGCAAGACCCAATGTTTTATTAGTGGGTGATAAATCCACAAGATACATTGCTAAAACCAACACGAAAAAGAAACCCAACAACCCAATAACAAGTTTTCCTCCACAGAGGCAGCCCTCCGGGCAGCATCTGCATTTTCTATTGCCAGACTCAGTCTTAGAGGGGAGTAAGAACATGCCATTTCCCATTTCAGCATGTGACACAGGTGGCCAGCCAATACGTCTTTCCATGTAAGCATGTACACAGCCAAGTCCTGTGATAATGTATTGTTATATATATAACATATAACATATAATATGTTGCCAGTGAATCCTTGTCTTACCCACCCTGCTGAAGGCATAATGGGGAGAAAGAATCAGGAGCCTGGCTGTTACTCATGATAGGGTAGATGCCAACATCAGCGGAGTTCTGAGCACCATGCCAAATGGTGCCAAAATTTTCTGGCAACAATACTATCACGGTACGATGACAGCTATAAGTCTGTGTCTCTGATTTATAGTTGAAGGTACTTTGGTTTTGGTAATGTTGTTGTGCGAGATTCAAATGGTGGTGGTGTCTGCCAGTACAGACCAGTCAGATTGCAGTGTCCAGATGTCTGCTTTGCCTTTTTGTAAGTTGAGACTAGAGTCCATCCTATGCAACTTATCAATGGTGAGTCATTCTAGGTTTAGGAATGCATGATGAAGACTGGGCAAATGAAATGAGAGAGGGTTCCCTCCTTTTCCAAGCACTGAAGTGCCTTCCTGTGGTCCTGCAAAAGTAGGCTTCACTCAACTTCTCTCTCTGTATGCCAGGCTGTGGCGAGCTCTGAGAAGCATCCTTCTACTGTGGTGACCACAACTCCATCACTCCCAGCTCTTATTCTGTTCGACCCACCTGAAGGAACTTGAAGAACTATGGGTTAGCTGCATAGCTAATTGAGTTCACCTCTAACCGTCCTTATCCCTCACCTGCTTTCTGTGTCTGATATATCTCTTAGAAATAGGAAACTGGCTGGTTATTATGATTACTGTAATAATAGTTTGTGTTGTAGGCACTTCCATCAAAACCACAGCAGTGCTAAACAAATTGCTTTGCAAAATGATGAGACGGGAGAGTGTGAGCTCCAGTCATTCACAGTCTCTGTGGAAAAGACTGGCAAATTGTTATCTGGCAAGAATATGATCTTGTCCGAGGTCAAAGCTAAAGAATTGCTAAATCAGTAACGGGATTTCAGAGTTGCAGTTTGGAGGTTTGCTGTGGCATGAGTAGGTGTATCCTGCTAATCTTTAATCCAGCTAGTTGGATTACAAAATCACCGGTCACTCATGTTAGTATGGGTATACTGTCTCCAGTATGGCTCATTGCCATAAGCAATGAGACTAATGTCTGGTGTGCCTTGCTGGTTTCCAGTATCTGCATAAAGATAACAAAGAAACAGTTATCACTCAAATGCAGCCTGCAAACCAAATTGCCAAAATATGGAAATAGGAGTTTTCAGTGGATAATGCGGTTCCCAAGGAGTACTCTGAGAGACTGAAACAATACAGTGTAGTTCCACAATGATGAATTGGAAGACATCTGATTAATTCCAGTTTCCGTCCAAGTGTCTCATTGAGTGTGAAGGAGTAGGTGGAAATTTGCCGAAAGGCTCCTCAAAATGATCTGTAAGGACATGGTGAGTGGTTCCCAGCTACCCTGCTAAGCTTCGAGGACAAATAAAATGCAGTATTTCTAAACTGAAACGGTGAAGAAATGAGTGCAAAAGAGCAGTTGTAAAGCTAGTGATAGCTCTAAGATCCAGAATGTTCAGGCATCCTTGATTTAGGACTTTATTTTTCCGTGATTCTTTCGGGAGGAGCATAACCACTGAGGATCTTCCCCACTGAATTCAGAAAGGGTGTCTTTGCTCTAAGGTACTACTTTGAGCATTAAAAGGGGAGTGGAGAAGTCTTACACTTCAGGAACACTTCATACAGCTGCCTTGTAAAGAGTAAGCTGCCAGCATGTCCATATAAACATTAATGTTCCCCATTAAAGAGCTGGATATGTTACCTTTCTGGTCCTGAGGAAAAGTGGTTGCTCCCAGGCTGCCAAAGCAACACAGCTCATTTCATTCTTCCAAGACCGAAGCCTATTTGCCTTATTATTCTGCTTTATTTGTTTAATTTGACAACTTTTCCAGGCAGGATAAAGCTTGAAGGAACTGTGTCCTCAGTAACAGTATCTAAGAGCTGTCCCACCACTAACTTTTTTCATAAGTTTTATTTTTATTTCCCATTTTAGGCTGTGGGCTAGTATCATAGTGCTAGAAGCTCAAGTGATTTCACATTGATTTTAAATTGTATCAATACAATGTCTTCTCTTTGTGTTAACTGTTTATGTAACGTTTTTTTAAAAGTGGAAGAAAAACCAAAAGAATAAAACCACACAGAATGCACAAACCCCCCAGCTTTATGGCTGCCTTGAGTGTTTGTCAGGCTTCAGCAGCTCCTTAAGCAAACACAGTTCTTTTTTCAGCCCACAGCCTGTGACCAGCAGGAGGTGGGGGTGGGGGAAAAGGGGACACTGCAGTTGTAAAAGTAAATATTGTACTGCTGAAGTCTCAGGTTTTTCTTAGCTACCAAAATGGAGTACTGCAGGGGAAATATCTTCATGGATATGAGCACAAGCATTGCATCCTGTTAATATTAATTAGTGAGAACCAAAGGGCAGAGGCAGGATGAACAGCAAAAGGAACAAACTGTTACATTCCACTTCAGGTCATCTTAGGAACATTAATTGGTGACTTTTCTTTTCAACCACCTTAAGTGACTGGCATTTTCTAATCTTACAGAAAATCTCACCTGAGTCCTGGTTTGCAGACGGGAAAAGATTGGATTAGAATCTGTAAGTTTTTTTTCTTGGGTCTCTTCATTGTCTTTTTTTATAAAATTGGTTCCAAAAATGCAAAAATATGGTTTGTATCCCATGCATGTAGCTTTTCCTGTTCAGTTACTAGTGAACACAGCCTTAAATATCATCTCTGACAGCTGGCAGTACAAACCACATGTGCATGTGGTTGCACTGTGCACAAAAGAGATTCTGCCTCCAAAGAGCAAGGTTTGAAGAAGCAAAAGTTGCATGATAGGGAGAATGAAAAGTATTCAAAAACTTAGCCCATCACATGTAGGCACAGTTGTGACCTGGCTGGATTTACTCTTCATTTACACTTGTATGCACTGGAGAGACAGACACATAATGAAATATGCACCTTATGTTCTCATTACAGTGAACAACTCTATTTATTGGTCTCATTTATATACGAAGCTCCATTCAAAAGCTATTTCTAAGTAAGTCTGGTTATGTGGACATTGGGCAAACTGATAGGTATGAACGGCTGGGCAAGCCTGGCCCCGTCCTGCTGACAGAGCACATTCTTATCTAGACACCAAGCTGGCAGGACTAGTTGATACGCTTGATTGCTGGGCAGCCATGCAGAGGAGCCTGGATGAGGGGCGAGAAGAGGCCAACAGGAACACCATGAAGTTCAGCCAGGACAAATGGCAAACTATTGCTCTTGGGGCAGATCCCTGGCAGTGATCCCACCAGGCCTAGTGGGACACGGGAGCAGCTCTTTGGAGAAGGCCCAGGGCCCTGTCTGGCAGCGAGCTGAGCAGGGTTCTCGCCCTGAGAGCCAGGGGAGGACAGGGATTATACTCCTCTGCTCAGCACTCTTTGTATCACATCTGGGTACTGCATCCAGAGCTGAGCCCCTACAGTACAGGAAAGACATTGACAAGCTGGAGAAAGTCCAGCAGATGCCACTGAGAAGGTCAGGTGCTGAAGCACTTGATCTGCAAGGAGAAGGCTGCAGAGCTGGGTGACATACTAATTTCACCAACTTGGTAGGTCTTTTGGGGAATATATGAAGGTAAATTGCCTGGTTGGTTTTGCTCTCTCTTATGAGGGTGAGAACAAGGGTTTTTTCCATCTTCATGCCTGGTCTTAGGGACCTTGCTTCAACATCCTATCTCAAATCGATGGGAATAGATTCCCTCATTTCCCTCTCCTGATTCCCACATTAGCCTCAGAGCTACACTCGAGCTCTGAGCAAACGTACCCCCATTTCATCTCTAGCAAGAATGAAAGGGGGTTTTGTACACAGGGACATGGCCTCTGCTGTCAGTGCAGAGCATTCCTGCAGCACTCACGATGGCTAGAGATGGCTGAAGTGGCAAGAGACTGGTTTCTTGGAAGTAAGTGTGGTCGTTACGGTGAAGCTGCTTCTCTCTCAGGGCTGGGCTCTTCTCAGAGAAGGTAAAAAAATGTCGTCAGACTTGCACGGGGATTCAAGTCTTGTAATGCCAGCAGGCAAGGCTGGGGGAAGCGGTGGTGAGGGTTTCAGGTGGGCTAAAGAGTTTTGGGTGCCAGGCTTATGGGAAAATTGAGAAAGCGATGGAGGATCACAGACTCATTGAGGATTTGAGTTTGTTGAGCAATTTGCTGAAGCCAGCTGTTCACAACTTGAAAGGTGACAGCCTAATGCAAGAGCAGGTTTTAGTTCCCTGTGCTGCAGACTATCTCACAGCCCCTGCTGAAGAATCTTACCCATGCTACTGCACTAATACTTCGGAAGAAGCTGGACAATGAACGTACATAGTTACACTTCTGTCAGCATTGGTGTTTGTCAGGACCAGCTGCATTCTCCGTTCTCTCTGTCTCCTTGCAAAACATAAATTTATGTACTCCACAAGCATAAACAAACACATACAAAAGAAGGCAGCAGAAAACAATGCGGGTATGTTATTGCTCTAGTCCCCTTAGACTACGTATTCGCTTACTCCAGTTCTGAGTGACTACACTAAGTTAGAAAACCAGTGCTAGTAGCAAATGGGTCACATTGGAAGATCACTGCAGAATGGCTGTGTGCTTATTTCTTGCAAGCTGTTCCTGGAACAAAAAAATATAAACAAAAGCAAAAACAACTCCCCAAGCCCACTTTAGATAAACACATTGTGTCTCAGCTGCTTATATATATACCACCTTTACAGTTTAGAAATGAAATTGCTATACTTACTTGTTTGTGGACAGTGCCTCTGCTGCTACAAGCTTCTGGTGAGGTGGTTGCAGGCGAAGAGACCTGGTCCTTCTAATCACCAGCTTTTATAAAATTCTTGACAGGTTGGGTGTTTTTTTTTTTTCCCTCCACTCCTTCATTATCCCTCCTCCCCAGGCTGGTTGGGGAGGTGTCATTGCTCAAGGTTGGTCATTGGCTGTCAGACCACAACCACACACAACCAACAGCACCTACTCTCGCTCCCTGCGTTCCTCCCCTTTCCCCTCCCCTGTATATATATATAAGGCCATTCATGATGTGGTGAAACTGAGACGTTTTCCAGTTATTTCAAACTGGACTCTTTCTGAAACAGACTGAAAAGACCTACAAGAGTCCTCCATTTCAAACATGGAAATTATTTTTAGGGATCTTGGGCATAACTTTCAGTTTAGGGTTAAGTCTTCTGGAAGCTTACACTTCAGAAACTATACAGTGCAGGAACTAAGAGTAGAATACAAAATGCAGAAACAGAACTTTAATTGACAGGAATTACCATCGTCTCAGTGGCTTCCTAGGTGTTACAATGATTTTTCTCACTGGAAAATTTAGCACAGAAACTTATTTTCCTTTTCAAAATAGTATATGGAAAGGCAAAATGTGATGCTACAGTATCAGGGTAATGAAATTGCAAGTTCTGATTTCCTTTAATGCAGTATATGTGTGAGAATGATGATGATGGGTATGAGAAGAAATACACCCACACTTAGGTGCACAAGTGTAAGCCAAATTTTTCCACCGAAATATCAGTGAAACGCCTACCCATGTTACAAAGACATACAAACTTCTCAGTTGCTTAGCAAAATTTTTCTGTGAAAAACGCTAGTGCTCTATAACCGGTGTAGTAGCATTCCACTTTATATGAAATCACACTACATCTCTTCACCAAATTCAAATAGATAGGCCTGATTTTTTTTTTTAAATCATTTTCTTTCCCCCACCCTGTCCAGCAGGTCAGTACTGGAGAGAAGTACATTACACAGACTGTTAGGCAAACATCATACCCTCAGCAACAACATGCTCTGCGGCCTTGGACATTAGTATGTCTTTACCACAAAGATCCAGTGTTTGCCTGAAGAATGACGTAGTTTCTCCATTTGTTTGGCTCATCTAGCGATACCTTTAGCCTTTACATGGACACAGTGAGACCTCGGATTTCTCCTCTCACTGAGCAACACTGTCCTTATTAGGGCATTTCCTCCTTGAACCTGTCTCTTCTAGAGCTGCCTGCCAAGGTCAGTGGCTGTGGGAAATCGTAATACCTTACATGCTGCCAGCAGTAGCACTCCATGACAGTCAGCAGAGAAACTTCTGAAAAAGCTGAGGCTACAGTCTAATTGAAGGCCTTGTGTGTGGGTTTTTTTTTTTCTTTAACATGCTCCTTCCCAATCCATACCTTTTTGCTGAAGAATGCTGTGGCACATAACACGGCCATAAAGCCTTCACTGATTTATAATGTTTGCTTTATATTCCCTTTCTCCCACCCTAGCAGAAGGATGAACCCCATGGTGTATTAAAGTTTAACCACCACAAACAGAGGCATCTAGTATGGATTAAAAATATTTTCATGAAATATATTATCTAAGATTGTCTTGAGACCAAGAATGTATCGTACCAAGAAGGTCTTCTTGAGGGCCACGGGGATAAATCAGAGTTTGAGTCTCATCATTCCTGTTTTGGTTAGAAGCTGTGGCAGGTTGGAAATATTTGGAGGTGTTTCTTTCCCAATGTCATCCGTGATATGGTCTGACAAACTATTAGAGAAAAGCCGGGGGAGTCTTCTTGAAAAAAATAGCATCTGACATTTAGAAACTGCTTTAGATAATCCCCTGCAGTCCACCTTGCATTCTTAACTCTTTCAAAAATGTATATATATATATATATATTTATATTTATATTTATATATATTCCCAGATGAGTAATGTCAAGTATATGAATTTCTAATCCTTCTGAACCAATATCCAGCACTTCAAGCACCAGGATTACAGGTCCTAGCAGAGATTCTGAGGAGTTAAAAAGTGAATGGACATGATGGTTAACTTTTTCACTTAATTTAGGAATGGAGCCTTTTCAGGCAAAATTGTGGAATGAGCAATCATGGTAGATAGATAATGTCATGGTAGGGTTCACTACTATTAACATGCAGAACCATGATGCTAATCATGCTGTGCAGGAACTAGTAGTAGAGTGATATTAAAAAGACACTGGAAAAGACTACATACTTTCATCATCACAGCTATGTAATCACAATTTAGGGATATTTATACCTCTAAAAATTAGGTTATAGTGGTATCATGTAACTTTAAATGTTATAATAAATAAGCTTGCATCATGCAGGGAATGCCATCTATTTGCATTCAACCAAGGAGCTAACCTGCCCCATAAAAAAATGCCAAATCATTGCCTGCAGGAATTATTCTATGGCAAAATTGGTATATTATCCAGGTTGTACACCTCTTTCATTGAGTTAGTGTTGAACTCACAGTGTTGCCAACTTTCTCAGTTTTCCAATGACTCAGCTAATTTTGGAATGGTTTCTTATTTTTTGTTTCAGCCTTTTTCAGAGTAACGTGATGCAGACATAGGGCTGTAGATAGCAAGAGGCTGGCTGCTGGTGTGAGCACCCTCGGTAGAGGTGGCTACTTCGAGACATTACTTGTATGCAGATTGAATTGGTGGCCATGGACAGCATGACTTTGATAATACAGGAAGACTGGGACATCTTTGGTGGACATGGAGTGGGGAAGAACCCTGAAGCCCTGGTGGATGGTGTGTTCAGAGGAGTAAGGACACGGTCAGGAAGAGATTTGGGGGCTTCAAGAAAACACGGGCAAAGAGAGGCAGAGATCATGCAGAGGAATGTTAAAGGGTACAGATAACTTTCTGACAAAGTGGCTCCATAATGGCGTGATACAGATGCCTTTTTGTAGCATCCACTGTTGTTCGTGTTCCCACCCATCTTAGTGGTATGTAGGGTTTGCCTTTGCCTGCAGTTTGTAGGGGTGGCCATGCAGGGAGGGTTTTCTGTGGGACTTCAGTTCCTGAGGAAGCACTGAGCACTTCTCTGCCTCCCTGGGTTCCTCATCACGCTCTGCCTCTGGCATGGGAAGGGGGAAGTACTGCCAAGGATCCCAGGCTGAGGATAAGGACAGGGAGAATGGGAAGTGTTAGTTATTTGTATTCTTAAAAATAATGTTACAGAATATTGCAGTTGTTTCTGATCCACCTTTTTAGTGAAAAGAAAAATCTTCTAATAGAGGAAGAATTAGTAATTATTTATTGAGAATTTTAGATGTGTGAGAATTGATTACTTAAATACGTATAACTAAATACAGAGATTGAAGTGTTTCTGCATGGATAAGGCCTTTTTAGGTGTTATAGAGGGAGCTGATAGAAACAATGTTACAATATAAAAATCTTTATAGCTTACTCAAATGTCTCTTTGAAACCTCACTGCAAACAGGATGTGTAAGTAGTAAGAGAGCTTAAACATTCATTTTTGTGCCTTCTGTAGCATGAAAACAGAAAATGGTGGTCAGCTATAAAAGACGTGGATAGTGTTAAAACACAAGCATCTAGCATTTTCTCTTAAAAACATGGCACACCATATGTGAATTTTGTATTTGAATGGCTTGGAGATTTTGCTGATGTTGACTTTTTCATCTGAAGTTACTATACTAAAGCGACAGAAGTTTATATTTAAAATTCTTAAAGACAACTAAAAACAGTATTTACAGTGTCTTGATTTACTATTTAGGTCTTAATTTGTGGTTTTGCTTTCTTGAATTGACAATGTAAGTACTGGATTTTTATAGTGGAAGTTAATTTAATTGCTGACCTTGTTATAATCCAGCCTTGCTGTCAAAGAATCTGTCAGTTCTGTATTGAAGTTTTGAATGAAGACTGTTGCTGGATTAAGTACTTAAAAATCAATGGCAAATTTGGTTTAGAGGCAACAGGTAAGTATTTCAGAATTGCTTATGTTTCTTCAGGTTGATGACTGTTTTTCCTGTGTATTTCAAGCAGTATCATTCTGATACTGATTTTGCCTTTAATTATGCTAGCGTTTTAAATGCAAATAATAAGTAAATGTGAAGAGTATGCTTGTACATCTGAGAAAGAAAGATGAAAAAGAAAGAAACGGATGAAGCAATTTCAGAGATTACATGGTCACCAAAAAACAACAAAAAAAAAGTTGTTGTTAAAGCTTCTCTCTGCACTTCAGTAAATGAAGTACTATTAATCTCATCAATTCTTCTGTACGCCGTCAGGCCTGGAGAAGCGTTTGAAATGGAATGGAAAAATACACTGCAAGCTGGAAGAATGTCTGAGTATAACATGCATCCACATGAAAACTGTGTGGCTCTGTGTGCCCTGGGAGAGTGCTGCCTCTGTGATGGGGTTAAAGTCTAATCAGAGCAGACCTGAGCTGAGTCTGCCTCCTCCTCACCGCTCCACACTGTGTTGGATGTTTCCTGTTTTCTGTACTCTGCAGTCTTGCTTAATTGTCTCAAAGTCCAGCTTGTTCTTCCCTATCTAATCAGAGCTATTGTTTATTAAGTGATTTGTTTTCCCCATTCATCCGCAGCCCTAACCTCCAACGCAGAGAGCCTGGCCTTTATCCAGTGAAAGAAATGGCCTGTATTTCTGGCTCCACAGCAGTGTCTGCAGCCACGTACATCAGGGAGGGTATGGAGCGTGTTGGGCAGAAGTGACTTGGGCCCACAAAGAGCACTGAGGGCTTACTCTTTGTTCTTTGAGTCTTAAAGGTGGACTGCAACAAACACCATGACTTGGACTGAAAAACAGGCAAGAACATAACATTAGTGTTATGAAAACACAAATCTTGGTAGTCATTTCAATTGTGGGGATGGCAAACAAGGATACAACTTTAAATCAGGTTGCCAGTGACAGCCTTTCTGGGCTGTGTAAAATAGCTGTAACAGGACATGAAGATAAATGCAGTAATGACACTGGTCTCTTCGCCTTTCTGTTGACTTTTTGTTTTTAAAAAAGCCAGAAAGCAAACAGCTGGCTGCTATAATGGGCAACACTTAACTGTTTATTACCTGCTTATCTAAGCAGCACATAGTCCCCCAAAAAAGCACACTTAGGTGCTGCATGTTAACGTTGGCATACAATTTACAAAATACACACTATAGTAGATGTCTGAAGTGGGCCAGTTTGCCGAAAAGACCATTGCAGATGTGGTTTCTGCACTGCTGGAGGAACACTGGACACCATAGCAGAAATTCAAAGAGAAAGCAGGCCCTGAAGAACACAACCCTGGCCAGAGGCTTACTAACAGGGCAAGAACACATAACACCATTTTTCTTCATCAAAATTTAAGAATCACCAGTGATTACATGGCTGGGAATGTGTCATTCATATCTTCACATGCAGAACAAAGTCTTGGAAATGGATCTATAGGTGGGTAAATAAACTGGATGATGGGGCAGATTCTCTCACAGCGTGAGCTGTCAGGACAGATAGTTTGTGGAAATGAGGCTACTCTAGCAACAGATACATGAAGTAAAGAAGCACGGAGCATGGAGTACCTAATTCTATATGCGTTTTTGGCAGATGTATGTTATACTAAAGATTATTCAGAACCATATGTTGGACCTTGCCATCTGCTGAATTTGGATACAACATCTATAAATCTGGTATAGAAATACACAAGAAGAAACACTAACTTGAGGAGAGAAACTGACAGTGCCTTTGTAACTACAACTGTCTCCCACAGAATATTACCATTTTTATTTTGTGAAATATATAGCCATTCTGTACAGAAGTATACTAAGGTCAAATCCTGGCACTCAGAGCTTAATTTCTCAGGTCTCCATTAAAATGCCTCAGTAGTTGATTGGAGAAGGGCCTGAGCAACCTGGTCTGATAAGACATGCTTTGAGTGGGGAATTTAGGACCAGGGACGTTCAGAGGTCTTTTTCAACCCGAATTGTTGTAGGATCCAAATTATTACATGCGTGCAGATGCATGAATACAGAAATCTCTTCCTTAGTCAAATATAGTAAGGAAAGATGGATCTGCCAGTCATGAAAAAAATCAGTGGCATATAAAAATAAGAGACAATAGAGTTTTAACAGAAAGGTTGTTTATTTGGTAGAAAGTTTGCCTGTAAATGTCTTCATCCTGGACCCAGTGAAATCACTGTTGGAATACCCAGTCTGGTGACTCATGGCTTCTCTCAGCTGAGGGGACAACTTTTTCGTTCTCTCTTCAAATGCAGTGCCTTCTCACTAAGACATTGATACCTGCTGTAGTTAGAAAATCCTCTTGGGCTTCTAATCCAGTAGAGACCTATCAATTTATGCTTTGTGTTCTGCCAGAATCATGCTTGTGTTGGACATGCCCTGGAAACAAAGGTAGTTTTTGTTTAATTTAATAATTTCCCTTGGATTGTCTCAGACAATAATGCCTTGAGTCCTGCTGGCCTGTCAAGAAAGAATCCTCTTCTGCAGGCAATAGTTGCTGTATTGAAAAATAGTGTCCAAACTATTGGGAATGAACCAACACCCAAGAAAATGCGT
This sequence comes from Tringa solitaria, assembly GCA_026413425.1. NCBI lineage: Eukaryota > Metazoa > Chordata > Aves > Charadriiformes > Scolopacidae > Tringa > Tringa solitaria. The sequence goes on from JAOXJM010000019.1 coordinate 71,929,199, forward strand.
ATAGTTTGTTTCAAAAATAGTCACAAAGTTTGTTTTAATGTGAATCAAACCAAACTCTTAAGGCCTAATTTCAAGGAGTTAATGCTAGGCCTTCAATTTACGTAGCCTGAGATAGAAAAGAGAGGGAAAAGGCTTGTGTGTTTCAGACTGCATTTTTATCCCAAACTGTGGAACAAAACCCAACAGGACTTAAGAAGTCACAGTAACTTCGCATTTTCTGTTCCAAGGGCGAAGTACACTTCTGGTGTACTTGTGCTTTCTAATAAAATGTGCGGCACAGAAAAAAAAAATAAATCAATCTACTTATGAAAGTTCAGAGGCAGCAGCAGAAGGAACACTCACCTGAGATGCCACATTGGAATGGTGGACTCTGGGCAAGTACCTGAGTAACTCAGAAACAGCCCCCAGAAGGCTCAGTAAAAAAAGCACCTGTGTTGTAAAGGTGAATCGGGCACTTAGGAAATTATTCCAGAAGGACCTGAAGAATTTATTAATCTGCTTCTTGCAGAAAGGAGTTTGTTCTCAACGGGTTTATCTGAAACTGTTACATTGGCAGGTTCAAGTTGCAGGCCCTCTGCACGTTGTTTGGTCTCCCAGTCAACTTCTCTCATTTCTTATGCCCTGAAAATTGCCTTCTAGTTTAGAAGGGATGCCTCAATTTCATGTTCTTAGTTTTCAGCTATGAAGCTCACTAAAATAACTGACTTCCCCTGGACTTCTGCAATGACAAAGTACTGCTGGGCAAACAAGAAAAATAACTTTTGAGACCAACAGATAAATAATTTCCCACAGCAAAACATTTATTAACTGCATATAGTCAGTTGGTTTCTAATGTTTCTTTCTTTCTCTCTTTCTTTCTTTCTTGCTTTCTTGCTTGCTTGCTTGCTTGCTTTCTTTTCCGTCCTCCCTTTTCTTTTCCCTGTCCCGTTTATTGTACCTTACTCTGAGATTTCGTTTGCAAGAATGAGTATGAATGGACCCTCCTTGTCCTGGATTTGTATAGTACAAAGATAGAAAAAGAATGAAGAGAAAGCACAATGCATGGAAACATTCACAGCTGAAGATGCATAAACAAACAAGTTGTATTTCCTCACGCGCAGGCACTTAGTGGAATAAATATACAATGACACTCAAATCCTGCCATCTTAACCACATCATAGTAAAGCCTGAGAATAGGTTTGCTCCCCTGTCACCGTGTGACCACTCCAATATCTTTGGGGTTTTCAGCAGCTGGGAATAAATTGTGGTTCTGCCTGTGCAATTTTTCCTGTGTCCTCTGACAGAAGAGGTGCTTTGCCTTCGGAGTGACACAGAATCCACAAGCAATTTTTACTCACATCTGATTTCCAAAGGTCTTATAAATGTATCCCAGCTGATTACTGAGAGAGCAAAGTGCTGCTCTGTGTAGTGAAGCCACTTCTAGTTGGCTAACTTGCACTCTGCATTTGTGTTGTGTAATTGATACCCATCATGTGCTGACAACCCTAGGTTTGGAATTTTCTTTGGTTTCTTCTCTCAGGAGCTTTATGTCTTTCACATCTAAAACCAGACTTATTAAGAGTTTAAGGCATAAATCACCTGGGAGACACTAGGGGAGAGAAAATTCATAGTTCTGTCACCAAAAACAAAACAAAACAAAATAAAAACCAACACACCCCCAGTGATGAAAACTGAACAAAAATACTGTACATGATTCATTCCAAAGCTAGGAATATGGTTTCAAAAAGAGTTCAACCAAACTCCACATGTAAGTGAATTTGATTCAAAACCCACTAAAGTTAAGGTGGGTTTTTCATTAGACAATAACGTTTTGGTGCCAGTTCTGATTCTGTATGAGATCTCTGTCGTCTGCATGGGTTTATATTTAACTGTGCCCACAGCTGTGGTACAAAGTACTTATCCCAAATGTCTAACCACCAGAGCACATTACCTTAACGGGTCAGTATCAGACCGGCCCCTTGATGATTTGTGCTGTTGTTGCTTGGTTTTATGAACAGCCAGATTTGATTCCTGTGGGTACTTTCTTGCTGCCAGAAGCAGTGAATGAACAACAGCTCCAAAATGAAACAAGGGTCCTGCACACTAGCAGCACCTGATCTAATATCTCCTTTGCCTCTGTACTGATAGGAGCTCAAGGTAAATTCATGTTGAATGTCTAAGTCCAGTCAGCAACTGATAAGGCCTCTTTTAACGACCTGGATCCACTACAGCTAGTGATTATACTAATCAACATGTAGTCATCCTTTGTTGTGTATAATATCTATAATGTAGAAACAGAAACATGCATTTGTGACCTGGCTGTGTCACATCAGTTGCTGTTGTTCTGTTTTCTTTTTCCTACCGTCAGTGGTGACCCTCAATGAAGCAGCAGAGGCTTTGTTTTTAAGATCCTCTGTTCCAAGAAAAAGGAGTGGGAGGGGTGAAGAAGTGGTTAGGATCTGTAGGGGAAGAGAGTAACAAATAGAGGCTTCATAAAATTTGAGGAATCTAGGCAAAATTTGTGGGAAAGTTCACATAAACCATTGTTGCTTTTAAAAGATCTGCTCAAAACCACAGCTTTGAAGCAGAGGTCAGAGATCAGATATTCATAAGGATGGGAAAATAGGGGCTTTTCCCCCCTCACTAGGTTAAGTTTGAACATTCAGTTTGTCCAACATTTCTGTTGCCCTAAGGTGAGGATTTCTGTAAGCATTGTAAAGCAGAGTAGGCAGTGTAGCTGTTTATATTGAGATGAGGGCTTTTTCCTTAAGAATGGTTAAGGAGAGTAGAAAATTCACAACACTTAGCTAGAATCCTCCATTCCCCACCCTCACCCAATCCCAAAATCGGTGTGCGGTGATTAGTTCCAAGTATATATTAAATAGGATCTGCGTGTATTTAAGTTTATTTTCTCAGAAACTTTTTTAACTCCTTGTCCACCTGGAGGCACGGGGTACCCAGTGTGAGCAGCACCGCATCTGAGTTCACACACTCACTGTCTCTGCGCCCAGAGGCAAGTCCTCCGGGCTTTGCGTCTGGAAAGGCATGAACAGATCACAGCAGTTTCGGGTTGTCGTTGAGCCGAAGGCTGGAATACATTCCCACGTGCCGGACCAGGTTGGGTTCCACCACGTAGGCGTTCTCCCCCTTGGTGCGCAGCAGCGAGTAGAGGGCAATATCCTTCGCAAAGCCCTGGCGGCAGCGCAGCCCCTTCAGGTAACCTAAGGCACGGCGGGCAGAAGAAGCGGAGAAAAGCATGGCAGGTGTGCAGCACTCGGTGACCGGCACGATGTTATAGAGCGTGGGGGCCAGCCGGCGCAGCTCCAGCACGTAATGCCGCCCCACCAGCTCTGACAAAGCCATACTGTACAAAGCAAAGAACAGGACCATGGGCCAGCTGAGGCTGGGGCGCCCAGTTGCCCAGGAGTACACACAGTTCAGCACGGGCCCCAGAAACATGCCTAGACCTAGCCACTCGAGGATTCTCATGGGTTCGGGGTTGACGTAGCGCTGAAGCCTCTCGGGATGGTAAAGCTTGAAGTAGAGTGCGTCTCTGAGGTATGGTTTGGATAACCGGGCCAACAAGAGATGCTGCAAGACAGCAAATATCTCCTCCTCTGGCACAGCGTCATCTTCCACTACGAGGATATATTCTGGGTTGTACGCCAACAGCGACTGCTCAAGGCAGAAGACGTAGTCCTGCTTCTCCTTCTCAAACTGGTTCACTCTGGGGTCAGGGCTCTCCCCAGCTTTATCACGACTGACCATAGGAAAGAAGCTGCTCAGCAGCTTGACATCCTGGTGGCTGCTGGGGTCTGACTCCACATTACAGAGCAGGATGCGGTGGCTCTGGCAACGTGCACCACATTTCTGGAGGAGGCGGTGGAAGCGGGAGGCCACTTGCAAGACATAGTGGAAATCACTGCGCCTCTGCACAGTGATAATGGTGACCAGCAGCAAGGGCTGGAAGGCGTCGCTACCAGAGGCCTCGGAGGCGTTTGGTGTCTGCAGCTTCTCAAAGTAACGGAGGGCAGCCTGGCCCTCCTGCTGGTTCTGCACCAGGAATTCCTGGCTCATGGGGTTCAGGTGCCAGTGCCGCAAATAGAAGTAAGAGTGGAGGAGCCGGTGGCAAAGCAAAGGCGCGAGCACACCAAACGTCACCACAGTCAGTGTGAGGAGGTGGACAAAAGGACTGGACCAACGGCACCACCTCCCATAGAGCAGGCAGGTTTGGTGTAACATGGCTCCTGCAGAAGGAGGGCACCCTTGCTCTGTTCATGCCCTCATTCCTTCACTTGTGGTGCATCCTCCCTGGATTGCAAGGTATCCCTGGAGCAGCGGCTGCCAAACCTGCACAATTTGTCCAAGCCTAGAGAGGAAGAAAAAACATGATTAAGACCGTGATTTGAGAAAACGGAAAGCGGAGGACTCGCCACGGAGTAGGCCAAAATAAAAGGCTCCCGAGGTGCCCTTCAGGTGGGGGCATCACAGAATTTTCATGGGAGGTTGAGGAAAGATGAGCTAAAGTTAGTTTCCAGCAAAGTGCCCCTAAGGCCTTTTCATCATGTAGGAGCACTGGTATGGCTTAGCTAGAGGAGTTCACAAAGTGTTTGTTACTGTGCTTGAAAGGCGTAACAGGCAACGTGGCTACAGGATGTGTGGAAATCTGTCTCTGTTGAAGGCAGAGAACTTAGATACCACTATCTGGTCACAGTGACATAGTAAGACTTGGGTCGTAGCCAAGAATAAAAGCCAGATCTCTTCTATCTTAGCCTGGCACATACGTGAGAGACAAACTTTTACCTCTGTGGAATGACACATGCTTCCCTTCTGTTGCTCACACGCTTCCAAACCCATGCTTTTTCACTTTACTCCCCAGAGTGTGAAGCACGGTGCCAAAGATACCAATTTACTTCACTAAAGCCATGTGTACGCAAAGTGTAATGTGTGTGTGTCTCTATCTCAGATGTCTCCTCCTCTCTAGACCCTGTGAAACACATAGTCACAGCAAAATTGACAAGTTGCAATTGAGCCATTGACTCATATTTGTTATTTAAATGTTTGTAATTTAGAATTATATGCCTTTAATTTAAAACTGTAACATATAAATATATATATTATATACACACACACTTTCAGCAAACATCCACCTTCACAAAATTAGATTTTGCCATATTTGGCTTTTCTGTTCTGCTTCTCTGGGCTGCCATGAACACCTAACAGCCTGGCTGTTAGAAGCTTACACAAAATCAGGGCAATTAGGCTGTTCAGATGAATTCCCTTGTGCCAGAAATTTCCCTTTTTAATCTACTGTTTGACTCTCCCTTATACCTTCCATTCCCTCTCCTTATGAACTGAGTTATTTTAGCCCCCCCAGCTGACTTGATTGTGCCCCATTCAGTGGAGAGTTTCTCCCATTTTTAACCTGTCTTCACCAAGTTCTTATCATCAAATGGTGCTCCCAGAACAAAATTTTACCCTTTCTCCTTCTCTGCACTGTTGTTTGAAGCAGTGTAAGCAATGATGTGTGGATGGAAGGACATCAGGGCTGTGGCTTTTCTTCTCTGTCTCAGAAGAATGGACCATGTAGAAGAAATGGCTCAGAGGACACTGAGCAGCGTCTAATTCTGAGACTACTTCAAAACTGCCTTCATTACTGTAGTCACAGATTTGCTGTATTTACCATTAAGAGAACCGCTTCCTATTGCTATATGGAATCTGACAATCTTCTGTGAAAGGCTTTTTACTAAGATTACTGGAAAATATACAAGAGTTAATCTAAATATTAGTTAGAGACCAAGCACTTTGTGCTGTGAGATCTCAAACCGTCCTTGGATAGACTGTGGCATCAGTGTTCTGCTATCTTATGATTCACAGAAACACAAGACTTAGTGTAATTAAATAGAGATAACAAATTTACACTGATGCATGAGAATCTGCAGTGTCTGCCCACTTTTTTCTCTTGTGACTACACAGTCCTGTTTCACAGACACTGCATTGTATTGCATCAGTGGACCTTGTAAAGACCTTACAGGTGATGGCTGCATTTCAGCCGCCAGATCGAAGCCGTGATGATCGAAAACCTGAAGACTTGAAATCCATCAGGTGCAAACACCTGGCATTTAAATGTGCTCACTTGTCCAAAATCCAAGGCTTTAATTTTTATCATTTCCTGATAACCAGTCACAAACATTAAGGGAAGACGCAAGTGCAGAATCATACTCTACACCTCACACTGGCACGCTTTTGAGCTTCTACTTAAGGTGAGCAGCATTGCTGGCACTGTCACTGAGTCAGCCTCCAAATCTGAAAGCGAGGACCACAGTGGGAAAAGGAGATGAAGAAAAGCTAGAAGGTAATTTAGTTCTCAGGGAGTAAAGAAACTTACTTTCCATCTGCCCAGCTGTGCTGGAGATCTGAGCTACAAAAACTATGAGCCTGCCGTGAGCTCTGTAGCTCTCGGGATACAAAGGGATGGATTAATAATTCCTACTCAAGCAAGAGGTGTCCCCCCCTCATACCGTCCTCTACTGAAAAGGGAGAAATTAGTGTCATTTTTTTCCCTGCAGCAGCAGGAAGAGTTTGCTGGTGGCCAGATGAGTTGTGGAGCTGCATCCTCATGAATCAAAGGGGAGCTTGCCTTGCCTGAGGTCTTGCTCTTCTGTAGCCCGTGTTGTTCAAGGGTGAAGCTCACCTGCACCACCAGCAGGTACTCCCCAGGTCCCTGCAGGGGAAATGGCCTCCCTTTGAGCCTGTTGGTCAGTTCTCCACCGGCCCTACCTGCTGGGAAGGTTGTGCTGGGACTCCACCTACAGCTCCTGGTGAGGAAAGCACAACCACCTCGGGAGAGGTCTCCTCGCTCCACACAACGAAGCAGCACTGAAAAAGCACTGAAAAAAGTAGCTCTGAAAAAGCACGGAGGACTGGGAGCCAGCCATGCAGGTCACAGTGTCATCTTCGCAAAGTGGTTCTGACTTACCCTGGCTTCACCTCCTCAGTAACACAACTCAAGATCTGAGAACGCTTATCCTGGTTTTGCAACTCAGAACACCTCAAGGGAAAGAACCATCAAACAGGCACTTCTGCTTCTCTGCAGGTCTTCCTCTGCTGCCTGGGTGTTACAGCTCAAAATTGACTGCCACGCTCTTTATCCGTTTATTTGCAGAGGAAAAGGCTGCTTTCACTGGGTGGTGGAAGAACCACAGAGGCTAAAAATGGTCAGGAACTTTAATTAAAGTGGGTCAAATACTCTAGTTCATGCCGAAAACAAGCTGAAGGAGACAGAGAAGAAGGGGACACTGACCTCCTCCACACTTTTTGGCTGTAACACTGAGAAGCCAAGAGTTCCAAATCCAAGTAGAAATTGATTGCTTCTACAGAGCTGAAGTCTGATCTTACCTGAATCCAGAGTTTCTGATCAGACTGCTTTCTAGTCATTAGGATGGTTCTGACTTTACAGAAGCTATTCTGCTTTCAGAACTCATTGATACTGTCACCTTAATTTTCTTCCCCTCTTTAGGGAAAAAAAAAAAAAAGTTTGTTATTTTTTGGGTATTTAAGTGGCATTTCTGACAGAAGAACAAAGTTTGAGGAGAAAATCCAGAATCAGAATTGGATTTTATAGTACTTTAAAAACCTGTACGAGTCCTGAATAGTAACTGCTTTGCAACCATGCAAACACTTGCAGTGGAGGACATTCTCGTATGAGTTCTGTGTAGAACTGAGCCACTGCTTAAACATGTTTAGAAGCTATGGCGATATAAAGCTATATTTTTGTCTTGTTTCTTTACTTAGATCCTTATGATGAAGATTCCTTCCAAAAGCACCTGGACTACCTGGTTCCAAATCTATATTCCCATCTTCATTCACCCCCTAATTACTTGTCTGAATTATACTGTTCAGGAAAAAGTTACCTCTGCACGCATTGAGGACGAGCAGAAAAATAAGCAATGCCCTCTCTGGGGTGCTGAATACTGTCTGCTGTGCTGCGGCTTTAAACAAGAAAGCTGTTTTTCTCTCTGCTCCAAACGCCTCTCCACAGTGGTGTCCTTGGGGGAAGGCATACCTGGAGCAAAGCTTCCTATGTGCTTCAAAGCTGCAAAACTCTAGGAAGCTCCTGGTGAGCTAAATTAGAGGGGGTATCTCTGTCTTCTACTGCCTGCTCCTTAAGACAAGGCTGTAATTATTCCATCATGATTATGATATTAAATGATTCCTTTTTGCCTAACTACACTTCTTTTCAGTGTCAATGGGAAAAGCCATTCCTTTCCTAACATAAAAACAGCTGGATGAACTCACATGGCCAGCAGCCGTAGAGTCGTGTTGTGAAAAAGAAAGATAAGCTCTCTGAAAATATCATGGGAAGGCCAGCTGCTACAGTGCCCACTGCAGTGGTAGCAGTATCGGTGTTCACACAAACTGTAGTTTTGACTTGTCTGTTGATCCTGTAGTGGCATCCCAAGTTGAAACCTTTGTGCAAAAAACACTTCTACGCCCCAACCTAACATTGTGTGGACAAGCTTCAGCCTCGGGGCCAAGCTCCTCTATTAATTAATCCTCTCTGGCAGAAACAAGAGCTTTGTCTCGGCTGTGATATTGTTGGTCCACCAGCAAACACTCCTGCTTGAATCTGAGGAAACTGATGTGAGCGTCACAAAGTCATCAAGAGCCATATAAATCCCCTTCTGTTTCATATACGCATGCTGACAGCTGACTGTTGTGTACAGATATCCTCAGCTTCTTGAACCTGAGGTGCCTACCACGAGCTGATCCCTACTACAGGATGAGATGGCCAGCTTTTCTCAGCCACAATTCCTCTTGTTTCTGACAGCTTTTAGTAGGTCAGGTGCCAGATAATATTTCTGCAATGTGTGCATGTTCACCGTGAAAAAAATAAGTGTCTGGTAGAAGCCAAGCATTCACAGATCTGACCATAACACTTAGATGCCAAACTGGGAGCCGGGCTCCCTAGAAAATACAAACCATCCTGGCACAGGTTGTGCTTCTAAAAACATTCAGCAGAATCTTAATGGTAAGAGCTCAGCAGTTGTTCTTTGATTTTATTATACTAGCAGGTACCAAATATATCTCTTACCTCTTTTACTTCAAGCACTGCTTGAAGCAGTTGTCATTATGCTGTTTCTAGACAATGAATGCCAAATAAGCCAGGTTGTTTAATTTAACTTTCACCTAATATGCTTCCTGCTATGGTAAAGACCAGAGCTGCTGGTGATGCGCTTGATCTCTCAGTGCTCTTAGAACTTTTTGGTTTTTATGGTCTATGTACTAAAGGCATAAAACTGCCACAGTCCAACAGGTTAGTGGTAGCTTGGAGCCTAAGAGAAGTAGCTGGGGAGGTAGAGAGGGTTTGGACTTGCCCCTTTGCAGGACTTACCTGGTGTAAGAAGTAGAAATTAATGGCACAGAAATTTTGATTTGCCATTCCTCAGAGCCTGTCAATGGATATAAAGACTTCTTCTGTCCAACAAGATGGAATTTAAACACTATTAGAAAAGCGAAGATGGACAGATAGAGAGGGAGTAACACGATCAGTTAGGAACCCCCCAAAACTGCAGAATTGCATGTTGAATGTAAATTTAGTGATAAGCTGGCCTGCTTTTCTCATTTAACTGTAGTCAACTTCTACAGAGAATTTGATAATTATCTGTATAAAAACTGCTGCAAAATTTCACAGACATCTGCCTGGAGCCCTCCAAAACCTTGTATGTGGCTTTTGGTTTAAGCTCACTTGTGCTTTAGTATAAAGTTTACATCCCTTTTTGTTAAAAAAAGAGAAATTATATTAGACAAAGCTGCTGCTAGTAACACCACCAGCTATTTGTAACCTTTTGCTGCCAGCTCTTGGAATCTCAGAGCTAAATGTGCATTGACTCATCAGAGGTGCTATAGATAATTGGTATTTTACCTACTCGTGTCATAGACTTTTGCTAAAATAAGGCCAAGGCCCCTGCACACAAGATACTGCACACAAATATAGCGAGATGCAGTTTCTACCTTAGTGGATCTTCAGCTTAAGAATATAAAAGATAGGAGGGAGTCTGTTTTTCCCAGCTATGTTACAAATCAGCCTGGTTTTGTTGTCATGAACGACTAGCATTTTATAGTTTAACCATACTGGTAATCCACACAGGTAAATTATCTGGAGTAACTATTGAGAAAAAAAAGAGCTACTAAATGTGATATGCTGAAGTAATAGCAACTCTTTGCAAATTAAAGCAATTGGACAGATGAGGACGAAGAATTCTTGGTCTTGCAGAAGCCTGTCTAGAGGAGCTATTCCAGAGCAGCAGGAATAAGGTATTCCAGTGCAGCTATTGCGGAATAGCTCCTTCTATCTAGCTCTTCTGCTCTGTATGTAATTGTGCCCTCGGGGCTTGGTGGGAAACCAACCAGTCTGCAAGAGAGCAATGTGCAGGTAAATGAGCTCCCCGAGAGTCTGTGATTTGGGTAGGTGTGACGGGGTGCACCCACTCTGACCGAGTGAGCAGCACTTGTGTTCAGGCATCACCCACAGATCAGCCCTGCCGTGCAAACCGTGAAGACTGTGCTGGGCTGAATCTTCTCAGGAACTAAGGAGCCCATGCCACGTCTTACCAGGAGCTAAGAGTTCCTGCCGGAGCCCAAACTAGACAAAACTACAGCTGCTACAGCTGCACACCCGCACCCCCACCAAAGCGGGGTTTGACTGTGAGTCAATCACTTTATGCTACAGGTATCTGTAGCCCCCACCCCAAGCCCACTGAGCTCTGGTGCGGCAGCGGGCGGCACAGCGGGGATCTCCCCTTGAGCAGGGGGTTACCCCTCACCCCTCATCTGGTGTCTCTAACGAGGCAAGTGACATTTTACACTTGGCCTAAACCTTTGTTGTATGCTAGCAACATTTATATATCCAGCTACAGCTTAAGTATTGGAAGTGTAGTAACCAGCAGAGTGTTTTACCACCATCATCATTTAAATCATTTTTGAAATCATCAATTAAATCAATTTTCAAGTACCATTTCATTACAACTTCATTATTGATTATTTATTGTTAAATCACTGTTTAATTAGAATTCAGTTATTGCTTAATCATAGTTTGATTATAATTTGATTATAATTTAATTAATCATAGAATCATAGAATGGTTAAAGTTGGAAGGGACCTTAAAGATCATCAATTTCCAACCCCCCTGCCATGGGCAGGGA
>JAOXJM010000019.1:71973527-71989057 GCA_026413425.1 Tringa solitaria
TCGCCACGCTGTTCCTGATACAGGCCAGGATGCTGTTGGCTTTCTTGGCCACCTGACATTAGAGGTTGTAGGGTACTGGATGCTACACAGATAAAAAGCTCTTCCTAAAAAGGTGATTATCTAAATGAGGGAGGGAGGAAGGGCAAAGGAGGGCAAGAAGAGCAACCTAAGACTTGCCCCTAGTCCTGTGGCTTGTCAAGAGCAAGGAAAGAAGGGGCATCCTTGGTCTTTCGGACCTACCTGATGTGCAGGGCTCTGGATCCCACTTTGCTGTTTTGTCCTAATTACTCTTCTCTGTGTTACTGACTGTACAGAAGCATGTTTGATGCCCAAAAGCAGAGGCCAAGGACTGAGCAGGGCATAGAATATAAACTCCTCCTGATGAGGCTAATTAGCCTGGGTATCATGGCTATCAGCTTTTAGTGGTCCATGCAGAGCTTTTCATTTGCAAGGGTTTTTCAAAGGTTAAAAGGTGCAAAAAGGTAGAATGCCTTTTTCAAACCCCAGAATAGAGTTTCAGATCTGCCTGTTGCCTTCAAACCACGAGAACATCACCCCTGGCAAGATTCCCATGGGTGGCTGGAGATACGGGGAGGGTAAAACTGACTTTGGTGACATACCTGAGAGACCAGAGTTAATTCTGACAGTGTTAGAAACGTTTTTTTCCTCTGCCATATGGCGTGTGTTGGGAAGTATTGTTTAAAAATCCTTATAAATCCTCTTTAAATAACACAGTCAGTTGGGTTGATGCAGTATTTATTCAGATGCTGAACAGCTTACCCTTCCCCTCTACTCACCATCCAGGTGGGAGAGAGCTTCACTCAGTACAATTGCCTTTGAAACCACAACTCTCGTTCTCCTTCACAGTGAGCCCTGGTCCACAGGGAGGCTTTGGTGGGAACTGGGCATCAGAACAAACCATGGACCAGAGCTCTCTTGTGTCACTTTGGCTGTGAGAAAGAACCTTACTGTTAACTGAAGTCAGAGAATATTAAGGGAGTAGTTTCACATTGGTAAATACTTCACATTTGGTGGTAAATACTGATTTACAGCATTGCCACCCCTCTCTTCCCTTGATACTTGCTCTGTGCCACCGTGAACCCATCCCCTCGCATCTGCTGGTGAGGCTGCTTGCAAGGCTTCTCTCTGGGTGGGAGTGGAAGCCAAACCTGAGCTTGGAAGCAGACAGACGTGGTGTTTTGGCTTCTGCCGAGTTATTTTTAAGCTGGGTGAGTTCCTCTTTCACAGTCACAGAGCAGCCACATCTGCATTTGTGCTGACAGAGCCGAGGGAATGGCGTGTACTGGGATTGCCACCAAGAATTTGTCTGGTGAAACCACAGCTCCTGCCAGGAGGGAAGGGACTGCCAACACAGAACTAGCACCTGGCGTAATGAGGCAAATATAAGGAGCCTTGGCATGAGCAGATACTATCCCCATAGATATTACAACAAAAAACATAGCAACAAAGGACATGCTTCCAATGAGCAGTTTAAATTTCTTTTTTTTTTATCTTTTCTTTTTTTCTCTTTTTTTCTCTTTTTTTTTTTGTTTTTTTTTTTTAATTAATGCACAGAAAGGGCTAAAAAAGTGGGAACCTCACTGTCCTGTCAAGTGGAGGAACGAGGAACTCTCGCTGTTCGGATGTTCCTTGTTTCTCCAGACCCTTTGGGAAGGGCTGGTGTTCGCCAGGAGAATGAGAAACTTGTTATGAAAGGAGGAGGGCTCCGGGGCGGGGGGTGGCAGTGGCTGTGGGCTGCTGCAACTCTGCTCTCATGAAGAGCATATTGCCTGCTTTATTTTCGCACCTCTTCCTGGCATTAGAAAAGTGTGTTACAAATTTTACGGAGGAAGGGGAGGAAAGGAAGGGAAGAGGGAAGGGCCCAGGTACGCTGGCCTAGGGCTCTGCAGTCCTGTTTGTCCTCTGGTACTCTTCCAGCTCTGATTTCCTGTCCATGGCGAGTTGCAGCTCCTGCTTGATGATTTCGATCTGCTTCTCCAGCTCCGCGAGCTCTTGCATCACCGAGGTCCTCGCGATACTGAGGGACTCTGCTTTCCCGTTGGTCGTTAGAGAAGCCGGGTTCTCTCTCCTCACCTGCGGCAGGGGGATGTCTTGGTGCTGCCGGATCGGCACCTCATTTTGCCCTTCGTCGGTGCAAATGTATTTTTTCCGGTGACAGTTGCCCAGGCTGGCGGTGTTCCACACGGCATGCTGGCTGTTCCCGACGTGGGACCTGAACAGAGATGTGAGAGTTAATACGAAATCAGAGCCTGCTCCTGTGTGTGTGCAACCCTCCCCCCACGAGCCATCCTGCTGGAAAAATGTGATGCTGCTGTTACGAATTACACAGAAATGTTATTCCTTTATCCTAGCAATTATTCTTCTTGAGAAGCACAAATCGTGATTGTAAATGGTCAAATTTTTCTGACTAAACCTTAGCAGGCACTAGAACAGAATCCTAAAATTCATCTTCCTGGAAACTTTTTTTTTTTTTCTTCTAATTATGAAATTACAGTCCTCTCAACTCCAGCTTAGGAAAAGGTGAGTTCTCCTCCAAAGTTTTCTGAAAGCTTCTGTGCTTGCAGTGTCCTAAGTTTATTGCAGCGTGAGTTGTTTGTGTGCCATACTCTGTGCTAGGTTGGCGTGGAGAGATGAAGGGGAAAGTGTGCCCTTTGGAGGTGAGGTCTTCTTGAGTAGCTGCTTGTGCTTTGGGGGATGGACACAACGATGCGGATCCAAACCTTGCAGTGTACAGACATGAGCCTCTGGACAGAATAAGCAGAAGTGGGAGGTTTTGTGTTGGGGAAGAAATTCCCATTTGGTAACTTTTTTCAAATGCTTCAGTGTTTTCCAGGGGAGAAGCTCTCCCAAAATATTCTGATTCCAGAGAATCTCTTCTCTCTTTCTTGGGAGCTTCTCTCTGCAACCCTCCCAAATCAGGGTTTTCCCAGGAGCACCCTGTGGGCCCCGCTCTCCAACTGGAGCATAAGGAAGCACGGTTGGTTTGCTTTTGTGGGAGAAGAGCCTGGCTCTCCTACCTGCTCTGCCTTTCAGATAATCTGCGTACATTGATTTTATAAATTGAGGCCGAAACTCTGAAGTAGTTGCTCTTAAAACTGCTCCATCATCGAGGTCTTCTGTGGGTATCCTTGGACAAAAGTGCCTATTAGTGTGAGCTACCGACTGGCAGGTTAAGGAAGAGGATTAACATTTCAGGACTGGGATTGCTGAAAACAGCTGGATTCAGGAAGAGTCTGGAGGTAGGAGTAGATACACATCTCACCTGCCTGCCGAGAAGGAAGGTGGGAAGTGGAAATTCCTTTAGAGGAGGGGGTGACCAGGAGCATTTTCAAAGAGATGGGATGGCAGAGAGGAAGGAGTACAGGACCAGCCTGGGTCACGCTCCAGAGGGCTCAGGGAACCCCGGTGGGGATGTGTATGTAGGGTTGTTTATTTTTGTGTAGATCAGTGATTTTCTCATATTTCATAACAAACGACAGGAAGACTCTCAAGTCTTGTACTAGACTGGATGCGTGTTTTGTGATGCAATTACGTTAATCCCCCAAAGAGATGAAAACAAACCAACCTCCTGAAGCAGGTTTCAGACAGGGAACAGAATTACCCTGGGCAAGTAGAAAGTGGCAAAGCATTTCCAGGGCCAAAAGCAGAAGCTGCATTTCCACACAGCAGTCTAGGTTAAAAAGGCCACTTAGCAAAGAGCAGAACTGCTGACAAGGGGCTGTCATCCCTAGAGCTGTCTCCCTCCTGTGTACCTCTGCAGAGCCCAGGGTCCACGGGCTCCTGGGCAACCAGTGTGACCAACCTGCCTTGGAGCAGAAGTACATGTCTCAGAGAAGCTGCAGGCCTTTGTTTTGTAAATATTTCTGAGCCATACCATTACTGCATAATTGCTGATCCATTTTCCTTTCCTCTCACAAATCAAAACACAGCTTTTTGTAAGTGTTAGTAACTGACATAGCTGCTGCTGCTGGTGGGGGTTCTGTCTGGGGATCTGGGCAGGTGATTTTAACAAAGGTCACAGCCCATAGTTTACACTCAAGTTTTGTCAAGTAAATGAAAACCTTCACAATTTGGCCACTGATGCTGAGCAGCTCTCCTAGTGTTCAGAAGACAACCTGAAAAAAAACAGTGGATTTTCTTCCCTGAGGGAAATAGTAGCATCATACAAATTCTTTCCACCTCTTCCCATATCTTGGTGCTTTTAACAATCCCGCAATCCCCAGCAGGAATAAAAGAAAGTGTAGGAATACAATTGATTTGAGAGCACTAGGTTGTACCTTGTTACATTGGTATATATGACAAGCTGGGCACCTTATCACTAGGTGTCTTGACTTAAATTCACCATAATTCTGTGCAAACAGCAGCTCAGACCCTCAGAAGAGCGTGGACAGTGGGTGGGCATGCACGCTGCATGGGCAGAAGCTTTTGGGCAGCAGCACACCTCCACTCTCAATGTTGAAAGAAGATTCGTGCGGTTCTTTATCTAAGCCATTCCATGTGGGCCTTATGGCCATTTCCTTGTTTTATGAAATTTTTGCACTGCTCAGTATTTGGCAAATTCTTCAGCTGGTGTTTTTTTGTATCATCAAAGATACAGAGAGCCCCGTTCCTCTGGAAGGCTCTCCCTCCAGCTGAGTTGGTGCCTCAGGCTGTGGGAGTGTGAATGCAACCACCCAGCGAGAAGGGTGCAGGAGGAGGAAAAGTTTTGCACCGTTCAGCTCCGGGTACCACTCTTCAAAGATGAAAAACGAGGAGCTGCTGTGTGCAAGGAAGTGCCACACTATGAGGTTTCCTGGGGCAGTAATACGAAGGAATGAAGGAATTAAATTAACTGAATGTAGTTTTATATACTTGTTTGCATATACAGGCAGTCTAGAAGGTTGTAGTTGCTTGCTTCTTACATTTGTTGCCACTAGTACAGGGATGACAAACTAAACACAACATACATTTACATACGTGGGTTTCAGTCATGCCAAGTATCTAGCAACAGCCTGGAAGACATTTTTTTCCTATAATCGGTGGCTGAACTTCTCTGTAGAAAAGCAATTCTGCTGCCTCTGTACTTAAAAAATGCACCAAATAGTTCTGAGTTACTGAGCAAATGTATAGTTTTAATAAAATGCTTTGTGTTCCTGGTAGCTACAGATAACATTGTCTCCTCTTCAGAAGATACAGGCTAGAAAACCAGCAAAGGTTGTCACCTACATTTTTTTCTCCAACAATAGTTGTTTGAGACAAAGGTTTCTGAAAGAACTGCATTTTCCTCTTCTCAGCTTTCTTATTTCTCATTCTGAAAAATAAGAAAGCTGAAAAACGTTCCTAATATCTATAGTGCCTGATCTCTCATTCACTGTGAAGCTGTCTAACAGGGCCCTGGTTATCTGCCAGTGCTTTAGTATGTCAGTAATTAATTGCCTAGAAACAAGGGCAGTGGACTTAAAAAATTGCAAAGTTTCTGTTTAGAATGGGGTCACTTTTATTAGCTATATGTGAAATCATGAAAGAATAAAATTTCTAGATTTAATACTGCTGGAAACAATTCATTTCTACATCCTTCCCTTGTCACTTCTACCTTGTTTCCTTTTTTTTTTTTCTTTTTTTTTTCTTTAGTTCCTATTAGATCCCTAAGTAGATACCCAGACACAACATGTTTCATTTAAAAGCAATTTTCGTAGTTTGTGTTTTAAGGTACGCAAAACTTCCTACCTCTTTTCTACTCGTTTTGTCTTAGGCTGGCATTTGTCCTCAATAAATGAACTGTTCAGTGCACGATGTAATCTCTAGAGGGAAAAGAAGAAAATAAATTAGTAAAAGCAAGATTAAGAATAGCTCCATAAATAGGTAAACAATTTGGGCTTTGTGTGATGGACTTGAGCATAAATTATTTTGCATGTTTAAGGATACAGGCAATGTCTGTGCTTCGTCATTACAACAGATTTATTTTCCTGCAGTTTCCCAAAGAAGGGCAATCAATGGAAGGTTGATAAATAGTTTGCAAACAATCCTTGATGTTAGAATTCCTCAGAAAAAAAGCAAACTTCATTATTTTCTAAAAGATCACTTTCACTGTGCTGCTTTAAAGCAATAGCAGCTCTTTCTTTCTGTGCCTTTTGCTGCAAAGTAAAAGTTTGCTTCCTTTACAGCAAACACTCAAAGCCATTTTCTTCCATTATTTTCTCTGGAATAATGAAAGAAGTTACCCAGCTCTTCCTACATGCATCAAAAGTTTGGGGACCTGTAACAGTGAGATAACAAGTTCTGGTTAGCCAGTTCAGGAGAACAACACTGGTGCTTCTGGTGTCCAGAAGGGCAGTACGGTTACAAGTGCAAATAAAGGTCCCTTCTGTAAACTTTGCAATTGTGAATATTTGAACTGTTTCTTCTGTGCTTTTATTCCATCATTAAGTAAACCTCTTCAAGTTCCAGAAGCTGCCGTCACACTTCAAATGCCAATCATCAGAGCTCTTCCAACCTTTTCCACCTTGTTCTTGTCCAGGCTTTCTTAATCAGCCACATGACTTTCACAGGGTTACTTCTGAGCACGTACCTGACTTGTATGGAGCCAGTACTTCATCTTGGATTTCTTCTTGATTCGTGGTAGGACGAGTCTGTACACGATGTGTTCCCCAATGGTAGTGAGAATGGACAAACCAAACCCAATGCACAGCATCACAAAGAGCCCAGAAAAATGCTTGATGCCCATTTGCAGGGTCTGTGAATAAAATCAAAATGGTAAGTTAAGAGAGAAGGCCACTAGCGTATTTTAACAGATGCTTCTGTTTTCTCCTTTGGAGATGTGGTCTGACTGAATACCCAGTGGTGAAATATTGCAGAATAGCCTGGATGCTGTTCACAACAAACCCTTCTCTGCTGCATAGAGCTTGGTGTTCCATGTGAGCAAAGGATCTGTCATGGGAATGAGAATTAGCCACAGACCAGGGAATTTTTTCCCTCGTGCTGTTTCCCTAATGAGATTAAGTGTTGAATACCTGTAAGAATCCAGTATTTGTGGTGTCTTTGCATTTGTAAAAGCAAACACTGCTTGACAGAATACAGTCAATGAACTGTAGAGCAAGTCTTCCATCAGCAGTGAGCTAAGACCGACTGTTCATATTTTCTGGAAATTGATCATTAACTTCTCCTTCTTGTGCTTTACCCTTGATAGAAGGTCGTGGAGAAAAATGTTTTGAAGAAGTAGCACAAAAATGGCACCTCTCCTCTCCCTACATTAACATGACTGGAATTGTGTTTCTTAGGAACCCCAACTGCAATTATGAAAAACAGGAACACTCTCACCTTGTTCTGCTGACCCACCCTTTTCATGTAGGGTAGAAAGCCTTTAATTAGTTTGAGTCTTTTATTGGCATTGATCATGTTTGACGACCAAGAAGCTATGTACAGCATCCATTTGTAGCATAGACACCTGCACTCCAATGGGTGGGTCAGGTTTGCATGTTATGTGTAAT
Organism: Tringa solitaria; assembly: GCA_026413425.1. NCBI lineage: Eukaryota > Metazoa > Chordata > Aves > Charadriiformes > Scolopacidae > Tringa > Tringa solitaria. The sequence continues at coordinate 71,981,015 of JAOXJM010000019.1, forward strand.
CTTACTTCCTTTATTCTCATGCCTCCATAACTCGGTTGTGAGTTTATCAAGAAATAAAATCTCTCGATAATAATTGCTGCCCACAAACAACTATGAAAATATTTCCAAGAAAATAAGTTCTACTTTTACCTTTCTATTAAAGAATGCTATTCCTCAAGTCAGGGAAAAACCCCTTTGGTACGACTGTGTGTCAGGAGACGGTAGCTGGGATGCTGTCACCCTGGATAATTGACTTGTGTGTTCCTTCAGTTTGTTGTTAGCTTGGTGGGTGGGCAGTAGTGGGGATTGTGCTTTACTATGACTACAGATGCGTAATCCAGAAAAGAAACTGGATTTAGTAGAGAGAAAAATCACAAAATCTTTGAAAAATCTTTCTATGACATGATTTTAAGCCAAAGAGTTGATTAGTGATGAGTCCGTTGAAGCTGAAGGCTTGGAAGCCCCTTTGTGTATTTGTTGGGCGATTGTGAGCAGTATTTCTCTCTTCTGGTTTTTATATTTGATTTCTGTTCTTTAAAACACAATGATATGAGATATATCACAGATTTTTAACAAGAATAGAGCTTCAGCAATCTAGCAGAGTGAGAACTTTTGCATGTGGTACTGGCAATGAACTCCTATTTGGGGGGTTCTCTGCCAAAATCAACCTGCTTGTCCTGAAACACACTGAGCAGAATTTTTGTACCAGTGAATAAACACTTCAAGGGTGTTGAAGGGTATAATGGGGGTGTAAATAGCAATTTCTAAAGAAATTTACTGCAGCCTGGAAAGGGAAGTGGAAAACCGCAATAGAGTGATGCTGGGGTAGAAGGGTGTCAGAGTCTTGGCATGAGGGATTTCTGAAGTTGAGAGCCCATCAGCTCAACCTAAAAGCAAAACTTCCCTCTCAGCATTGGAATTTCTCATTGGCAAAAGCCTGTTGTCCCATACCTTTGTCCTTCCAGTTAGGGGAGCAGGAGGGCGAGACAAAAATCACAGATGGTAATGCTTTAAACCGCTCAAAACCCAAAGTGTTTGACAGGAGGTCCATGTTACCTGGCTTGTTTCTTTCAATTAGGAGTGAGGCCTAACTTTTAGCTGAGGTAGCATAAAGGCAGAATGAGGCCCCACGCCTGATCTCCTTCTCAGAGGTCTTTAGAGCCAAGAGCTCAGTATGACCCATCTCTGAATTCAGGGCATGTAAGTATCTGCAAGAAGCAAAAAGACTGCTATCTGCACTAGCTGAAGATACCAGTTACATGTGCTTGTGTTAATTCTCCAAGAAGCATTTTTGCAGATCACTTGCTTCCCAAAAAGAATGTTCAAAGGCAAGTATGAAACAACTTCCCTAGAGATGCAGACTTAATAGTAAATATAAGAATAAATTGAATGAGAAATAGAATCATGATTAAAAAGGAATAGATTCGCTCAGTCATCTGAAGAACACACCTAAATACATATATATATATGCTCCCAGGCTACTGCTAGTTTGGTGTCATACAGAATAACAGCGCATGGACAGACATTGCCATAAACTCCCTCAGTGGAAGGAATCCATGAATCATCTGGGTGAAGGTCTCCTTTTGCTCAGCTGCTTGAGGAGTAATGCAGAAGTCCCCAAAGAGAGGGGGGACCAGTAAAGAGGCTTGATCTGTTACTTTAGGGAGTGCTTATATTACTCTGAAAATAGGAACAAGGTTTAATGGAATGTGATAAAACTGTAGCCATTCAAAACGATAATAAAAAAAGACACAGTGGCAATTGCAGTGGGGGTCCTGGCGTGTGTGAGATGTCTCCTCCAGCCTGAGGTCGGTGTGTGATGCCAACCCAGTAGTGCTGCAGAGAGAACACTTGGCCAGCTCCTTAAATGAAAAATATCTCCCTTGTCTTCAGTAAAGCTGCTCTGATTTATGCTGATGAGGGTCTGGCTCACTGTCCTGTCAGCTCTGCAGAAACATTTGCTACCTTCCCTGGAAACAGGTGAAAGAAATTCCAGCACTGGCATCTGAGATGTGATTTTCACTTGTAATAGATAGCTTTTGAAATTGTCCCAAACAAGACATCTTTTCCTGGGAAAGGAAATGCCAAAACAAAGCATCAATAATGTTTCATCTAGCAATAAAGAAGATAATGCATTGAAAGAGCTGCCTGATAAAGCCTGCACAGTAGAGGGAAATTTTTGAGACTAAAAGAAGTGGGGAAATGAGGTAGGGGAGAAATAATTAGCATGGTGTGTCTTACAGCGTATGGAATGATTATTTATAACAGTATCAACAAATTTACATACCATTGTAAAAAGACAATTTATCAGCTGTTCATAATTACTGTAGACGCACACATGTTAAATAATAAAGGAAACCATCTCATAGAGACATGTCATTTTCATAGCTTCATGCTGATTTGTATCAGAGCAGCAAGCTTTACTACTTATTTTGTAGTCTATGTATGTATTTGTAGATGCATATATAGAATATTTTTTCGAAAGAGAAGCAATAAACTGGACTCTCTGTCACCACTTTCCTCTCCGCTGAAGCGGTAGAGGGCAGGTGTGCATGTGAGATAGGTCTTTGCTGGCAATAGAAAACCAACTGATGACTTTCTCTCCTTTGGTTTTTTGTTGGTTTTTTTTTTTTTTTTGGCTTTTAGGAATAAAAGCCCATAATGTGGTATGTTCTCTATCAACCCAGGATAAAAATACAGTCCTTGTTCCAACTTTGTAATCATAAATTCAGGAGGTAGCTCCCTGCATTTTAGGAGAAGGAACTCAATTATGCTCATGGGGTGGTTCTGAAGCAATAAGCAACCATAGTCAATCCTGTGATAATTACAGCTAATGGTGCTAAGCACTAGCACTACACTGGTAACAGCCTCTTTTGCCACTTGGAAATTGGGAAATTGGCAGTTTCTGAAAACCAACAAATACAAGAACAGTAGTGGAGGTATCTGCTTTTTTTATATATCCATGGAGAGACTTTTCTGAATTATCAACCCATATCTGCAATTGCTACCTAAACATTTCCCGCTGTCTCCTCTGTAGTTACATGATTTTTCTTTGGGCCCTGAAGAGAAAGAAGGGGATGCAGAGAAAAGAGTTTGGTATTTGCACTCTCTTTGACGGGGGGAGGCAGAGACAAAAAACAGTGATTTCATTATTGGATTTCACAGAACAAACTCCTGCTTTACTCCCTACTACAAGAGACTGTAAATGCTTTACTCCCACTTTGGTTGTACTGAGAGCAGTGAATTAACCATCAAACATGCCCGTGGCCCAGCTTTGGCTAATTGGAAACCTCTAAAGATTTTTGTGGACACTTTACAGGCTGCAGCACAGGAGAGGTACTGGTGCTATACACAGCTGAACCCAAACACTAAATAGGGACATCATGTGTGTATTAGCTTTAATAATAAGCTAACCTTTTTGATAGTGTTGTTCCCTCAAGGATTTTAAACAGATTTGCTGAGATCAGAAAGTTAAATTTTGCAGCACCTATGTGAAGAAGGAATTATTTCCAGCTTTACTGGGGATAAATGGATGTGAAGGGCAGATTTCTAAACTCATTTGGGCATCTCAGTAGGTTTGCAAAATCCTATTGATGCTGATGCTTGTGCTTAGGTAACTAAGCAGTATTAGAACCTGTCCCTCTGTCCAGATTGGGGCATTTCTTGTAGCTGCAGAAAGACTGTTATTTATTTATTTATTTATTATTCGTTCTTGTGACTTTCTGTGCTCTCAAAGAAGTGGCAGCATTGAAGTAACATATATGTAATCTCTTTAGAGAGACTATCCTTAGCAAAGACCAGTAACCATAGCTATTGGTTTTCAAGTGCCAAATTTTAAAATACTGTAAATCATTATTTTGCATTAGCAAGACAAGTTCCTTTCTCCTCTTGCTGTGAGCAGTGTTGCACAGATCTGGAAAAATACTCCGTTTTGTAATAAATCTTTTTCTTTCAACTCATCCATTTTCTGAGTCCTGTCCATAGTGGGAAGAAAAACAATGCAGATATCATCCGAATTAGGTACTGAGAAGATGTTTGCTTTTGTGGTATCACAGGCTGGTGAATTGGGAATAACAGCTTTGTCTCCTCAGATAGTGACCTGGGGTTTTTTTTTCATTTTTTGACAGGTGGACCTAAATCTGTTCTTCATTTCCAGGAAACCCAAAACATGTTTCTTCTGACTCTGTTGTCAGACTCCATACCCATACATTCCTTTCTTCAAGTCCATTATGGAAAGTATTTTTTTCCTATGGCAAGTCCAGATGCCACTGCCTCTTCCTACATTGAGATGGCCCCTTTACAATGCAACGTCTGTCATTTTGTGATACCCTTCTTCACAAGGTTCCCAGTCCACCAGCAGGCAAGGGCCAGTCTCCTCCCCAGACAGCGTATGTGCAGACTGAGCAAATTTTCTTGGCAGCAAAATCTTTTTTCCTACTCTTTGTGTTTGTTTTTCACACACTGGTAACAAGGTACAGGGAAAGGTGACTGACGGGCAGCTTTTATTTATGAGCGTAGGGCAGTTCATTCCCTTTGTGGAGGGGTCTGCGTGCCCTTCCCTTGACACCTGGACTGCATCAGAGACAAACACATAAACCACAGCTTCAAGGTTATGGCTAGAAAACTGACTGTTGCGTTGTCAGGTAATTGGTACTACAGAAAAAGGGAACTAACTTTTGACATTTGAGGAGACAAGGCAAAACTCAGAGCAGAAAGGCACAATTTGCTAGATGACAACTGGATAAAATCATGGCAAGATGGATGAGGCATTGCCTGATTGTACTGAGGCCAAAGATCACCGAGTCAGGCAGAAGCCATAGCAGGTCAAGTTTGAGCAAGTTCCTTCAAAGGCTCCAGAGAAGAGCCATCAGTGGACGCCACCACTGCTGAGAGAAGAAGAGAGGATGGAAGGGCTTTGTGGCTGCCTGCTCTGGATCAGATGGAAGCCCATGGTCAATGACTGATCCCCACCACTACCAGCATGGACCTGTCCCTCAGGCACTTGCTGGCAGTGCACAGCACTGTGCTTTCCCCACATCACCCCCCAAGAACAGCAGTGGGTCTACAACAGTAAGGTCAGTTTGCGCTGGTGTAGTTTGTGCATTTGCATATATTGTTATTGTAAATGTCAGGTTAGATACTGTCCATGGGAAGCATCAGTGCATTGTTGATATTAATACATGGGGTACTGTTATGTAACAATATATAATTTTTTATTCCATTGTCATCTGACTGAACGGCCAGTCTACATGCAAGCCAGCCCCTAAGATCTACAGCTTCATTTGTCCTGTGACACTTGGGACTAGAAAATATACAAGCTTTTCAAGCAAAACAGAAGATATGGTTTCAACAATAACATTTAAAAACATGTAGTTTAAAAGCTACGAAACAGCCCGTACACATAGTTAGCTTTTCCCAAAATCCTGACTGCTCTTTGGGCCAGGAGAGGCCCTTCTCTTTCACACTGTCTTGAGAAACAGTGCTGTGCCAGCTCACCTCCTAAACACCCTGCCCTGATCATCGCTGCCTGGTCTGACCAGTCAGGACCACTGCTAATTGGCAGGCAGCTTGCCCATTTGGGCCATCCACCCTGCCTGCTGTCGGAGTGGCTTGGTGCCATAGCTGTTTCCCTACCGTCAGCGGAAAGCGGCAAAGCTGCCAGTTCACTCTATTTTGGTTCAAAGAAAGAATTTGCAGTCTCTCCTGAGCCTGGGTGGAGCTAATATGCTGGAGGGGAAAGTCCTTAGGACCCTGGCTCCTGCTGAAGTGGCGTCAATAACAGTAGAGGAAAGGCTAAATGTATTGTGTACAAATTGAAAATGAATGACACTGATTATGTCTAGATGTAATACGTGCAAAAACAACTCGTCCAACCCCACTTCCCTCCTGCACCACACTCTGCCCTAAGTAGGGACTTAGCAAATGTACAACAAGGAAATTCCTTTGAGACTAGAGAATGACAATTTTAAATCAAGGGTACTCAAGCATTATTGCTAGTGACTAGCAATCAGTGTGAATAGCCACTGCTACAACAGTTACTGGTGGCAGAGAGGTTAAGACACAATTCACTGCAGCAGTTAATTCCAAGTCTGAGTTAGCTGCATCCCCCATGGATGATCCAATGGGTGCTAGTCAGAGTAAGACGCCCTGGGCAAGTGGTTTTGCTGAAGAGGTTCACACAAAAATGCAGAGTCAAGCCCTACTGACCTCTGCACTTTCAAACTCATCTTTGGTTTCTCAGCTGCAAATTTTCCAGCTCCAGTCTGGGCCATGCCTTTCCAAGACAACTTTGTTTTCAAATGCAATTTATAATGAACCAAGTGCTGCCAGATAGAGAGATGGAAAGAGCCAGCAGGAAATATAATTTCACGTTGTAAGATTAGAGAAAAATGATGGGTAGGAAGATGAATCTCAAAACAAATCTAAAGAAAAACCAACCTCGGTGGGCAGGAGTGGCAGGTGGATAAGAATCAGGTATAACCTAGAGGTAGTGACAAAAAGGAAGATGGATATTTCACCCATTTAAAGGCTATACTGATCAATATCTTACCTACATATATTCCCATATTTGAGCCATTACTCTAGGTCAACAGGAGCAGTGTGTCACAGACCAAATCTATCAAAAAGATGTAGAAAAATACAAAGCCATACTCCAGCTATCAAAAGGCAATTGCTGGGTCTTAGTTTGGTATATAACCCATGTGAATGACTACCCACTTAGAAGCTGAGACATTTTCCGAAAATGAATTATCTGGTTCTGTGCTGAACGTTGTCCTCACTTCAGTGAATCTGTTGAATGCTACGGTGACTGACTGCAGGGAGCTAAATAATGGAGATTTCTGGGCTGTACAGCAGTAAAGGGTACAGACTGACATAGAGATAAGACCAAGAATGATTCCCATTCTTCTAGATGTAATGATGGGGAATCTATGGTCTAGAGAGTGTCCACTGCTTGGCCCTGTAAATTTGTCAGAGTTGTGAAATTGCAAGTTCTAAAATCTGTGAGTTCTTGGCCAAGAGGAGTGTACGAAGAAGAGGGGATGCTCATGGGAGATGTGGTAGAAGAATTCAGGAAAAGGAAGGTCTGGACTTAGCAGAGCTTACCCCACAACGGCACTGACTTACAAGAGGACTTCTGTTTCCGCTTGTTCTTTCTGATTGCATAAGGCCCTTGAGTACATGAGGATTTGTTCAATGACAAAATCTTTGAGTGACTTTTTAGAGTCCTTCAGTTCTGTCACCTGAATCAGCTCATTGGACCTTGGCCTTCGGAGAAAAACTCTGTTATGCACATTGGGTTAGCACAACTGAAGATCAAATAAGGCCTACAGTCAGAAAACCAGCCCCGGAGCAGCCAGACCTCCCGTCCTATCTGGCACCACGTGGAGGTTACACTGAAAAGACTGAATTACTTTAAAGCACAGCATGTCTTCCAGCTCTGACCCTATGCTTAAAACCTATTCAGCACTGAGAAAAAAGGAAGTCCATGAGGCTGTTCACGTGACAAAAATCAGAATTTTCTTTTAAGACTGGAGCAGCTCTTTTCTTACCTTCTCTGCCTTTGTTGGCAGGCCTTGAGGAATCTTTGAGTACTTAAACCATGTCATCGCTTTTTCATGCCATGAATACGGGGAAATTTAAGGCTTACTTGGAAAATAGCAATTCAGTATTTCATCACTGAACATGAAGGAGTTAATGAAAATCTAGGGAAGTGAAGAAACTAGGTTTGCCTCAGAGATAATGTACTAGCAATAGCTCTGCAGGAAAACGGTATGGTCTTTCCTTGTATTTTTAAATTGCAAAGGGCTTTCAGAAGAGTAACTGCAAAAATGACATACTGCCTACAAGGTATCTTTTTCTCCAGTTTGAATGCAACGTTTATTCTATCTTCGCACAGGTTTTCTTTTCTTGATAAAAAGACATATCCAGTTGGTTTTACAATATGCCTTCTGCAGTTTGCTCAGCCAAGGCTTATTTTCTCTATTACTGTATTTGATGTGGCAGAAAAAAAGTTCCTGGAGACAATATTGAGATCCTAAGCCTTATAGGAGTGGTCTCCAAACC
>JAOXJM010000019.1:72005781-72034219 GCA_026413425.1 Tringa solitaria
AGCCCCATCCAGCCTGGCCTTGAACACCTCCAGGGATGGGGCATCCACAGCTTCTATGAGTGAAATCAGGATTAGATGACAGTCGTCAGCTGTCCTAGACTGACCTGTCCCCATCTGCATACCCACATGCTCCTGGAGCACCAGCTCTGGTTCAAGGTGTCACCTATTGCAGCCTACTCTTGACAGCATGAAAATGTGCATTGGCACCAGCGAAGGCTAAAAACTCCAGCTGTGACTGAGTATAATGTTGTCACCAAGGAGCTGTACGACAAACAAGGTGATAAGCAGGTTTGGGAGATGTCAGGAATCGGGCCAGCTCTCTCCAGGCCGTTACAGGTTGGACAAATGATTAGTCCAGATGAAAGGCAGGCTGCTGGTTTGCATGCCTGTAGGCTGAATAACTGACCTTGTAAAGAAGTCAATTCAGACAACAGCCTGCTGGGGCAGCCAAGCACTCCGACAAAGAAGAATGTTGTAATTTTTTGTGCATCCAAAGATGTGACACTAGGAGGGAAACTGAAATAAGCCATTGGGATTCAGATGAGAGAATGGATAAAAGCAGTATAAAATGATCCAAATACAATATTTTTCCTCTGTCTCTACCATCGCTAGCTGCAAATAAGCTTTTCAACTTTGCCACCTAGTGTAGTGAGCTTCCTAAGAGGGAATGAGGACACTGCTGCAACTTTCATCTGGGTAAATGGCACTTTCATCCTGTAGCTATTCTCTTGTGCTCAAACAGCAGACCGAACACATTCAAGTGAGTTCCTTCCCCAGAAGCTGTGCCTCCCAGTTTCCATTCGCGAGAGATGATGGTCTAAAATGTGTAAGACTAGAAAATGAGGGAGAGGGGGCAGCTGTGGCCCAAAACTTCCCCCTATCTTAGAAAAGTATGATTTTAAGGTTGCAGGACATTGCTTTAATATTTCTGCAATTTACTGGCTATGTTGTAGCTCCCACCGTAAAAAGTCACCTGAAATGTGACCTAGTAAGGGGAGTAGCCAGCTTTGATGGATTGGCTCCAGATATTTGGCTTTGTTGACCCACCCTGGGAAAGATTCTTACATGGAAAACACATACTAAGTTTCCACGAACTTAATTCTCCTGTCTCCCATTGCTTGTTTTCTGCTCTGGTTTGTCTTGCCTCACTCGCTGCTTCTCCTTTCAGCAGCATGATGATATGTCTTTATTCCCTTATTTCTACTTCTACGTCATTAGTGCATTTAAAGGTCTAACTGAGATATCTCTAATTCTTTGCTTTGTCTTGTGATTAGTGGTTGTACAGCAACTTGGTTTTTTATGATTTCAGATGAAAATGTACCTTTCAGACTCCAGCAACATGAGAGACCATACTTCCTTTGCTGAACTGCAAAAAGCAACTGCTAAAACACTGTACTGCTTGGTAAATTAAACATCACTGTTGTAACATGAATTTGCCTAGAAAGGCAGATGCTATTTGTTCAGGATATATCTAACCTTTTCTTTTCTTTTTTTTAACCAGAAGAGAGAGCATGGATATTCTTGGGAATACTGACTTTAGATACCAGGTTTCCAATCTTTAAAAAAAAAAAAAAAAAAAAAAAAATTCCCAACTTGTCTTCTTTCCTGACTGTTTGCAATCTCAGATGGGATTCACCATTTGTGGCTGCCAGCCTGAAGAAATGATATATCTTACTTTGCCTCAAGAAGGTTGCTCCTCTATTTTGGGCTTTGTTTTTTAAATACATTTCAAAAGCACAGTACAAGGACATATGTATCCTGAGAGCAGCAGGAGAATGTTTAAAAGTATATTAAAATGAAAAAGATTATTTCTGCATCTTGCTGCCTTCTTTTTGAAATGTCTGTACCACTGAAAAGAAAGAGGTAAGCGGACCTGGAAAAAAAAACCCACATAAAAACCTGTAAATTGCATAAAAACCCTTTAAGTAACTAATCAAAAAGTGGTGTATGTACCTCTGCAACTGTTGCACTCCAAACACTTCCTAAACTAAGCTTTCAGTCTGAGACACAACTTTGAAAGGGCACAGCTGAGGCTTTGTGTGAGAAAAGGTTAAACTAGTCCGTTTATTATTATAACTACTCTTATGGACTAAGACTTTGAAGGCAAATGATTGAAGGAAGTAAACAAAACCATTTTGTATTTGACACAATGGCAGGCAATACTGCTCCATAAAATCTAGCTTGTCGTAATTCCCATGTTGGAAACTGGTAACTACTCAGAAGCTGAGATCTAGTCCATGAAGCAGAGAAGTGCCCGTCTAGGAAAGGCCAGTAATGCCACTGGTTTAATGGGATAACTGAGGTTACTAACCATGAGCCATCGGTGTTTCTGATCAGCACCAAGACCTGTGTTTGCAGCACCTGACATGCTTCAATACTCTACACTCAATTTTGTAAATCAACAGCCGAGCTGTACAGCACAGCTTTAGAATAATTTCATTTTCTTGCAGTTGCAGGAATTTCCTAATACCTGTTTTAGGAACTCCGTGTGTGGTCACAATAATGATGCAGAAAAATAAGATGTAAGCTGATGTGATTTGATCTGATGGATTAGGTGATGCCCAAGCAAAGACTAGAGGACTAACCTCATTTTCAAGCCAATATTATGGCTCACACAACAATCAATGACTGTAACAGAGATATGCCTGGAGCTGGGGAAATTCAGCCAAAAGCTCTCCTTTGCTTATTCAGAATGCTCTGAATAAAACAAATACATGATTTCTGGGCTTTTGCAGCTTAAATTTATGAAGTTATCGATGTAGTATTTATGTCATTTTTTTCTGGGAGGGGAAGAACAGATTATTAGCAGAAATTTCCTTTATGCCATAAATCAATTTTAGAGTGCCTCAAGCTAGCCATAAAAAGTATTGTTCTTTGCTCAAAATATTTTTAACAGAAACAATCTAGATAACGTTGGAGGAAGTGAGTCAGAAGTCGCACTCACAAAGTCAAAGCTGTATGGTTTTTAGTCTGAATGCAAGGTTTACTAACATAACAGATGGAGCCTTTGCTGTCTGGAGGGACATATGTAACCTTTATTTACATAATTTACAAAAGCAAAATAAATGTTCAGTTCTTGAATTCTAAAAATGATTTTTTCCAGCGGTATTATGTTGCATCAGTTCAGTCACCTGAGACAAATTAATGGTGGGTGGTTTCAAAGCTATGTGCCAGCGCATATAAGTATAAAACTGTGGACAATACAATCACACCTTCACTGAAAAAAATGCCAAGCAAACATCGAAAATTTCCTGTTGCCACCCTGTGCCCTAGGGTGACTGTCAGAGAGGATGCCTGCTCTCATGTCACCTGCAGCCATGTATTCTCTCTACAATCCATTCTGTAGGTATGTTTTCCTGATCATTACTACCTAGTGGCAAATAAAACCAGAGTAGTCTTATAAAATGACTGGATTTAAATTCAAACCGACAATCCCTTCAACTCCCCTTGGGAGTGGGGGAGAGAGTAGGTGGAGGCAGTCCTGCTTCTACATTTTTCCTTGTTTTACCAAAAAGTACTAGGAAGTCTGAGCTATTTGCAGATGGGTTGTCTACAACATAATTCATCTCCTCCCATGACAGTTCCCCAACAGAAACAACACTGCAAATCAAATGTCTGACTACTTGTAAAGCGAATTCCACGGTTTTGATGCAGAAGGTAGGATTTTTCAAAAGATTTCAGTTCTGCTCAATTTGATTTAGCATTTGTGGGGAATTTTGTCAGTAACGCCTTTGTAAGCACTGCTATGGCCTGTGAAAAACTTGCAAAATTCTGCCTGGAACATCAGTGGTTTTGTCTTCATGCTGTGGGGTTGTTTTGTTGGAATGGGTCTCAGGAAGACACATTTGATCAAAACAGCTGCAGCCAAAGGGATTTCGGAACTGAAACCTAAGCCTTAATCTGCATGCAGAAGCCACTTTTCTTCTCTGCAGTGGGCAACACCAAAATCCTTGACCTTCTTCCTCACCCTCAGTCTTTGAAATCCCTCCTATGATTCCATGGATGTTTAAAGATCCTCTCTCACTGAACTTTCCTACTGAAGTGCCGCCAGATGCTAACTAATTGTAGTGCAACTGCTGTTTTCCACACAGATTGCTTTCTGATTTTATTAGAAACCATAAATTATGCAGCAGCGAATTTTGACTGGGAAGAAGAAAAGGCTGAGTTAATAACAACAGACATGCTTTACCTTTGGGTCGTGTATTCCAGAAAGCTCTTCATAGATCTTCTCTCCTACCATGACAGCAGCGAGGTTGGCCGTGTATGTGGACAAACAAAACAGACAGAAAATAGCCCAGAGATTCATTAAAAACCTTCCAGTCCAGCACTTGGGGGGTTTGATGGCAGCTGTTCTTCCAAACAAGATGGCATAGCAGACATTCAGGGCAGAGGAGAAAGAAAAGACTTTGTTCCTATTCCTTCCCTTGGGGGTCATTCCAAAAGGACTTTTCCACTCATATAAGGTGAGGAATATAGCTGTGATGTGGAGTGCAACAAATATCCCCAGCCACATAGTCCAATGAAGTGGCCACATGAAGGCTCCAATAGGAGCTGCTGTGTCTTTGGTCCTCACCAAAATGCCCAGGCTGGTTGAAAAGAAAGGGCTGGTGAAATCGATCACTTGGCTGCGGGCAGTGTTAATGCTAAAGGACGTCACTGCCATGTGAGCTGTGCCAGCAAGAAGGTCTCCCACCAGCCCTGTCCAGTGGCCGTTCTTCCAGGCTCCATATTTTCCATCACCAACAATGTACAAGTCAAAATCAAAATTCATATCCTCAGCTAGCTTCTCCAGCAGGTCAATGCAGTAGCCATAGCAGCATTTCTTCAGCTCAATGGGAACGGTGTCATTTCCTCCTTGAAGGGTTTCAAACAGGCTATCCAGCACGGCTGAATCATTGGTTAAAGGATCCAGGCACAGCTGCCCTGCTGGGCAAAGACCTTCATCATCCACATCCCTTGTAAAGACAAATGGATGCTCAATGAGAGTCACCACTCTGAGGTGCAGCCGGGTAGGGTGTTGCATGTGATTTTTATGTCTCTGGGCCTGTTCTGGCCATATCCCATAGTCCATGATTATCTTTCCTTCTTGCCAGCTCCCCAGACGAGTCCACATTGGGTTCCCGACAGGATCGTGCTGCAGATTCCAGATGAAGAAGTTGTTTTCTGAGCTGATGATGGAGGAGCCTTTCACCTTAATGTGGCCACTGAGACCGTCAAAAGTTGTGTTGGCTAAAAACCTGTTGGAGGGAAAAAGCAGAGTAATCAGAAGCAAACAACTGAAGTCATCATGGTAAAGCACATGCAAACATCATGATGTTATGTTTCAGAGATTGAGGATGCTGTTGAACACCTGGATTATTAGTAGCTTTTCTGTGGCATGACGATCAAGCCACTTAATTTGGGAATGCTCTTCTACATATCTTACCTAATGTAAATGAAAACTCTTCAGGAAAAATACTCTTTTCATTTACTAGAAAAAATGAGAGAAATGCTTTTTTTTTCAGTTACCTTTGCTCATAAACCAAGGAAACAGGTCTGTAGTCAGTTTCCTAGATAAAAATATGTATGAAAATGCAAGAGTGGAAAATATGTATGAAATGTCCTTCCAAGAAAAATCCTGTAATCTCAGTAAGATCTAGCTTACTAGAGGCTACTGAAGTGCTGTCAACAGCTTTCACGCACTCTGAAGTGAACCAATCTGGACTCAAAAATGCAAATTTGGCACTGGTAAATCACTGTTAGCCACTTCAGAATCAAGGAAGAGACTCAGTGAAAGATGGTTGCCCGAGGACAGGGCAATTCTTAACAACAACAACAAAAAGTTTCTTAAAATATCTGCAAAAGTAATGTTCTTTAAAGTACAATTTTGAAATTGTGGCAGGTCTCATGAAGTGTGCCAGTTTTGCGCTGCACATTTTGCATGGAGATTTCTGGGCTTTTTACTGTTCCAGATACTCACAACAAAGGTAAGTATTTCCTTTGTATTGAGTGGCAATGTTTGCTAGTAGTTGTCTTCCCTGTATGTTGAATTCAGCTTCTGGTAAGTAATTATCACAGTGATTAAAATGACCTGGATAAAGGCACAGGGAACTGAGCAGGAAATAGGCGTTACAGGGAGATAATCCTTTTTAGTGTAAACACCATAACCAGCTGAACTGCACTCTGGTAGTAAGAAAGCTGTTATGCATTTTGTAGGAGCTGTAGAGGGACCCTAAAACTGTATTAGTCTTAGTATGGTGATTCCATTAAAAACAATTGAGTGAAATTGCTGCTAATACGTTGTAAGGTAACTCGGACACATATTTTCGAGTGAGAGGCATTCAGAAGACAGACAATTCAGCTGTCACAATAGAATAAAACACCTCACACTTCTTCTGGCAATTGGATGAAAGCAAGTATTGAAAGAAGTATAAAGGCTATAGCTGTCATTCCAGCCTCAATAAGCAAGACATAAGCATTAAGCAATGTTAATTGTTTATCAATAGTTGGAGCAGATAAAAAATAACCTTAAATTGATTTGAAAAGGCTAAATTCACAGCAAGTGTGTGTGTACGCATAATTCTGCCCGGTCTCTACCCTTTGTTTTGATTACTTCTGATGATTTTTGATGGAGTTTTAGCAGGTAAAACTGTGGACTGTGTATATCTCAAGATCATATCAGTTTTTGTCCTCAGCAAAAGGCAAATTTACAAAACTAATTAATATAGTTTTAAGTGTGGCTGTGTGTGTGACAGCCTTCTCTGAGATGGCTTCAAAATTCTTCTTATGCAGTCTATTTTGAGTAGGTTGAATTTGGAGAAAGATGATACATCCAATACTGTTAAAAGCAACTGACCTGTACATGTGTTAACCTGTGCCTGAAAATTACGTCTAAAAACACACATAGGTGTTAATAAATGGGACAGATGCATACATGTGGTTCTCATTTTTAAAAGGTTTTACTACTTAGTCTAGTGTTAGCTAAATGATACTGCAACTTCATTAATCAGTGGTGTCTGCCACTGTTTGACTAGTCCTTCCCTCCTACCCTGTGTTTCATATTTGATGGTGTACTTGCATATTTGTGTATGTAAACACTATCAAGACAAAATTTATAGGGGAAGGCAATCTTAAGCACTAAAGAAAGGTTTATGTGCCCATAAACTTAACTGGTTTTTATCTCACCTTCTCAGTCTTTGTAAAAAATTGTGCAACTTCGTACTTATAAGCCTTGCTGGCCTTTTATGCTGAAGCCATCTCTATGACAATAGCAGTAAAACCATTGGATGTTTAGATAGATTTGTATGTAAAGTTTTGAAAGAATCGTTGACGTGTAGAAAATAGTGTTAACAGTTAACAAAATGCCCAAACTGAGGGAGACAAGTCCTCAGATGGAATAAGCTCACCAAATTCTGATGAATTTAGCCCCATGTTGCTACTACAGCCCAACTTGGATATGAGAATGCTGCAGACCAGGTGCTTTGGGAGTAGAGGAAGCTATGGAATAATGCATTAGATTTATTTTCTGCAGCTAGAACGAGAACAGTGGAATTTATGCACTGTGTTCTCTGACTTTCACTGTAGAAATAAGTGTGCCCATGAGGGTGAATCGAGCCCTTTGTACCTGTCCCTGTGGCTGAATTGTGTTAGAAGCGGTTACCTGAGAGATTTAGTAGCGTTTAAATGTACAACTTCGCTACCTTACAGAGTTAGTGGCTTACTTTTGCAGCTGATTTGCATGTTCTGTATTTTTGGTGGTGACAGAACATTAATCAAAATAAATGAGGGGAACCATGTGGGAGATAGATTCTAACAACACGTTGGTTTATAGGCGAGTGCCTCTGGCTGCTAGGCATTTGCATACGCCGTATGCGGCACTAGTGAAACCCGTGCCAGGGACTTCACGTAAAAACCCCCTCACTCAGTAGCTTCAGGAAACAGAGAAGAGGATCTGACTAAATAATTTAAGCCAGCAATCTCTAGCGTGAATCTCTGGGAATTACAAGTGCAGAGTATTGCACAGACACACTGGCAGTGTCTGAGCAGCATCCTTCCAGCAGGGCTACTGACGGATTTGTAGGGAAAGATGATGGGTACAGACTTCAGAAGCTGAAGGGCCAGATCCTCAAGGCTGGCAGCTGAATGAACTTCCTTGATGTTATGATCACACTGATGATCACACCAACAGGCTATGATAGCTGTATTGAACTTTTAACAGCATCGCTTCAGTTTGATCAATGAGTCCAAAGTGTGTCACTTGCTCGTTCCAGCTTTATTTGTTTTTCATGTGTTTGTTGTAAGAACTGCTCATTACAGCGTTAGCAGCATTACCATACTCCAACAAAGACACCTTTGTAGTACCTTTAAGAATAATTTTATTTAAATTATTTCATTTTCTTTCAAGCTTGGTGGCTTGGTAATTCCACATCTTTCTTGGGAAGTTAACTGGAGGCAAGAATTAGAACGGACAAGCAAATAACGGGCACAAACTTGAACATAAGAAGTTCCATCTCAACATGAGGAGGAACTTCTTTACTTTGAGGGTGGCAAAGCACTTGAACAGACTGCCCAGAGAAGGTGGTGGAGTCTCCATCTCCGGAGACATTCAAAACCCACATGGACACATTACTGTGCAACCTGCTCTAGGGGAACCTGCTCTGGCAGGGGGGTTGGACTAGATGATCTCCAGACGTCCCCTCAACCCCATATCTTTCCGTGATTCTGAGAAATAGGAGGCTGCTGAAATTACCCAAGAAGCAGAGTTAAAGCTGCAAGACTAGTTAATGCTGTAAGACTAACTAAAGCAATAAGCCAAGATGAGGCTCTGAATTTTTAATGCCTTGCTCCGTCAACAAGGATGCTCCCAGGAGCAGTCAGGAATAGATCTGGGATTCAGTCTCATTGCAAGAAGGATGAAGGACGGAGACTGACAATAGTGTAATCTCCAGGGATTTGTACATCCATGTCCATGTCCATATCCAGATACATAAAAGCATGCTTCGCCACTGACCAGATCCTGGTCTTGCTCACAATCCTTACTCTCCTCCTGGGTGGGATTTACCACCAGGTACGCCTCTGCACCGCCGATGTATGAGCACAGTGCTGGCGATGGAAGCTCAGGTGGCAGCCGTGGCAGCTCGTGGGAGCACTGTTTAACCACACTCTGCAGTCGAGGGAGGCAAAGCTCCCTGCCACCATGCTTTCTCCATCCCCGCCTACCGCAGCTCCGGGGCTACATGTCAAGGCAGATGGGTTCATTCAGACAGAAGAACGCCCACGGCAGCGAATACTCAATGAAGCAGCAGATGAGTTTCCTCTTTGGAGGCGCACCGCTTGCCGAGAAGCACTCATGCAATGGACGAGGTTGGCCACAGTTAAGCCGCTCACCGGTGCTTCACGCCTGGAAAATTATAGGTGCCACTCGGAGTTAACAGCCGTGCTGCTAACACAAATACCTCAGCTCCGGGCCACCAGGTGTCTGTCTCACTTATAGACTATAAAAGCAGCTGCAGCGATTCAGGACAGGGGTTTATCTAACCTGTTAATCTGTCTTCAATAGGGTCCAACAAGCAGATGCCTAGGGAAAACCAGGATAAGCGTATAACTCTTTTTTCTTTCCGTAGTATCTTTACCGAGATAATGGCACAAGAAATCTCATAGATGTGAAATTGCATACTGCCTCCCAAAATGTAACAGAAGCTACAGGAGTCACGGTTCATGAAAGAACTAGTAACTTTCTGTAGGAAGTAATGATGAAGAAATACTTTGCAGGAATACATTTAAGAGTTTTAATTTTGCTTTCTTATTTCTTTGTCCCTTCTTTAACCTTCTAAAAGTCTGTTCATAAAACTATTGTCCTCAGATATTTGTTACTTTACGAAGCCTGTTGCTGAGTTTTGTTTTTCAGGGACTTAGGTATTGTCTAGTTAAAATACCCAGAATAATGAGACAAAATTAATAATATTAATTAGTAATTGTCTGTTAATTATCAATAATTGCTATCAATTAATAATAAGTCAGTGGGGATATTGCAAACCAGTGCAGTATTTATTCCCAAGCCTTTTTTCACTCTTTGGAAGCAGGGGGTTTTTGACCCCAAAGTGATGGACGAGTGCTGATTAAGGAACTGGTAAGGTCTCAAAATGGTTGTGTTTCGAGCAGTGCTGCTACATTACTGTGAAAATGAGGGGAAAACCATGCAACAGTCACTGGATGTAAACCAGCTGATGAATTCACATACTGAGCATGGAACATTTTGTTTCCTTTCGAAAGGAACCATGTAATTTTTCCTCTCATATGTTAAATACCAGAACATATTTAGACATGAAACCTCATGCAGTTTTGGGAGTAACTTCAGTGTAGTGACATGCAGTGGTCTACAGGAATAGCGTTAGCTGAAGCTGAATGAGGAGCCTTCCACAGCAAGCAACAGAGAGAGCACTTTGTAGTTTTAACTGCTCTCACCAGCAGAAGTGGCCTTTCAGGTGGTCAAGGTCCATCTTTTTTGTTTCTTTTCTGTGGAATCATACTAGTGAGGGCTATACATCTGCTTTTATACTCTCTGATGGCTTTGGTAGAGCAAATATTCTTACTGTGTTTTGTATTCTCTCAGGTTTCTCAAAATCTCAGAGAATCTGACAATAGTCTTGACTTCTCCCTCTTATATGCATAAACATAAATACAAGATACTTTCAGAGCATAGTCTGTAGCCTAGCCTATATTTACTATGTGATTTCTACTTCTGTGGAACAGTGTCTTCTTCTGCAACTGGCTTAATGTCCCTCTGTGGCTAAGTTAAAGTTTTATTATTTGCCCAGAAGAAATGAAGGAAGAGGAAATACTGAAACAAATGCACATACCACCATAATAGCTAACCCACTGAGAATGGTGGGGACTGGGAGAAAAAGTATTTTTCTTGCATACCAAATTTTAGCTTTAAAAAAAAAAGAAAGAAAAACAACTTACTTTGACAAATACTGCCCTGAAGTCATATTCCTTTCATCTGTGTCCATACAATTCATTGTACTTGGAATAAGAGCTAGTTCAGGTTGAATCATGGTGGCTGCTGCTACAGCTCTTGCTACCAGCTCCATTGCATCCTGTACATAATGCTCAAAGACTGCCTGTGTTGTCTTGCCATGAGCGATGAGACCGAGTGGCAAACCTTCTGTCCTCAGTTCTTCCACGTTCTGTGAATCCCCAATAATCCAGTGAAGTTCTGGAGGCATCACACCAAACTGGGTGGTTATTTCAAAAATCCTCCGTGTTTTTTCCATGTCGCATCCAAACATGACCATGGTAGACGTCGTGTCTTTGATGCTCTCCAGGTAAAACTGTAAGTAGTTCACAAGGTCACTGGTAGAAGTGAGGTTTGCTGTGATGTTTATAATGGATCCCAGGTGGAACTTGGAGCTCTGTTGTGTGAGGAAGAGAAAATCTGTGATGTTCCACTCCTCCTGGCATAGCATCAGGCTGAAATTATACCAGTTGTTCATTGCAAGGATCGAGAAAGTGACGTCAGCATCAGAACTCAGTGAGTTTTCTAAACTCATCTGCAGGTGAAGGGGATTCTGTAGTTAAAAATAGGAAAGACAACCAATCAGAAATATGCTGGACCCAAAGTTAATGAGTTTGCTTAACTTTTACTCACTCATTTACTTCAAAGTCATCACCTGTCAACCAAAGAACTGTGTGAGAAACAGGGAAACTTATACCCACTCAGCTTAAATGGGCTGTGACTCATGGGCTTCCTCAGATAGAGTCTGAGTCAACTTCAGTAGTCACTAATGAGCCTGTTTCCAAGAATTTGTATTTCTTTCCTTTTGGATTTCTTGGCATTCTCAAGCAAGGACTTCCCTGATGTCCTAAC
Organism: Tringa solitaria; assembly: GCA_026413425.1. Lineage (NCBI taxonomy): Eukaryota > Metazoa > Chordata > Aves > Charadriiformes > Scolopacidae > Tringa > Tringa solitaria. Next base: position 72,017,630 of record JAOXJM010000019.1, read on the forward strand.
AGAGGTATGAGAAGGTATGCCCTTACTGTTCAGGTTCAGCCCTGATGTTAATGTTCAAATTCAATGGATGCTGACAAGTTCTTTAGGAAAAAAAGGATAGCCCTCAGTTCTTTTTATTATATCTTTTTTTTTTTTGGCACTTGGGGTTTTTTTTTACACAGAGAGATAAGTAGCCTGATTAAACATATCACAGTCTACAATCAATACACATCACATAGTGCCAATAAAACATAAGAAGATGGATTCTTTTATAAAAGAAAAGTCATGGAATGCACAAGAGGCTAAGCTATGCAGATTATGATTTCTGAGATGGAAAATATTTGATAAATAACCATTCCGTACTCATTTTTCCAATGTCATTGATGATATAACAGAACTTAACCCATTACATTTCCTGACACCACTGCCCCTGACTTTATCTATTCCAGAAAAGGAGGAAGGATGTGAGGCTAATTCATCTGTTCTCTTAAAGCAAATATTTCCTCCTTTCTTATTATTTGATCCATTAATACTTTTCACTTACTCTTATTCCTCCCCCTTCCCTGGTTCCAAAAATAAAATTAAAACAGATTTGATAAGGAAGAAAAAAATTAAAGAATCCAAGTAATTTCTGGCACTTTGCTATGAAATAATTCTCTGCTCTACCAAAATGTTTCTACCAGGCCTTCAACTAGCACATGTTCCAACTTCCAACTTCAACTAGCACATGTTCAGCTATGAACTTGGCAGTTTTCAGTGTAGCTTTGCCAAAAAAATTATTTTACTTTACACTGGCATTTGATTCTAGCCATGAGACTGTTCAAAAAATGTGACTTTTGATGTCTGTTTCTGTGCATCTTTTGGTTTGAGAGATCTTTGTTGACTTTACGTCAACGTTTGTCTGTCCTCATGCCCCATCAAATCGTATCTTACCCTACACAGGTATCTGAATTTTATCTTTCCATTCATTAAGTTACTAAACACTTAAGGTCTGTTTTTTCATTCTCTTACATTTTCAGTAGTTAACATGTGTAAGAGATATTGAACCTTTGCTGTGCTAAAAGTTGGCATAAACTGCTATCATTTTGATTTTAATAGTATTTCACTTTTCATTACAGGCTTCAGTTCGTACGGATCTTAGAAATGCCGTTCTGTATTTGGAATAATAAAATGGATCACTCAATTGGCACTATTTTTACTAAAATTAAACCCTGGGCTCTCTAAGACAGATTTGAGTGGTGGAATGAGAAAAAAACAAACAAACAAACAAAACCAACCTGAAGAGCTAAGCACCATTTATAAACAGCAAGCTTTCATTGTGTTAATTTGTAGTTACATGAACTCATCATCTGTTTTCCAGAGCAGATCATTTAAATTCAGAGCCTGATAAAGAGAATACTGTAATTGAAGATGCTCTTGGCAATTTTTGTTATCTCTTGGTTATGGTACCTGTGGCCTTTTTTCACACAGACACACAAACAAGCTAATTAAATAGGCCACTGTCCACAATCAATGCACATCATGTACTGCCAACAAGACACAAGAGGATTGACTCTTTGATAAAGGACAAGTTACTGGATGCACGAGAAGCTGCAGTGTGCAAACTCTGTGGGTTCTACGCTGGAAAACATTGCCTGCTAATTAAAACACATGATTAGTTCAGAAAAAAAAATGCATTGTGTGTAATATCTGGGTTTAAGGAGCTGATTTGAATAAATTAGTCTCTGCAAACTGAATCAGACCAAACCTTTCTTCCTGAGGTTACAAGAGCATCATGTAAATTAACCCTAGTTTGTCTCTCACTGCAAACAGAAGGGAGTAGAAAGAATTTTCCTTGTGTCCTAAGATCAAGTAAAACTATCAAAACTTTTTACACAATGATCCACCTCCACCATGAAAACTTTGCAAGTCTATTGTCTTAGTTACTTTGAGTGTTAGAGAAGAAATTAGTTATTCAGTATACATTGAACATTCTGCATACATAAATGATAGCACAGAACCTGACCATGCCTCTACTAGGAAGAGCAAATGTCTTCAGTCTATTCAGAAACTTAACATCCCAAGCACAGCACTATAGTTATTATGGTATAGATGCAGGTATAAAATAAAATCTATTGAATACAGAAAAGCAACCATGCACTGATGAGTGACAGAAGTTAGCACTTAACAGCTGTGTCCACAGTGTTGAATAAAACAGCCCCAGGAAACAAACTTGAGCAATTTTGCTGCCAAATTTGTCCTTGGTCTCTGGTTTTAGGCACATGCCAGTTATCCTTCTCATACCATGGACTGGCAGTTTGGCTCCTGGCACATTTTGGGGGTCACTCCCAGCAGGCAGTATGGGTAAGACTGCATGAGAACTGGCTCTCCATCTCACCCAGCAGGTTTAGATCTTTGAAGACCACTGTGTCCTCATGCTAAACCCAGTGCATACGCAGAGTTTCACATATGCAAGACTGCTTTTGCTCGTCTACAGCACAGTTCTTCCAGTATGAAAACACTTTAAGCTGCTAGAGATACACAAAAGGTAAAAATTCCACCTTAGGGTCACTGCACATTACACTGAGCAAACACAGCACCAAGCACACACAGTCCAGAGAATGTGAGACTCTGCCTCAGGGCCAGAAAACGGGACATAATTTTACTCATCAGTGCAGGTGAAGGCAGTTTCCATCTGACTTGGTATTCTCAGGTTCAGGGTCTCTTTCAGCACTGCAGCTACAGGCTTAGTCCTCAGGAGCTCTAGCAGTAGCCCCCTGTCTTATGTGCAATATACTTGGATGTGTCAATGTGGTCCAACGGACCGTTCTGGTGTTGAGACACTGCTCCTTCGTTGAAGATGGATTTGGGATAACCTGGCATAGACTGAGCCTGCGTTTAAAAGTGCTTCTTGGTGTGAAACCATCTGTGCTTCAGCTGTCACTTTCAAAAGCCCACAGGTGCAGCGACATGAGCACTTAGCACTACTGTGATTTATTAGTTGCTAAATTCCCTGTTAATGTGCTTGAAATGTAAACATTCAGCCCTGAAAAAGTAGCAAACCCAGTCTCTTTTCTTTATGAAGTGTACTGGGATTGCAAGCCTGTCTTCAGAATTTTTCTGACACATAAGATTACATAATATACACATAATATATATACATAATATATAAGATACACTATAATATATATAATACATATAATAATATATTACATAATATATACAAAATGACATACATAAGATTCAGTCACTAGGTGTCTTCTGCTAAACTTGCAGTTGATTCTCAGCCCACCACACAAACACCCCTGCAGAGGCTGGGGAGGAACAGCAAGTAATGTTTGCTTTGTACTGGGACTCAGGGAAGGGGATCCCTGACAGCCCACGTTTCACAGATCAACCAAGAAGAACTCTTGTACTCACCTACTTTATTGGGTTTATATTCAAAAGAAGACCCTCCTGCCTGCCAGTGTTCTACAGGAACTTGGACACTGCCCTTAACAGTATCCTTTAACTTTTGGTCAGTACTGAAATGGTCAGGCAGTTGCACTAGATGATCATTGTAGGTCCCTTCCAACTTAAATATTATCATAGAATCATGGAATTCTATTCTATTCTATTCTAAAGGGATGTTGAGATGTTTGGAGATGTTTGGATTTAACACATTCTTGATTTTATTTTCAGGTTCATTTGTAGGATGCAGCTGACCATAGAGGCCCTGAATATACCTTGATATTACAGTGTTCTTAATGCTTTTAAATATTTTTATTGATTTTTTTTTTCCTTTTAAAATAAACAATTGCTGCTTTTTAATGAGGAACTTCTCAAAATTGTTTATTTGGTCATTCAGTAACAATCACTGACACTGCATAAATTCACATAAAAGGCTTCTGACAACTTAAATGATAGATTACATGTGTATAACTTTGTACTTATCATGGAACAGAATATTTATGAGACAGTATCAGTGTATTGAACTGTGTCCATCCATCCTTATTAAAGTTCTTAGACAAAGTCCTTCATTACCTCACTTTGGAAATTACTAAAGTTTGACTATTTCAGCTAAACTGCCTATTAAAACTCATATGGAAATTCAGTTGTTTTGTTTAAATTTGACTTTAAGCTGTCATTAAAGATATGACTTGCATCAGTTTTTCTTCAAATTACACAAACAGAGAATTAAACCTCATTTGAATAATGTTAGTTGTGCTCTATTTTTAATAATACGTTTGCATTTACATACTGTCACTAGCAAAAAAATTTTCTGTGTCTATGAGAGCTTAATTTTTTATTGCACGTCATTAGCTCCTGTTTTATAAACCAGCCATGATCAACTGACTTCAGTTTTTACTGGGTAAAGAACAGGCCTGGAATCCTTAATTTCTGACTATCGCCTCTGGATTAGATACCAACAGTCTTTCCACTGACTTTCAGTGGGCTTTGGACCAAGCCATTCATGGAGTATTAAGCTTTACATGGTCTAATGTGTTTTGAACCCCCTACATCAGCAGAGACTGCAACGACTTGCTTTGTGTATCCCAACCAGAGCAGTTTTACAGTTTCATTGCCTGAGACACCTGAGATAGCAGGTTCATTTAACAACTGAAACATGATTTGCATTTCATTAATGCAAGATTTTTCAAGCCTCCATTTCAGTAGTCTGTAGACCCTGTCCTTAGCCCTTGGAAATCTTGTGAGCATGAATGCCTGGAGCCAGACTGACTTACACCCTGAAGGATCTGGCCATTTATCTCTTCAACCGAGTTTGTAATGTCACAGTGACATTTTATTTGACATTATGATAGCTTCATTAGCAGAGTTAAAAGCATATATGTGAATATTCTTTTTCTAACTGTGTAAAAGTAAATAATACACAGAAAACATTATTCCCCTCTGACTCTCAGGAGCAAAGGCAGTGCTGAAATATACACTTATGATAAGAAACAGAAAAGAGAAAACAGACTATATAATCACATCAGAGAAAGCTCCACTGAAGGAAAAAAAAAAAAAGCCTTCTGGCTTACAGTGCAACTGTGGGGACTCACAGCTTTACAAACAGAGCTAAATGGCAGCTGTGAGCAAGCTGATGCTGCAGCTTCAAAAACTGGGAGGCTCTTTCTTCCATTGTTGAAATTACAAAATTGAGGCTTAAAACCCAGTTTCCTAAAGGCTATGGGCACACCTATTGCTTCTTCCTTTCATGCCATGAAAAAAGATGCTATGAAATGCTGTTTTATTTTTTTTAAATATCTGCCCTACTGCTGAAACTGCAGTGCTTCAAGGAGGACTTTATGTTGGCAGCTGATGGACCATGGGAGGGACTTTGGATGGAAAGGTCCTGCCTGACCAGCCACTGAGCTGCCCACCGTACTGCATCCCCTACAGCATCCCAGCTGCTGCATGGTCCACTCTGCGTGGACAGAGGGATGGTGTGCTCCTTCCATCACCTCCACCTCCAGGCTGCTGTGAGAAACCTGCTCTGCCCAGAGAGGAGGCTGTGGCCAAGTCGACAGGCACCATGGAGGGTGAGGTACCCAGGTTTTCTCCTCAAAATCCATTCTGCAGCTTCCACAGAGGCACAAGTGGTGTGTGGGGCAGGGATGCATCCCTCTGTTCCCGTCTGAAGAGCACTGGGAGCTGGGAATGGGTGTTGTGCTGCTCCTGCTGTGCTCCCTCCTGCTCCCCGTTAAACCCCCACATTGTCATGGATGTCAGCAAGCACTAAGATTTGGCTTCTAGGCCTTGATCCAGCAAAACACTTAAGCACCTGTTTAAGCAGCAGCAGCAGTATGATTAAAAATACCAGTCGTACATTTTTTCTGGTATTTAGACAGAAGAATAATCCTGCCTTTTGGTTCTCCAGGGAAGAAAATCCCAAACCTGCTTTGAAGAGGATGACTTCATGAGTCCCTCTTTTTTGTGTCTTGTGCATCTGTCTTCACGCACACAGCTGTTTGACCAAGACTGTTATTTGAAACAGGAAAGGTGCCCACACTGAAGGCTATTTTTTGCAGATGGTTTAAAAGCTTCTGAGAGAGAAAAGCTAGTTTAGACTAGCCAGAGCTCTCCTGATTCCTGCAGCAAAAGAAGCCTGGCATCCGTCCAGGCAACGCTTATAAGCAGATCCTAAAAAGGGACTGACTGTAGATTTTACAAAACACAACAGTTAGATTAATTTAAGTCTTTACTTAGTTTGTCCTGAAAATACTTTCTCTTGTTAGACCAGACAGTCATGACTTGAGGTTGCTTCGCATCTCTAATGCCTACATACAAATAATCTGAACTAATCTGAATATGTACAGCTCTCTACAAGGTCAAAGAGGCAATATAAAATATGAACTTCCAGCTGTTCTTGGAAAATAAGACCCATTATTTATCTCCATAGCCACTTATAAATTATCACAAGGAATACTACATCAAAAACTTCAAGGTGTTCTTTGCTCCAGGAGGAAAAAAAATAATCCAACATTTAAAGTTTGACAAAAAATATTTCACACAGATGCCAAGAGCCAAAATAGTTTATCCTTCCCTAATATGTGTCATTATAGCTAAGAAAAGACAGATGATTGCTAATACAAACAGATCGGGGGGAGCTGGAGAAATCCTCCATGACAGGCTTTCCTCCCTCATTAAAACAGCAATGTAAAACTCTGGAGAACCACCTCTGCCCTGCGGTAAGCTTCAGCCGGGAGAAAGAAGTGGCCAGGTCCATGTCTATGACTTCTGCTCCCAAGTCCTACAGCTTTGTAACCAATGTCTGCACAGCCCTTGCAAATAGGTAAAAGATGCCAGGGGATACCACGTGTGACCATTAGCCACAATGGACAATTTGCTACTGCACGGTATTATTTTCTAGAAGCTCAAAATGGTTATGGAATCAGGTTGTCACAAGTAAGGGAGCATTTGCTGGCAAGGGCAAGGAGGTCATGGCTAGCTCTGCCCCAGCTCTACCCCAGGCTTTCTTTCTAATGCCATTTCCCAGTAACACATTTTCTTGCGGCTGGCCTCATCCAGACTGTCATGTTTGTGAGCAGGGTTTCTCATTTGGCGTTCCTGCTGTAGCTACCCCATCACCGGTCTTCCCACACTTGTAAAGGATGCAAAGTACAGCGTCTGTTCCACAGAGGCATATCTTTCCAGGGTTCTTTGGAATGCCACTATAAGCTTGAATGATGGGAAAAAAAAATTAGCAGATTTTAATTCTTCCCTTAAGGAGGCACGGCATTCAACTAACTCAAAGCTCTTCAGCAGACTGTCTAGGGATGTTTGTGTGCTTCTCTGTTGAGAAGCACCCCACAACATTGGTGCTTTTCACATCCTGGACATCAGTTAGAAGGGCTATTTTAAAGTGACTCCCAAGCCCGCAGTCTAAGTTTCCCCACATGTTATTCAAATGATGCACAGGAAAAGGGCCTTCTTTCCCCAGTTTTTGGTTCATGAGGGCAGGTGGAAATTCAGCTTTTGTAAGCAGCAGAGCCAAAACCATGGCAGTACCTGGGAGCAGACAGTGAGTGCACTTTGGGGTTGCCAGGATCTGCCTCCTTGGTCCTGGCATTCCCAACGTCTGAGGTGTGACGCAGGAAGACCCTGTTGTAAAAAAACTCTGATAACACACCAGTGGTGCTGTTTTGACACCGAAAATTATTTAAGTGGCTACCAGAGCACTTTTGTGTGTGTCTGCTGACAGGAGAACTCTTACTAGTCCTTTAGAGTGATTATGAACAACCCTAGATTGAAGATATAGGTGTAATCAGGCTACAGTAATAAAATCTTACTTGGATTATCAAGATATCAAAGTTCAAAGGCTGCTGAAAAAATCCCAAATGACGTTGTATCAAGGATCCCCAGAACTGTTATCCCAAGCTGAGAGCAGAAGCCTTGACAATGCAAGCACAGGATGGCACCAGAGGTGCCAAGGCTAAAAATCCCAACTTGCCAATGGTCAGCTGGTGGTTGCAACCTTGGCAGCTGAGTAAAACTGGGTTTAGGGAGAGCAAAGAACAAGTACCTAATATGTACTGTGTACCAGATACTGTGAATGTTGGTGAGACACTGGAAGAGGTTGCCCAGAGAAGCTGTGGATGCCCCATCCCTGGAGGTGTTCAAGACCAGGCTGGATAGTGCTTTGAGCAACCTGGTCTGGTGGGAGGTGTCCTTGCCCATAGCAGGGGGGTTGGAACTCCATGATCTTTCAGGTCCCTTCCAACTCTAACCATTCTACGATTCTATAAGACGGAACTACAAAAGAATGAGACAATGGACAAGTAAATACAGCAGAGATCCAGACAGTGTTATCATACATACAAAAGCAACCAAAAGCAAAGCCAAAAGAGGAACAAACTCTTGCCGTCAACATAATACTCCTCCCTTTAGAGATCTTGGGACACAGACAGCTTGCCACCAACAATCCCCGCGCCCTGAGAACGCACACACGCTTGCTCTGTCTCCCTAAAGATAACGATGCTCGGGACCCAGAGCTGTGTGGAAGGGAGAGCCCAGCACCTGAGAGAGAGATACGGGAAGTGCGTGTATGACAATCTGGGCCCTATCATTACTGACAACGGGCTGTAGTACTTGGATAATTTGCCTACAAGTGTTAGCATCATTGGGACCAATAATACTACTTTGATTAGATTGCTAGGACTTTAATGAGACTAACAATTAATTCTCGGCTTTGCATACAGAATAGGTTTCTAAAGCTCATGTTAATTGCATGTGGCGTTTGCTCTGTTGCCTTGCTCTTGAGGGACTACTCTTTAACACGGTGCAAGAGTTGACAGAGAATTTGGCAACCCAGGCTGTAATTACCATGCGCATTGCCAAGCCCTGCTCCACACCGGGCTCCATGGCGTGTCACCCCTGCCAGGCTCCTCAGCCCCAAGGGCTCTTGCTATGGCGTTCCCATCCTTGCCCTGCTACAGCTGCTTCCACCTACCCATCAGCAAGATGGACATGGTGCTATCAGTAGAAAATGCTACTTTTTCACAAGCACAGCAGGCTATGAGCACACTTTCTGTATTACCCAGTTTTTTAGGCATGAGTAAAATTCTGGCCAAACGAAAATAAATTAATTCTGGAAGAAGATTTAGAATATATATAAGGAAAGGGAGTGTGGAGAAAACTGATTAATGTTATGTAGGTAAAAGAAGTTTGATACCATTTTAAAAAAGCAGTGATTGTCCTGTTTTCATATGCACCTGGTGTACCCACGCAGCACCTAACTCAATTATATTTTATTCATTATTAACCCCTGCAGGAAGGAATAAAATCTGGAGCACCGCTTTCACTCACTCACCAGTCCAGGCTCGAAAGTGTCTTCAGCTCCTCCTGAGCATTTGTGTTCCCCCTTACTTTCAGTAGCTGTGCCCCCGTGTCTCATTATTTTTACAAATGACTATGATGCGCCCACCAACAGGCTGTGCAACTCTGTCTGGCGTTCGCAGCTCAGCAGAGTGAAACTGGGTCATTTGATCTTGGAGACACAAACGGGGAAGGAGGTGGCAATTCAACACAGAAACCTTCCCCCTTCATCCCAAGGCAACGCTGCAAAGCGATGCTGGGGATGTGGCCAGCAGGACAGGGCAGGCAGCACCTCCAGGACAGCCCCAGCTTCTGTGGGACCCCCCCCACTCCTGGCAGGGCACCGGGTGCTACTCCTCCAGGACAATAACCAGCCACCATGTGAGCTTCTTCATCTCTACAAGCCCCTGCCAGCCAGAGGAATACCCACGGGCTGTGCTGTGTGCAGTTACACACAGAACAGTCACTGTAAGGATAGCTGTACGTGGCAATATACAGCGGGAGAAATTAGTGCTGACCCCCATTCCGTTCCTCAGAAAGCCAGCACCAGCTCATCATCACATCTTCTTCTGCTGGGCCTTGCTCCGGGCATGTTCCACCGGATTAATTTTACCTACAGGTGCATTTTGCTCTGTATTGATTTTTCGTATGAAAGAAAGCTGAGAATTAAGCGTGCAAAGACGGATCTCTTAACTCTAGTAAATGAGGCCAGGGTAGATTAAGTTAGTAGTTGATCCTTCTGAGGCTAGGCATTTAAATCATGGTTCTAAGGTGAATTCTTGCATGTACTTGCTTGGCTTAAAATCAGGATCAGCATTTAAGCATCTCCGCTTGAGATTTCTTACTTAATACATCAAGGATTTAATTAGAAAGATGGGAAATTAGAAAGAAGAGTTATAATTGGCTATTAGGGCTATTAGGGAGTGAGCATGGGAAAAAAAAATAAAAAATCAAACATCTCTTTATAAAATAAATACCCTTTGCATGCAGTGGGGGCAGGGAGCTGACAGAGGGGACCGAGTGGCTATGAAATGCCACTAGCTGCCCACCCAAAGTTGGGGCAAGAAGGTCACATCCTGCAGAGGCATCCTCGCCTTGCTGGGCACCTTTCACTAATTGCGCCACATGGGGAAGCTACTTTCCTCAGCAGGAGGCAGTTTGTTTGCTTAAGCAACAGTTCAAGGATAAGCGCCACTCAAAACCAGCAGTTGTCGCAGTGGGAAAAAATAAATAAACTGGTAGGTGTGATGTTTGTTAGCTCCTCAGCTGCAGATTTACTATCTTTCAACACAAGATAGGAATCTGGCTTTTGAAAATGCAGCAAAGCCTAGTGGTTTATATTTGCCATAGATTTTGTAGTCACTGCTCCCCATTTTTCCTTCCCAATCCTGAATTACTACATTATCATTAAAAAACAAACCAAATAAGGAAACAACCACAAAAGGCAACTGCACGATTTAGAAGTTTTGTGGCAGTGTTTGCAAATTGCTTTTCTGGGCATGCGAAACACAAAATAAGGCATGATCCTGTAACCAGGAGGCGCCTACCCCTCCTCGCCCCCAAAGGCAGAAGCATTTGAGTTTCCAATAAAGCGAACAGCAACTACCCACAAAAGTGTGTGACTGCGCAGAGCCCGTTACCAAGGCACACAGGGAGAGGAGGAGGAGGAGGAGGAGGAAGAAGGGGCCCTGGCTGGCTGTCAAATATAGAAACTGAGCGATCCAGTTTGAAATCCCTGCCTCCTCTTGTGCTCCCCTTGTGAGCAAACCCCTCTCTGTAAAACGGGGATAACCCCCTCCGCAGCACCGGGGGGGGGGGGGGGCACAGATCACCCCACGGCAGGGCCAGGCTTCTCCCTCCTCTGTGAAATGGCTCTCTGCCCATCTTAAGGCTTACAGCAAGATAAATATTTCACACCCTTTTACACAGGGAGGGATACAAGGGGAAGGGAAGAAAAAAAAAAAAAAAGTGAAGTCACACGTCTTGGAGAATATACCAAGATTTTGCCAAAAGCAGAGTCTAGGGTTCACATCTCCTCTTATTCCTGCGCTAGACAAAGCTGCCTCAATAGATAAAAGAATTTTGAACTGAACAAACAGCCATGTGTTTTATGGGTTATTGTTAAATAACTGGGGCATCTGTACCATTGCACTGCTCACAGTGCACTGGTCTGTCCTTCCAGACCAGTGTCACCCACCCCACTGACACTTGCCTCATCAGGACCCCACGTCTGCAAGCGTTTGGATGCATGCTGCGATTTCCTCATTAGTTCTAAGTGGATATGCAACTTACTAATTACCCACTATATTCCAAGAGACTCCCGGGTACAGAGTTATGAAATGAGACCTTACTGAGGTAAACCACTTCGCAGAGCAGAAAGTGGTTTACTGCAAGTATCGCGGTGAGGGTGGGGAGAATGCATCAAAAATCACCAGCCATGCCTGTTTCATCCTTTGATTTATAATGTGCAGGATCATCAGGTGAACATTTACGGCTCCTAGCAGTGACTCAATCTTCTGCTCTCATCTAAACGCTTGACAGAAAACACACACCACCATCACCTCTTCACGATGCACAAACATTTGCATAGATTACTGCTACCAGGTTTTCTTTCACTCTGCACCTCGCATGGACATTTACACCAACAATGAAGTGATTGCACAGAGACTGTAAATCACTATAAAATTTGAATGATACGTATTAATCCCTGCTTTGTACTGAGTTTGGGCTCAGTGGAGCAGTGTGAACTGATACTTCATAGGCTTTAAGCAGGGTGTCCATCCCTGTGATAGCGGGCACAGACTGAAGATAAATATGTGACCATACACACTCGGAAAAGCAGTATGCCATGCTTGATGGGACCATCTGGCTGTACTGAAGATTCGTATTGCTGCCTGACACCATCACTCCCCAGAAGCCAGCACTAATGACAAGGCACTGGCCGAATAAATGGAATTATCTTTTCCTTTGGCTCTGCCTGTGGCAAGCGCGGCTCATCCCAGCATCACGCCGTTGGGAGAAGCTCCTCAGCCTTCCCCTGCAGATCCCTTTCCTGCTGCAATTGCATAAAAGCACCATATGGACAAATCACTACTGGTGGCAATGGACGCCGACAACTGCCCGGCTGCAGTAGCTTTTTTCTGCCTTTTTTGCAGAGTTTTTTGCCTTACAGCAGTCCCTCCCTCTTTGTTGAGCCACAACCCAGGGGGCAAGCTTGCAGTGGAGGTCATACCATTGCACTGCTGGTGAGGCTGGAGGGCTGCATAAACTTCACAGAGCTGACAAAAAATCTGGACACTCATACTGCATTGGAGAAATACGGGATCTTCCCTTGTTAATGAGAAACTCAATAGCATATGGACAAAAATAACTCAACGTATTAGCAAAACCTTTGGTGGTGGTGAAGTTTAATTTACTTTTTACCCTGGTAGAAGAGAGTAGCAAGAAGTAGCTGGTTGTGATAGAATTAAATACCAAATTTACTTCACTGTAAATAAAATTCTTCATCCTACCTATTTATGCAAAAACTTATTTGTACTGCTACTTTACGTTTCTTGAGGGGGAAAGGGAAAAAACTGTTGTGGCAGGTTATTAGGTGTTGGCTTTGTTTCCGAGAAGGTAATGAAAGTAACAGCAACAATTTAGCAGGCTGGATGCTACTGTCGGGAAGAATGTTTTACACCACAGAAATGAAGGGAAAGGCCATTACGTATCTAGTTTTCTTTTCAATACTGGCTCTACCTTCCCTGCTGCAATTTCTTTACATTTCCACTGCCTCCGTATCCCCCTTATAAAATAATGTATCTCCTCCTTAAAGTTCTGTAGGGTTTGCACAACTGTGACAGCTGAAAATCATTACAGTCATTGCAAAGCACCAATTACCCAACTATGTTGGGTATTTATTTTTTAACAGCTTTGTGCTTTAGGAGCTGGTAGGGCCGCGCATTTCTGTGAGTCAGAAGGCTCTCAGATACTCCAAACCAAATGAATCAATAAAATATTGTCTGTTCTGTTCTTGAGCTTCCTACTGACATAGGAGATATTTTCTTCCCCACAGCTCAGCTCTTCCTGCCCTGGCCCATGCGATGACATGTGTATGGATGGGATGCTCTCTCTAGGTCAGCTCTTTAACCGTGGCGTCAGGAGATGGCTGGTGAGTGATTACAGCTGATGAACAGACCCTCAGCTCGTGGCAATGAACTTCACCTAGAGTTTTGAGGCACTTGGGCGGGTAGTTCTGGGGTAGGCTGTGTGCAGCTGGGGCAAACAGCATCCTTATTTGTGTAGCTGTAAATCCAAAAGCATCAGACGTACTCATGGGTCTGCCTGCATACGACTGCCCTCCTCTGCGCTTCGTGGCTTATAAACTCTCAAAGCACAGCAGCTGTAACTCATTTTGAACAGCAACTCATTATCAGAGCCACCATCCTTCCTACAGCCTCCGCCAGCCCAGCGTTACGGACTAATACCGCAGTCCAGTCTAGCACTGCCCGTTCTACGGACTAGAAGAAATAATGACAGTTACGAATTTAACAAACAAGACTGAAGCTATGAATTTAATGATCCGGGAGCCAGCCTTGAGTTATGCAAAATACATTTGAGTTAGGTATTCACAAAATTCCTTCAGCATAATTGTCGGCACGTGGATTGTTTGCAAACAGCTAGCACAAACTACTTAGTGTTAATCATTTGTTCCGTGACATAGTTAGTCATGCACTATTTCTGCTTCTTGAGTGGGTGATTGTATCCTCCTGAAGGAGAGGGTAAGAACCAGCGAAAATGAAGCGCGCCCCGGGAGTTTAACATGGATAAGGGCTTGTGATAAAATATGAAAGCGTCATGTCTCACTAATCTCAGCAAGATGTTTGCGTCTATCCATCTCCATGCAAATAACCCGCGATGACTGTGCAGAGTCTGGTGAACCAAGCCTGGGGACGAGGAATTCGCTCGGACTATTTTTGGCGCCGTGATTTTTAACTCTCTGAACAAGGGGAAGTGTTGCAGAGGAGGATCTAATTCCCCCAGTCAACCTGGAAGGAAGGGATGACAGAACACCGCTCCTGTGAGTTTGGCGAGAACGTACGATCAAAGCTGTTGTCTCTCCCCGCAGAAAACAGTACTGCTTCAGGAGAAAGAACCTATAACAATAATAATAAAAAAAAATCACAAAAAAAAGTATATTCCGTGAAGAAAAAGGAATGGTTTGGTTTTTTTTTTTTCCTTTCCCCATTTCAGTTTTCTCTGTTTAAGTGATGCTAGACTTGAATGCAAGTCTTGATCTGTTTCCCAGAAGATAAATTATACTTCTACACATTTCAGTGACCCAGGATGGAACTAAGGAAGGTTAAAAACTGTAAGCTCTGAATTTTATTGTAATATTGTTTTGATATTTTTCATTGACACAGAGGCTGCACTGCCTTGTCTGAACAACGGACCTGAAATATTCTGTAAAATCCCCTTTACCAGGTACCACACAAAACACCAGGATGTATTATTAATAAATTGAAGTGAAACGGCCAGCCAGCTGTGAGAATAAAAGGGAGAGACATTCACAAAAAGCTGGATCATCTGTGAAAGGTTTTCTTTTTTCTGCAAGGTAAGCAACATTTGCAAAACATTCTTAAAATGACTGAAGATTCTATACGTGTTTGAGGATATTGATTGGCACACACGTGGACTGTTAACTTTGGGAGGTGGAGGACCAAGCAAAGAGGTGAGGAGGCTGCTAGAACAAGACCCTGTAACCTCATGGTGAAGGCAGGAGTAATCACCCCATCAGGAGGGCAGTGCTGGTCTCCTAGACCATGCCGTGAGACTGGAACCCATCACTCATGTCAAGACAAGTCCTCTGCAAAAAGATCTGCTGAACAGCAGGATCTTGCTCTCTGGGTTGGCTATTTCTTCCTTGCTAATGCTCTTAGAAAGGATGGATGCTGCAGCACCACACAACAGCTCCAATGGGGACCACGTTGCGGCCACGCTGGGCGGTGGCCAAAAAGGGAGGGAGATTCAGTGCTTCATTTACAGATAGGCAACAGTTTGCTGCTGGTTTTGACAGCTTTGGGCAACTTTCAACCTTCTGGAGGAAACTTCTGACAAAGCAAGGAAATTCAGCTGGACTCCTCCACGCCTGGACTGGTAGAGCAGTAACTATTCCAGTACCCAGCCCATTGTATTTTCCCATAAGTTTTTAACCGTGTTGGAGATGACTGAATTTCTGCTTTGAGTCCCCTGCTCAGTGGTCAGACTGCATACTCATTTTTCCCCCTCTTACTGACAATAATAAGCAATTTTGCTGCTTATTATTCTCTAATAAGATTGCAATAATTCTGTATGACTCTCGGAAGACATGCATTTGCTCTCATAGTGCTGGCATAATAGGGATCCACAAAAAGATGAATTGTCTGAATTATCCTTGATCTTAGGCAGTGAACAGCGTTCTATAGACTTTCAAGTGAAGGGAACTCTCTGATGAAAATAAGGCAAAGTCAGGTAAAATTAAAGGTTAAAGTTGGCAAGTCAAGTTCACTTATGAATGAAGTTTTAGTATCGCAGCAGTAAGCCACAGACCCTGTCTCTCACCCAAAGCAAAGCCGCACCACACTCAAATGAACAGGAAGCCTGAATATAATGGTTTGGGTTTTTTTAATGATGGCAACCGCATCAGAAACAACAGATACATACTCACATGAATGAAATGATTCGCTTCAGCTGTTCTTGTTCTCCTCAACATTTGCTTTTCATGAACATTCCAGTAATCAAATTACACTGGGACAAATGCTCAGAGAAAATGAATACCAAAACCAAACACTTGCAGTATTTGCAAGTTCCAGCTTCCGTGTGTATCTCCAATTCCTGCCTTTATCAGATTGGAAGAGAAAAAAAAATAACGATGCGGCTTAGTCAAACAACCAAAACCGTATCTCAAGCTGGTCCCTATTCAAAGCCAGTGAAGTAAAAGGAAGCACTTTCAATACATTTTTTTGGAAAGCTCTGGGATGCAGTTATTCCTAATGCTTATATTGTCCGTGCTTGTTCCAGAAATTTCAGGTGGTTTTCAGGCAGAAAAAATTCTCTGTGACTATCAGATGTATTATTCACTGTGAATTCTCACTTCGTTTTCCTCTTTAAGTACACTTCTGGGGAGGAATACAAGACCAGTATGATTTGGGCAACAATCTCCCATTCTTTGTCAAGCAAAGCATCTTTCTTATGCTAATCATGTGGTACACTACATCCCACCAATTTGCAATTTATTCTTTTGCTGTAAACCTGTAAGGGTTGTGAATGCCCAAGGAAGACATCGCAGCACAGCTAACTTTCACATTATCTACA
>JAOXJM010000019.1:72048682-72062280 GCA_026413425.1 Tringa solitaria
GGGGGGGGTCAGGGGGGGAGAGGAAGGAGGGTTTTCGCGGAGGTGGGGGGGTCGTCCGTTCCCTCCCTGCCTCCTGCTTGGTCCCCCGGGGGAAGCGTCCCGGGACAGCCCCGACGGGAAACCTCTTCCCGGGTGTTGTCCGGGCTCTCTGCCCCACTCACAGCGCCGGAGAAGAGACCTCTGGCCGCTCCGTCCCCTGACGGGGAGGTGGGATGTGTCCTCCCCTCGCCCCCTCGGCCTGGGGGTGTCCCCCGTCCCCCCCCGCGGGCGTTCTCGGGGAGAGAAGAGGCTGAGCAGCGCCCGGTGCTTTTCTCGTCCCACGCTGCTTCAAACCCACCCAGCGTTGGACGTGTGGGACCCGGGATCCCGGCTCGGCAAGCCACGGTGCACTTTGTAACATCGCGTTCATGGACCCTTATAACAACACCCTTATAACTAAGAGAAAACGGGGCAGAGCAGAGATGCGCGTTTGCGTGCGTGTCGTCGAGGGGCCGTGGATAAATCCCGCTCGTGTCTCGGTGCTGGTAATTTGTGTTTAACCCTGGGCAGCCCGCAGCCGCGCTAACCCTGGGTCTGGGAGTTTGATGCTCCGATGGGGGCAGTGACACCCTCAGCGTGGTGCCCCTGCTCCGTGATGGGTCTCCGGAGTGCCGGAGGAAGCCCACCCCCACCGCCCCGTTGTCCTACGGAGGGGAAATAATCTCAGGGCTCTCCCCGGCTGCGGGGTGCAGGCTGCCGTCCGACACGGGGGGGTTCTGCGTGTATTTTCTGCCCATAGGATGGGGTCCTGTCACCTTTCCCTGGCTGGTTCAGCCCTGTTGGGGTGCAGCGCGGTTTCCTGCTGTCTGCTGTCCCCCGTGGAAGGGCAGTCCGAGACCTTCACTCCCCTGGAGTGGTTAGAAATCTTGTGGTCCCTTCTTCACCAGCAGTTTACCCTGACCTAGTGTCTAGCCTCATTCTTTCTCTTAAAGAGCTCTTCACCTCTGAATGTTAAACTTCTTTCCCCCTTTCTTTGAGATTTACCTTCAGAGCTATTTAATGAAGAAACATCATATGCTGCCTTTCTTTTCCATCATTTGGTATGCATAAAATCTGTGTAGAAAGAAACCCTGTTCATCCAGTTCCATAATAGAGGTGGCCGCTACTCTCCAGTAGATCTGATTTGCCTGTTTTCTGATTTAAATTTATCTTTCTTGAGGGGAGGTCACTGGAGGTATACACAGTCTTCAAAGTGAGGTCTTACCAAGGTCTTACGCAGCTGTGCTGATATTTCTTTCTCTCTTAGATCCTTTACTAACCCATCATGTTGGTACCTCCTCATGCCCACCTGCTGTTACCTTCTTCCAAGTGACCTCCAAAGCTAGTGTTGTTTTCGGACTGCTCCCTCTAAATTGATGTGCAAAATTGGTTCCTAGGTGGAAGACCACGAATGGCAGAGTGGTGGTCTGTGGGCCAAGACTGACGATACCAGCTGCTACGTGTAAAGATGAGCTAGTACTATGTTTAAGAGTTAACAACAATTTCCTGTTTCCCCGTTTCTTCTTCCTTTTTCTTCTAGTCTTATAATCACTTTTTTATTTCTTGGTATCTTCTCAGATCAAACCAGGTTCCTCCTGTGCCTCTTTATTTTTTTGTTTGTTTTGTTTTTATTTAAGGAATGGATCATATTAACACAAGTACTCAAAGTCTCCTCTGTTAGCAATAAGGAATTATTGGCTGGGAGATCTGGCTTTGAATATAGTAAATTTCACACAGTGCAGCAGAAAAAAATTTTTTTTCCTCTCAAAATCACAGGAGTTAAGCTTTCAGGTTGTGAGAATTAGCTCACTTGAGATCTGCTCAACTCCAGAGGCGTCATCTGTATTTGCATTCTTTTTGTCAGGTTTGGAAAAAACTGGTAAGCCTGTAACTTCTCTGCTGCGCAGTTAGGTAATTGCTGGTTTTCATGTGGGAATTATTTTGATAAGAAACAGTTACTCTTCTGTGTCTTAACAGACATTCTTAAATTGTTATTTATTTGAAGCTTCATGATGGGAGAGCATCTTTCTCTGGCTTTAGGGCACAGGTCACACTAGTTTAAAAAATCAAGTGTTTTAGAAAACGTAACCTAACATTATTGAAACAGGTCTGAAAATTGCACAAGAAATTGATTAATAAAGGGAAATAATTCAGTATGTCCATTTTTATTTTTTTTCCCATTTGTGGATAATCGAATCTATGACCAGATTGCAATCTCTGCTCTTTCTGGTGATTATGCAGTATCACTCTTGAGGCTACTGCTGTAAATAATTTCTGGTCTGGAGCTCATTTTTGAGCATGTCCTAGCAAGTGGTCACAGTTAGAAACATGAGCTGTACAGAGTGGGCAAACTCCGCAGGCAATTTAGTAATTTTCACTCCAATGGCTCTAGCTCTTGAAGCTATCTTTTCAGCTTCATTATTTATAACAACAAATTATGGATTTTTCTTCCAAATTTGTGGGTTTTTTTACTCTTTGCTCACATATTCTTCTTTAATAAAGTTCTCTACAATACCGCTGGTATACTAAAGTGCTTAAACACAGGCTTTTTTTTTAAGAAGGAATTTAAATCCTTAAGTGCTGCTCTGTAAGAGGTTGGAATGTTTTCAGAAAGTGATCTGAAAAAGGATATACACCCCACGAAAGTGTATACATATAACACTGGCGAAGTTGTGTCATTAATTTTTCTGCTTTATTTGCATAAGTATGCATGTGGAAAAGAGCACAATTGGTTTAGTCTAATAAAGGAATTGGAGACTGCTGTGTGTAAATTGCACCCTGCTTTTTAGCAGCACTGCAGTCCTTCTTCCAAGCCTGCTGGCAGAATAAACTTTTTGACAGATTCCTGACTATTTTCATCTTTCAAGGGACTGGCTGCCTTCTACTCTCCTCCCCCCTTTTCCTTTTCTCATGGTGGTTGCTGCAGTGGGAATGTCCACTCTGCTCTTCTCCTGCGTTAAATACTCAGCTGAAATAAGACCAGGCAGAACCGGGCAAGGGGATGGACCTCCTCTGAACAGGTTGTCACCTTGGGTAACCACGAGTACAGGAATGATGGTGGTATTGATGGCTGGGGAATGGTGACCACAGAAAGTATTCATCCTTGATCAGTGGCTGCGCGTCACCGTTAAGGCTGGTGAAAACCCTTCAGCAATGAAAAATGCAGAAGGGGAATGTGATTAAAATCACTACTCGTATTTCCCTCGCTGCTCTTTCCGCTTGCTTGGCTCATTGTCATTTCTTTGAAGTAGGGTTGGTTTGTTTGCTTTCTGGGCTGCAGAACGATTGTCCTCTGTGTTTCACAGCGACCTTCTGCAAGGCTTGTTCCCTCTGAGCAACTTGGCTCATTTGGAAGTAGGTTATCGCTGTCCTCCCGCTCATGTCTGTGTTGCTCTGCTCCCTTTGCTCTCAGGGAGAAGCTCCTTGGGCTTGCCAGAGCGTGATAGCCAGATTGCTTAAGCTCATGTTCATCTGCCCCTTTTTTAGCTGCTCACATTTTTCAAAACACCCAAGTCACTAGCTGAGATGCAGGGTACCACACAGTATCTCATTAGCCTTGGAGAGGGTGAGGGATTTATTTTGGGTCAGCCTGGAATGAATTAATTTTTTTTTTTCCTTTCAAAATCATTATTAAAAATGAGAATTAGGGAAAAATAAAACATTCTCGAGTAACAGTTTAGGAATAATGGAATAGGATTACACTTTTGTTTATATTAGGTCCCCCAATTTATCTAAACGCAGTTTCAAACATTTCAAAATGCTATGTTTTTCATTCATATCACCATTTTAAGGAAAAAAAAAAGTTGTCAATGTTCCTTACTTTCTGTCCTCCACACTCTTTTTCCAGCCAGAAGAAATTTGCAAATACTTTCAGATATCTAAAACTGCATGAAGAATATTAAGTAGGGTATTAAATTTGAAAAATTTCATGTCGCTGTGGTGCTCGTCTGGTGTGAATCGACAGTGCACTGGCTACTCCAGATTTAGGCCTGCAAATATCCTCCTGTGGGCAGGCCTGGTGTCGAATCCAAACTACAGCTTTGAAGCCAAATTGATTTTCACCAGTAAGGGCTATGTGCTACTTTACTGCCTCAGAAAAGAGGCTGAGACAGTTCTCACTCCCTAAACAGAACTCCTGTTTTGTTTCTTCTGGCAATGTAAGTCCAGAGAAACTCTGATACTGTCAGAGGATGCTGAAGGAGTCAGTGAGGAAAGCATGCAGTGAACCACTTTATATCTCTTTGGATAGAAGAGCAAGCAGGACATCTAGTAACATTGCCAGATGGTGGCACACAGCCCACCAGCCCCTTTGATTTTGGTGGTCTGCTCTCAGAAACGGATGCTACCACTGGAAGGTCTTGAGATATTCCAGGTACCTACAAGTGGAAAAAAATAAGTGACTAGTATTCAGTCCCATCCTCTTTCCAACACTGGAGCTGTGTAAAGGTGCCTAAAATTGGCAAGAATATACTCTCACTGTGTGACCTGTTTCCATTTCCAGAATGAGGAAGGAAGAGTTTAGTTGCAGGTGAAAGTGTTGTTCTCTCCATTAATGTGAGTGATCCAATCGATCGCTTTTATTGCTCCTTTTCTGAGGTGGTGGTGTATAGCTTCCCAAACAAGTAGCTATAAAACCTTTATGAGATCCCCACTTGCCACATATTCTGTTCATGCTATATATTTTGAGTTTGACGCTTAGCCGTGTTTTTCTCATTGCTGGTCCTTT
Source organism: Tringa solitaria (assembly GCA_026413425.1). Lineage (NCBI taxonomy): Eukaryota > Metazoa > Chordata > Aves > Charadriiformes > Scolopacidae > Tringa > Tringa solitaria. The sequence goes on from JAOXJM010000019.1 coordinate 72,053,427, forward strand.
TATAGCTCTCCCCATAGTTTTTACCTTTGAGATACATTAATTCTGGTCAGAGCTACAGCTAGTAGAGAAGCACCATAATGACTCAGTTGAGTACTAAGCCTCTGGCTGTAACTACCTGAAGTTTCTGCCTACAGTTATTTTTTATTTTTAAGTCTTTTCTGTTCTGTTGTCACATCTCCTGCGTTGTTCCTTTGTAGTTAATACGATGGTGATGAAAACAGCTCCAGTAGTCCCAGAATGGACCCAGCACTGCTTACAGTGTCATGATGGGTGGCACAGAGAGCCAGGTTAGTAAGACCCTCAGTTTAGGAGGATGGCTATCTGGGAGTCTGGGGGTTGGCTGAATGTAAAGTCTCTCTCTTGAGTCTTGGACTGAAGTTGTGGTGGGTAAAACTGCACAGGAAAGACCTGTTTGGCCACTCCAAAGCTGAAGGTACAGGAAAGATCTGGCCAGGGCCCTTCAATCTCTAACAAAAAATGCGATATGCCAGAAATGTGTTATCCTAGCATCCACAGGGAGCTGTTGAGGAAGAAAAGTCATCCTCGCTGCAGTCCAGCTTCCTGAGCTGGCAAGCCCTGAGCAGAGACAATGGAAGTGGCTCCTAGGGTGATGCCTGAGTGTGTTTGTATGTCATTACTATGAGTACAGCCATTTCTTTTCTGACTTTTTGTCAACAGGCAGGTGAGTACTTCCCCCATTTTTCTTCCAGCGAGTACTTCCCCCATTTTTCTTCCAGGTAGTAGAAGATCCTCTATCACGGCCCTACGGAAAGCATCGCCCATGAAAACAAGATGCCATTCCATGGAATTTTGTAGGTTTTGTGGATGCTGGTTTTAATGCAGCTTTCCCTGTGCACATTTGCTTCTTAATTCCAGGATGACAGGTGAGCATTTGTGAAAATTCTGGGAGGTGGAAAGAGAAAAAAGAGAAAAAAATACCTGTTTGAAGTCAATGTCAAAATTGTTTTGTGTCAAAACTGCTCAATGTCATTTGAGCAGTGAGGTCAGAAAAGCACCTTCTCACAGGGCAAACCCATGGTTTTGAAAAAAATACCAATGCTGCTTTGCTGGCATCGTGGTGCCCGCTGCATTATATCATTTCCCCCATGCTTCTGCAGCAAATATGAAATTATTATAGGCTGTGTGCAACCTTTGCACTGTTGTGGTTGGCTTCAAAAGGCCACTTGGTATAAATGCTCAATAAAGATGAATAAAGACTGCTTAACTTTCAAAGTCTTCAATTTCCACAGGATGAGGAGGGCACCCCCACACTGCATGGCCGTGGCAAGCTCACATGGTTTTTACTGTTTGTTACATCCTGCTCCCTCTGACTTAGGGGTAGGAGTAATAGGGGAGGGGGAGGCGTGAGAAATCATGGGTGCTTATCAAAGTTAAATTATAAGGGTAGTATAAAAAACAGGAAAAGACTGAATAAGCAAACTAAGGAAAGGCCACAACAGCATCTGTGTGAGAGATAATTCACCCAATTTGTCCAGCTAAACAATTCTGTCAAGTTTACTGAGGGCTGCAAAATTGGCAAATTGCCTCATCTCCTCCGAGCAGCGCAGAGGCAGCGTGGGCTTAACCCTTCTGTTCGCTGTTTAAAGAACTAATTTTGCAAACCCTCGCTCAAAGCAGCTGGGATGACCTTACTCAAAGTATTGGCTTTAATAAGGATTTCTGGTACAAGCCAAACTGAGTTGGGCAGGAGTCGCCTCGCCAGCCGCCGTCATGACAACTGCGGTCCCGAAAGTCCGTGGGCTCGCTCGTGCCTTTGGGCACTGCCTGGAGCTGCACGGCAGAAAATGCAGCTTCCCAGGGATGCACCTGAGGGATGCTACCCTGAAAGAGATGCGAGTTCCTCCAAGGATCTGTGGATCGCATGGAGAGCTCCTTTTATCAGCAGGAAAAACCTCCTCAGGGTCTGTGTTTGCACAGCATGCTTTCCAGCCCCCAGGCAGGTGTGGTAACCATACCTGTTGGTTGAGCCCTGTGTGGCTGTCATATTGAGCAGCAGGATGCTGGTCTCTCCAATAAATTGCTTTTTCTGCACCGTATTATCTCACTGGCATGTGTGTATGTGTGGGGTGTGTGCATGTAACAAATAATTGATTCCTTTAAAGATGCTTCTTGTTGAAATGCCCCTTAAGAACATGCAATACTGACAAAAAAAAAAAACCACCAGAAATAAAAACCCACTCTCTTGTGCCTATGTACTGATAATGACTCAGGGAAGCCCTGGGAGAGATCACACACCTTGCTTACTCTTTGCTTCAGTAGGTGGTGTCCTAGGTGTCAGCTGTGCTATCTTTCCCAGTCAAACACCCTGATAAGGGCATATGCATGAATGGAGATAAGACTCTTCTGTGTCAAGGAGGTATTCAGCAGCTTGTTCCTATGCCTCCAAGCTCAAGAATAGACTACCCAGCAGGGGTATAAGCTGCAATATAGTCTAAATTACAATTAAGCCCCCTTCAAAATAATATCAGAAAAAATTTGTGACACAAGTAAATGTCTTAGAAGGCTAAATAATGCTGAAATTTGACAGGATTAGGCTCATATAGGAGATTAGTTGGCAGAAGGGAAATGTCTGTAAAATGCTGACACATGAGATAAAGTACAAGTGAGAATGGCATTCACCCAAGGTCATGGTTTTAGAAGGAAATAGATGAACTGAATGTGTGGCTTTTGTTCCAGGGAGCCTTTAAATAATGTGATGCTGGATGCTCTCCTGGTAAGGTAGTGCAACAGAAGCAACAGTTAAATCAGATGTACATATAACAAATGGTTTTCGTCATGCTCCAGAAGCAACCTAAGAACCGAAGAATTCACACATCTGCTCAATAAAAATGAAGTCTGATATTTATAAAGACTATTTTAAAAAACACAAGTTCCCTTTAACAACACACTCATGAAATTCCCAAGAGCTAATGCCAGTGTCAAAGTATTCCCATTGTACTAACAGGCTCTCTTGGAGGAAGCTCAAGTATTTTTAACACGGTGCTGGGTAGCAGTGGATAGGTATATCCTATGAAAAGAAAAAGTAAAGATAGCCCAGGGTTTATGATGTAATCCTGGGCTTCAAAATTATGAAGTGCTTTCCAGCTCTGTTATACACTCCATGAGTCCCTACTGAGTTCAGTTTCTTGCTATCTAATACAGACTCCAGCACTGCTCTAGCCCATTGCAGGGGGACAGAAGGGTGTTACTGGGAAGGAAACATCTCTGAGAAAACAGAATACCACTTTTGCACCACCAAAGATTCTTGAAGCATCCTTTTGACGAGCTGCTTTAAACACCTAAGAGCTCTGTGATGAGGAGAAAGAAAGTCAAGGTTTTTCTCTCTTGTTTGCAAGCCTAGAGAATAAGCACATTAGAAGCTGTAACCCTTACAGATGGTGTGGCTAAACACTGTTGTGTAAATCTCCAGGAAAGACCCCAAAGCATCAAAAATTGAAACATAGTTATAACACATTGAACATGACTTAGGGTTGGGATTTTTTTTGTGGTTGAAGCCTTATGCATTCCTGTCCCTCAACAAAAATGCAAAAAATGCATTTTTGCTTTTTTTTAGGAATACTGAAAAGGAAAGCAAAGCAGTCCAATACATTTGAAAGGCAAATTATTAAATAAGACTCTTCAGATGGCTTGCCTTTTTGCCTTCTGTATTTTAAAATTATTTTTATGTAAGAAGTTGGTTGGACTAATATGACCATACAGCCAGTTTAGATGAGAGGTCTCCAGAAGAAAGCAGTCGTCTTGTCCTGGTTATTTCCCCAGTGGAGCAGGCTTTGTGAGCAAGATAGTGGAGAGACAGAGCATCTGGAATAGACAACATGTGCCTCTAGGAATAAAGAAGAAACTGCAGAGTGTACTGGCATCCCGAGCTTAGGTACTTCTCTCATTTGGTTCTAGAGAAGCCAAACTCTGCTCTGTCTTTTACTCAGTTTTCGTAATAAGACTCAGACCCACCAGTGAAGGCCAAATGCTGCCACTGCTGAATCTCTGCACTGATTGCCTCCAGCAAATTAACCTCAGTGTAATTACCGGTGGAGTTAGGCACTATGCAACCAGAGCAGGAGGGGCATTTCTGACAGTATCTCGGTGACACTTAACAGCTGGCAACCTGGGCATTGGCTGCCCCTACCTTTGACTGCAAAAGTACTTTTATGGCTGACAAAGGCTGATGAGAAATGAAAATTTTGGTGGCTGTTTGGAATGCAGATCAGATTTAAAGTGCTCAGTGTCTCCTACCTCAGACTTTCTGCAGGCAACAGGAAACTCCTTGGGAAGATACTATTTTAGCTGATGAATTTCAATATAAACAGGAACGTTATTCTAGAGTCTCAGAGTAATTTTTGCCATGGAGGGGTCATCTTAAAAAGCAAACTGAAATGTTTGCCACATGCACACAAAATGTTCATAAACTGAACCTGAATAAATATGTAGGGAGGAAAGTAGAACGGTATCTTAGCTGCATGCATTATTTAAATGTTCCAAAGTGTTACCCAGCCGTGGAGGATATCTCATGTGGAACTGTAAGCTGGGAGTACATAACTGCTTGATTTGGCTAGGAGTGGAACACAAGGAGAAGACAAAACCAGAAATTAATCTACTGTACTAAAAAAAACATCTGATGTGACTTAGAGAAAATTTCTCTGTAATAAGGGATTGAAATCCAATATCGAACAGCCTCATGACAAACTGATATGACCTGAGGCTACCAAAAATAGTGGGTGGTTTCTGCAGATAGTATTTTGAGGAAATATTTCTGATTTTGATTAAGCTGCTCATTTGTTTACAGGAGTAACGGAGTTCAGCTACTCCAACTGAGAGAATTCTATGTCTTTTTACCCTAAAATTATTTACACTTATAAATTTAATATTTTTGTTCTGGGTTTGCTTTGTTTCTGCAGATAACATAGGAAATTAGGGAAATGCAATTCCAAAAGGACAATGGATTTCTTTGAATATATTTGTAAAAAAAAAAAATAAAATATTTCATCAGTTCAGGGCTGATAAGACTCCTAAACTACATTGACTGGTTAAAAGCTGTATGATTGCATCATGTGTTGTTAAAGTGAGAAGAAGAAAGAAGCTAAAATTCCCTTAGTCCCCCAAATAAATCCCCAATTGATTAATTAAATGAATGAATTCTAACTCAAATCCGTGTCTTACAGTTACAGTTTTGCAATTAATAGAATAAGAAAGTTGTCCCTAGCCCTGTGTGACTGATGAAACCTATCATGCATTTCAATTCTATCAATGACTTATAAGAAACTGCTTTTGGTAAATCTACAAGGTGAGACTACATTTGGCAAATAATTTGAGGAGCAACAGATATTCCAGAAAGAAGCATAGGTTGATTGCAGAACAGAAAAAGAAACAAGAATCACTAAGGCAGCTATGAATTATTCACTGATGACTAATAATAGTTAAAAAAACCCTAAAAAATATTGGGCTAGATGTGCTATCCCTGGCTTGTTAACAACCCACAGCTGATATGGAGCAATACAAGCTTGTCAAGGGGCTAAACCTGTCTACAGGAAGGAGCTGAATCTCTTTAGTCTAACATAGCAACTGGTTTAGTTAAAGTTGTGCCAAACACCCAGGGAAAAAACCTTAATCTAAAATAAGCACTATTCAGACTATAATATGGGTGCTTTTATGCAGTTCTCCAGACTGGTTTAAATACGTAATTTTAAAAAACCACATTTTTATTTTAAACAGTGGTGTTTGTTCCTTGCTCAGTCCTTTCATTTCTCTGTAAAACTTTTCGCAAATTTTGAATAACAGCTAAGTCTCATAACTTGAGATGTCTGTGTTATTACTCTTGCATTAAACAGTAGAATAGGTAAAACAGTGTATATGTTGACAGTATTTTAAACAAAGGAGGAGCTACGTTTGCAGAAAAAACTGCATGTTGCATTTTCTGTGTTGAGAAACGTCAAATTCTAGACTGGTCATGAGCCAGAGATTGCAGTCAATGGCATTACTTGAAGGAAACCAGGAGAAGAACATGACTATGTGCCTTTCTGCCCAGCAAATTGAAGACACTGAAGAGTCAAGGAAAGCAAAGAGTGTGATTGGCCTCCTCTTCTCAGGTAAACTGGCAAAGCTTGTTAAAGCCATGGTGATTTAGGAAGGTTTCTGACATTATCTGCTGAAAGCTTTCAGGGCAGGCGCTTTGGTTAAATTCATTAACTTGTGTTTGAAGTTAGCTTAGATACAGATGGATCATATGTTGATATAATATTAGATCTAAATGAGTTTATGAGTCTAAAGCAAGAGGCATTCAGTAGAAATTGGACCCCCTTTGACTGTTCCAGCAAGAAGTCATCAGTTGTGGGAGGAATAAGTGTATGAGTGTAGTAACGATTTAATCACACCAAGCACATATTATATCAGCAGAAGGCCTCGTGATCAAACCAACTAACTAGTAATAACAACAGGGTCCTGGCAGAATAGCAATCAAAGTGGGGAAAGTCCATGACATTGTTTGAGGTTGCTCCACAGAGGTCAATGTAATTGTAGAAATTAACTGCACGTGCTGAGGACTGGGTAATTTAAAAGATTAGAGCTCCCCCCCCAAAGATATTCGTACACTGAGTTAAGCTGCTGGAAGAGCAAACACTGAGTTCTGCTGGTGCCATGCCAGGGAAGCATATCCTGCTAAAAATTCTGCAGAGGGCTGCCAGAAAATCAGTGAGCATTTGCAGTTTAAAAGTTGTCAAAATACTCTTATAAAAATAGACTTACTGAGAATAATGAAAAATACAGGTGAAATATGTGTACAGCTAATGAGCGAACAGAAAGCCGAATGAGTTAGAAATGCTTTAAATGCCATTTTTCTTTGTGTTAGATAAAGGGCAGCTTTCTAATTAAGTCAACAGGTGTATATATAAAGTGGAGACATATTTTATGTCCATGTGAAGTTCAGTAGTTTAGAAAAGATAATAATCCTCTGTTAGTGATTCAGAAGAAAGCCTTAAAAACTTTAGAAGTCAACTGTATTCCTACTGCAGGTTTTCATAGGTAGGGCAGACAGTAACATCATGGGTAAAATAGATGGTGCTTTGGGGGAAGGCAGGGCTCTTGCAGCTGAGGATGAACTGGGTGCTCATGGTGCCTCACACTGTGTATTCTCCACCTGAAGAAACCCTGGCACGAGGGAAGGAGGGGATCCAAGGCATATACAGGGAGCTGACCTGCCCTGGGTGATAGAGGGAAGCAGGACTACTGAGAGCCACCATGCCTTTTTGTTGGTGTGCAGGGTTAAATGTCCATTGACTCTGCTGAAGAGTGCTATCTCATTTGAAGATTCACATTGATGTGAAAATTTTAAAAGACAAGAGTCTAAAGATGATGACCTTGAACCAAACCCATTATGGCAGTTAAAGTTGCTCTTAGACCAGTAGTTTCCTAATTGGAATGGCTTCCTTAAGGGAGTGCCATGGAGTAGCTGGTGTCGACTCCCTGGTGAATGCACAGTTTTCTCATTCAGTCAGTCTGTTGTCTTGATATGTGTTCATGTGGCCCAAAGAAAGGTTATGTTAAAACCCCACGAATATGTCTAAAGCCACTTTTATAGAACTTGTTGAATTTCTATGAATCTTTTTGGTTTTATCCTTAATAAGTTCCAAGTGACAATTCCTCAGAGGGAGGCAAGACAAAAACCCGAAATAATAAAAATCTTACTCGTCCCCTGATCCGTGCTTTTTTGTACCCTTCACGTAGAAATACAATAGGTGGGTTTGCTCTCTGCTGGTGGCTATGTTTTTATCTTCTGCTGCTACGGTCATCTTCTGGGTTCGCAGAGTTCTTTCCATCTAGGTGTCTGAACATGACATTTAGATTTTGGAGTTCAGTGATGGAAATCAGATCAGTGATATAACCTAAGTAAGTCCATTAATCAAACAATCGATCAATCAATCAATTGGTCAATCACGGTACACTGGTTTCATAGGCATTTCAGAATATCACTTTACTGCTGCCCCAGCTCTGATGAACCTAGAAGTGCCTTGGGAGGTGGGGATGGTCAAATATTTCCTCACTTAAGAAAAAGTATGTCTGTATATATTTTCAAAACACAGTAGAGACTTGCTGTAGCTGAGCTTGTCAGCCTGTTGTTTCGTTCTCTTTTGCTTCTTTCAAGACCAGGCTGGATGGGGCTTTGAGCAACCTGGTCTAGTGGGAAGTGTCCCTGCCCATGGCAGGGGAGCTGGAACTCGATGACCTTTAAAGTCCCTTCCAACCCGCACCATTCTATGATTCTATGTTTCTTTCCCTTTCTGCACTTGTTCTGTTATTGTATGCATCTCCACAACCTAAGATCTTTTAGCACTTTGTCTTAAAATCTTCTGCCCCTGCCAAGCACCATCAGTAGTCTCCCCTCAGACAGTAATGTCTCTTTTTATATGTTGTCTGAAACTAATGTATCAGGTCTCTGCCACTCTGCAAACCTGAAGCAAGTTAGTACTTCTACTCCAAGTGACATGAGAGTGAAGTTACACAAACGAGAATGTGCTCACTCAATTTTTGCAGCTGTGTGAAGCACGCCTGAGAAGTTCTGGAGTATTTTTGTGTCTGAAACACACCATACAAAACATATTTTTAGTCTACTAACACATTGTGTTAGACATAAAAGGCACATGAGCAAAATCAATCCCAAGCCTATTAACTTACAAAACGGCAAAAGAATGGACTCCTGTTGTAAATATTATTTATTTCTAGCCTATTCTGGGACATGTTTAAGCTTATCTAAGCAATTTTCCCCACACTATCTGAGTCTTCTTTAAGACCCCAGTAGTTTTCCTTTTTTTTTCTCATTGCCTCTCTGCTTATCTTTTTATTC
>JAOXJM010000019.1:72068914-72102670 GCA_026413425.1 Tringa solitaria
GTTTTGTCTATCTCCCTCCTAATATTCTAGCACTGCCTGGTACTATATTATTATTTTTGGAAACACAGACCACCTCTGTAATTTCTCCTTTGTACTCATGTTTCTTGCCCCATATTACTTGAGAGCACTGTGAAAACAGGATGGTTTTACAGGCTGGGACAGCTGACCCCAACAGACCAAAGTACTATTCTATACCATGGGACATCATGCTCAGTATACAAAGCTGGGGGAAGAAGAAGGAAGGGAAGATGTTCAGAGTTATGGCACTTATCTTCCCAAGTAACCTTTACTATGATGGAGCCCTGTTTTCCTGGACATGCCTGAACATCTGCCTGATGATGGGAAGTAGTGAAGGAATTCCTTGTTTTGTTTTGCCTGTGTGGCTTTTGCTTCGCTTATTAAATCGTCTTTGTCTCAACCCGTGAGTTTTCTCACTCTCTCTCTTCTGATTCTCTCCCGTGTCTCACCTTGGGGAGCGTAAGAGAGCGGCTGTATCATCCTAGTTACTGGCTGGGGTTAAATCAAAAGAGGGAAGACATGCAATTAATAAGAATTAAAACTGTCTTGGAACATGACGGGACAATTCCATATATTTTTATGGCAAAATTCTAACATCCATTAGACTGTGCTGAGTAAACATGCAAGGACATTACAGAATAAGATTGCATCTGAATACATTGACTTAAGTGATGATTCACTACAATTTTTCCTGAGCTGCTGGTTGGGCAAGGCAGCCAATAGCCAGCCAAATGTATTTTAAGCCATCCCAGATACTATAGGCTCTGTAAAATCGCTACTAAATATTCCTGTCCTTGCCTAGGAACAATTGCCCAGGATGCTAATTTGCAAAGCAGACAAATATTAGCACATCTAAGAAAAATCTTTGCTGTCTTCTAGTCACTGTTTTAATGCCAAACTTTTGGTTTTTGGTCAGCTTTTAACAAGCACTGGCTTTCTAACAACATTTAAGTGTATATAGAAAAGCTCTCAGTCATAGGAGAATTTCTCTGCAGCACACAAAGCAAAGAATGAAGAATTTTTGAGATGAGAAAACCATAACCACATGCAAACACGGGTTCTTGTTAGTGCTGCAGCCTTGCACCCTGCTGAGTATAGGAACAGGCTGCAGGTTAGAAGATTGAAGTGATGAGCTGCATAAAACCCATCTCTGATGCTGGCACCTTGAGGAGGTAGCACTGAATTGAATGGAGTCCTGGGGAGTCATGTGGTCCAAATCACACCTATCATGCAAGTACCTGTCACACAGCAAAGACATCTTACTCTGTCCCATCTTCTCAAAAGTCAGCAAGGATGCTCTGAGTGTTGTTCTTCACAGCAGCATAGAAGAACAAGAAGGCTGCGTGTTGGAAAGAAAACTCATACTGATAGTACAGCTTTCCCAAATCCTGGGGCACCAGTGGAAATGGGCAGGCTGAGTAAAGGAATTCAGAAAGAAAAGGGACGCAACTGTCAAAGACTACTCCTAGCAGCTCCATACAGATCCCTGAGGAGGAAAACAAGGAGATAATTAATATTTTGTAACCCTGCAACACCAGCAGCATGGCAAAGAAAACACAGAATACCAGACCCCTAGGTAACTGCCATACCACTCTATTTTAATTGATATCATACAATTGGCACACTATTCATGCCAGGAAAATCCGGACTTTTGAAGTTAATCACATTCTGCAGTATTCAAACAACAGTTATTTTGAAAATTTTCTTATACTTCCAGTTTTACTTTTCTTATTGCTTTTTCAATCTTGAATAATGAAGCTTACCTAATAATTTCATTTTCTCTCCAAGAAATAGTGTGGTTTTGGACCCGCAATAATTCAATATTTTTTGCATCTTCCACAGTTCCAGGGACAAACCGGTTTTATTATTATAATAAAACAAGTGTATTTCTTTTCTTCCTGTCCGAATTATGGTCCTTGCTTCAACAGCATATCATTATGCTGATTAGATTTTGTAAAATCTAAATAAGTAGGTCCTAAAATAACCTGTTATGTATGTGCTTCTGATGTCTTTGGTAGATGAGAACTTAATGGTTACTAAGTAAGCGAATTCCTCACGGTTATGCAGTAAATCTACATGAAATCCTGTTCCCACCCAGTTCTTTAACCATATGGGTCTGTCTTTTCTCCTGACCATGAAAAAGATTATGGTTAGGTGGTTGGTTGACAAAAGATGGCCACAATTTGGTCTGAAAAAGGACAAATGAAAGTGTGGTTTTGCAAATTACCATTGATCACAAATATCGCTTTACTGTTTGGAAGGGGAAAGAAAAGAGGGGAAGAATAAGGATGCAGTAACTCGTGGTTACTTGCCACAGTGCTGAGATCTCATGTCTTCCCTGAGATTCCTGACCATCATGTGGGCAGCTGTAAGGATTTGAAGACAAGATGTATATATCTCTGTGATGTGCTGGGGAACCTCACATGTGTCCATATCTGAGGTCCCCTGGCATGACTCTGCTCCATCATCTGCCACTCTGCTTGCCTTGGGATCATGTCCCTGCTAATGAAACATTTGGAGGCAGGTGAATCTGGGGTATACATGGAAAATATGTTCAAACATAAATGAAATAGAGTTTGTTCAAAGCTCTACAGCAGTGTCTAAACTGGAGGATTTGCTGTGCATCATGCATATGTGGGTACTTCTGAGTCCAGCTTAGGTTGAGTGAGTGGAAGCATATGGTGACAGCACTCGCAGCAGAGTTTTACTTAGAAATCAGAAATCTAAGCACAAGTTGACTATGAACTAACCTCAGTTCACATCTGGATTTGGACTTAAATTTTCTTTACACTATTTTCCCCCTTTTTCTTCATGGTGAGCATGGTAAAACAAAACAAAAAAATTAATCTTGGTTCTCCAAGTCATCTATTCTTAGAATAAAATGCTTTTCTTACACTTCAAAATATTTTTCTACACTCAGTCTATCTACATGTACCGGGAATCAAGAAGACTTTTCTGTGATTATTGCAAATCTGATGGGAAAACAGCAATTCAGTATACTCAGTTGTGATCAGGTGAAATAAAGTGTGATGGCTATACATGAAAGACTACAAAAGAAAACATGAAATTCTCCCATCAAAGAAAAAATAGCAAAAGCTATGTGTTACATTTTCCATGTTGTGAAAGGTCAAATTCTAGACTGGTTGTGAGCCAGAGGTTACAGTCAATGGTGTTACTTGAAGGAAATCAAGATGGGAGTGTGACCACATGCCATGCAAGTTAGAATTTCATGCATTCTTTCAACCTGGTTCTTAGACCAGGAATTTCAGACAAAACAAGAATTAAAAAAATATGACACAGCTTGTTTCCCTTGTTTTGGAGTACCTTGAATATTGAATGAAATTTAAAGTAAATACATAGGTTTATCCCATCTGTTTTCTTACCCTTCTGGCTATAGACAGAAAAAAGGCAGAATGTTTATTTCAGGTGTGTTTTTGTAAATCTTGGCTAGTTCTGCCTTTCTTTGGGCTTGTTCTGGATTAAAGCAGAAGGGTTTAAATATACCCTCCATGAGAAAAACCTTGCTTCTGTAATTCCCATAATTTTCAAGAAGCTACTGAATGAGATGTGAGATTGTTAACCAGAAGAGTCAGACAGAGATGTGTTTCTAGAAATGGATTAGGAATGGGAGCATATATTTTCATGCGGCTAATATGTCAAGAGCTGAGATAGCCAGAGGCCAATAGCCTAAGCAAATGAGCAGTGACTCATGGATGTTCACTGACATTTGTTATAATGCGAACAGACTTCTTAGGAATCCTTATGGTAAAAAATCATCCAGTTTAAAGAAAATGAAGATGAAACTAACACCTGATATAACTCATGCCATTGGCTAAAAACAGTCCTATAAAGACATGCTGCAGTGCTATGACAGGGATCTAAAAAAATGTACTTCTAAGAAAGACAAAATGTGTCTCTTTGTCTTAGTGCTCATGTCAACCCAGGAAAAAAAGATAACTTCTGAAATCATAGCAGAAAAGGAATTTCTCTTCAATCCTTCTTCAGTTGTAATTTTTCGCAGTCTCATAGTACTTGCCCATCATATTATTAGGATGTTGTAATGATTGATCAGTTAAGATTAATACATACTGAGATCTCAGAATGGAAAGCACCCTTACAGAATAATAATTCTGAGACCCAGAAAACTCACAGCCAGAACGAATAGTTCGGTTTTTCTGTCCCTCTGATCCCTAGCAGGTATTTGTCTCATAAACATTTTGATAACACAAGTTGGCTCTTGCTTTTGTTGCAGGTGCCAGGTTGTGAAAGCCACATATTTGTGTTTAGCAAACGGCCATAGTTTTGCTAGAAAGCCTTTCCGAGGAGCTCTGCTTAGAATCCTACTTAGATTAAGTAACTGGCCTTTTAAATGCTCTGAAGAAAAACTGCAAGAGGTACCTATTCCTGGAGGAATTTTTAATATCTGGGCTTCTTTCTTTAGGGGAAAGGATTGTGAGCTCTGAAAATCAAGAATATTCTGAAAATTATCTACTTTTTCTTTTTCATTGGTGTGAAAAGGATATTTAAATAGCCTATCCTGTGATCTTTCTAGTGTTTGCTCTTTTTGCTTATTGAGAAAAAATTTTTAGTTGTAGATTTTGAGAGATTTTTGGTTTTGTTTTTTTGGGGAGGGCTCTATTCTTTCCAGTTCCTGAAGCCTGAAAATTCAGGCTGTGAGAAAGATTATTTTTTTATTTTCCTAATGCAGTTCACCGAACCTAATATTACTTTCTGTTTGGTTTGAATTTCAGATATGACTAGCATGAGAAAAGCGTTCTTCTAGTTTGTGATTTTTTTGAAATCCAATTTTCAGAAGTTAACTCCATTTTGAATTGGTAGGCCCAGAAACCCACTGATAACTTGAAGCGGGACAGCCTAAACTGAAGCCAACCTCTTTTTTGTTTTTACATTTACATCCCTTCATTGTGCATCCAAGGATGACACCTCCGTGTTTTCCATATGGCGATGAACTAATTGAAACAGAGATGAAGCTTTGTTTTTCATAAAGATAAAAATCTTACATGGCTGAAGGTGGCTGACAGGATACGTGGCATTTTTCTACTCGTCTTGCACTTCTCTATCCTTTCTTGTTGGTTTTTGTGGGTGCTGTATTAAAGAATTTAATATTGTGCAGGGTGGCAGGCAGCCAGGAGGCTGAGGAGCTGAGCAGAGCAACCTCATGCGCGCCTCCTCCTGTCCTTCTGCAGCTCTCCCTCCTGTTGTTTTCCTTGCATTTAGACTGCCTGAGCTCTTTTGAAGGGCCTGTTTTGTTATTTTCTTTGTACAATGCTCTGGAATAGTGAATTGCTGCCCCATGAGCCAGGTCCATAGGAAGGAGTTGCTATATACCACCAGGCTGACTGTCTGAACCAGAGATAGTAACTGCATGAGGGGACAATTGCCATGTCCACTTCAGGCAGGCTTTGTTCTGCATGTCAGCAATTAAGGAGTGGCATATCCAGCGCCTGCTTGTGCAGACTGCTGTAATATAGTTGCTCGAATCACCTCTGGCATCATTTGTAGATTTCTGGAGTTTGAAAACATCTCATCACGTGTGTCTTCTCTCACTGCTTTAGGATATGACCTTTTTGGTTGGTGTTGGTTGAAAATGCCATCAGTGCTGCTGTCTTCGAAACAGCTGTTTTGACGAACTTAAATAAAATCTTGTCACTTAGAATTCTTGATTTTGTCTATGTGCATGTTTTGTTAAGAGGAGAAAAAACATAAAAAAGATAATCTGAGCATACAGTATTTGAATGTCTTGTACAGTGATTATATGATTAAAATTCTCTCAGAATATCTGTCTGCATTTTTGACTTGCACAATGCAACCTTAATGGCTGGTAAGTGCTGAATTTTGTCACAGATGAAAAGAACACAAAAAGTGCAAAGCTTGTTAACATGAGCCAAGCCTGCCATTTATCTGATATTTTCAGCACACTGAATGTATTTAAGCAGTTTTGCTGCCATTATGGAACTTATTTTAGACATATCAAGTGCCAATTTTCTTTCAGATCATAAAGAAAGATGAAAGAACAGGAATTTAGTTGTTTTGTTGATAAAGCTTGTCCTAGATCATCATAAAAAAGAACTGCAATAAAGCCAGGCTGCTCGGTGCACACAATGCAGCAAATGGCAGTTCTGTCATAAGTGACAGAATTAGAAGCCAATTGCTGCTGATACTTCTTATCTATGCACTGAAATGTAATTGAATCAAAATGATGGGAGCCACAGAGAAGCACAGAAATGCAGTTCTGTTACAACTGTGTTTCTGTGCTCTGAGACTGCTGAGGCTGGGGGCTGCACTAAATTGACTGAAATGGAGAGGGCTGGGAGGAGACAGGGATGAACAGAAAGTTCCTCTCAGGCAGGTGTGAGGTAGAGACCAAGTATCTTTATGTTCCTGCAAAGCAGGAGCACTCGCTCTGTCAAAGACTGCTCATTCATACTAGTCACTGGATTGGACATCTCTTTACCATTTTGTTCTGCACCTTGAGCAACATATAGGAGCTGCAGGACGTGTGTTTGACTACCTGTCTGTGATGATATCAACCTACCCAGTGTACTCCAGACACTTCTTTTCTTTTGATGACCTTGGTGATGGAAGATCAGGAAGTTATTACTCAGGATTTTTCCAATTCCTAGGAGATCCTAGGAGAGTTGCTAGGAAAATTTACAGGACAGAGGGTTTTTCAGAGATAATGACTGGCCGCTTGCAAGGTAACTTTTACTCCCTGTGGCATAATTCAGGAAGCTGTATTAATTAACAATATCTTTGCTCATTTTGTGTCTATCTCTACTTTTTCTTCGCTTTTTGATTCTATATGCATGGCTGTGTGTAATATAGGTAATATAGTTTTATGTTGCCAGCTGAGTGGGAAGGACGTGTGACCAAGAAGTGGAAAGGTACTTGTTGAACTTGATGTACCCATAGCAACATGAACTACAGGTGCTACTGACAGCAATAGTAGGATTTTGCAGAGGTAGGAGGAAGAGAGATGTTCCATAAGGACTGAAATTCCTGCTCCTGAGGACCTATCTGCAGTTTTATCTTGAGCTTTCCTTTTGAGTCCCAGAAGGGAAGAAAGTTTCAGTTTTCTGAATTCAACAGCAGAAAAATATGAGTTGATGATACAAGAATCACAAATGGCAAATAAACAAACTAAAACCACTCCAGCAAACAAACCAATAACAGAAGTACCTGGTAATATGTTCACTCCAAAACTCTCCGCAGCCTGAAGCCTTCAAATTTTCCCACTAATTACAATATCAGGTCTAATCTAACTATTTTTCCTGACAGGGTACCTGGTTTGCTGGGCATGAGGGAAAGAGAAGACATGTTGTACTAATTCCTGATACAGTGCTATGAGACATTGACATAAACTACATTGTAGAATGTGATACAGACTTATGGCCTGTGGACATATTTGCTGCCTTATATTGGGAAGATGTTGCAAATGATGTCCTGAGGGTTAATTGTAACAGAGAGATAATGTCTTGTTTAATGACTTAAATGATAAAATGGAAATGTTGTGCTAATCCAGATGGTGTGGAGCTGGGAAGGTCTGAGAGCATGATGGGTAATGGGTTTAAAATTAAATATGATTTTGATGAATTGGAAAAAGTGCACAGTATCAGCAAGATGAAATCCAGTAAGCACAAGTGCAATGTACTATGTTTAAGCAAAAAAATCATAAAGTGAACAAAGAAAAGGCGAGTAACAGAGATGCAGTAGATCACCAACTGAGTCTGTGTCAGCTGTGTTGTTTGGGAGGAGGAGAAAGCACTTGTAATAAAAATATCTATTAAAAGGAACATCAAATATCAGATGTGGAAAGAAATGATGCCCTACTCCTGGGCGCTGGTGAGGCTGGGGCACTGTGTCCCAGTGTAAGCAGAGGACTGGAGTAATATTGGTTACGAACTGGAGAGATTGCAGGAGGGAATACCAGGAATGAGATTTATGAAATGGGGCCTATGAGGGAAGGTTGAATGAATTTGCTGTGTTCATCTTAGAAATATAAGGCTGAAGGGAGATGAACCAAAGCTGTTTTCCAGAACTAAAATACTTGCATAAGGGACAGCAGTAAACCATTCTGCATGACCTCTGCATGGGGAAAGTTAAGAGTAGCTTCCAGCTAAAGAGAAGAAAAAACACCTGGTGAGACAATGGGTAAAACTTTTTACACTAAGGATAGATGAGCAATTAAGAAGCTACCTAGGGAAGTCAAGGAATATCTTCTTTTGAATGCTTTAAGAATAAATAAAAGTAAAGTCTTTTAGAGGTGATTTGGGATGCAACAAATTAGTCCTCAGGAGAGATAGAGGAGGGACTACCCTGAAATGATAATCCTCTCCTGCAGGCTGCTAGGGATCAGGGAAATAGAAGCTGAGTGTACAGATCCACAGCCTCTGTCTTTTTAAAAGTCATTGAACTGAAGAGGTCATCTAGTTTTTCTGGAGACTGAGTGTATCCGTAATAGGCTTAGGAATATTTTCCTGTATCTAGTGGGTATACAGGGAGAGCTAGGAACGGATAGAAGAGGTGTGCGGAAGAAGTAATAATATAATGAAAATGTAGACAGATAAAAATGATAGATATAGCCTTAAAAATCAATTTATTTTTCCATTAGGAAGTTGCTGATGTCTACAATGAGCGCAGTAAGCAAGAAAGCCTATAAACAGGGTTTAGTATCCACAAGATTTTTGGTATTCTTGCTTTTCTTCACCAATGACCTGTCAAGACAATGTGTATTCAATCTTTTGGCAGCTGTGTTATTCATGAACCCTACCCTGCAGTATCTGCAGTGTTTGCACACAGAAAAAGATTTACCTTTTCTTTATGGTAGTTTACAAGTGGTTTACAAGTCTGGTTTAATAGATCACAATTAATACATGGGTTTAAAACCCTGAAAGATGTTCTTGTCTTAAGGCAAAGGAGTGTAATTGGATGACTTCTCTGAAATCCCTTCCAGCCGTACTTTTTCACTGATTCTATGTTTATCTTTTCATGACTCAAACATTAGAAACTCAGAGAATATTCCTAAGCACGGAGTTTACAGTACAGTTTTACTGGCATTTTCATGTACAATGTGGTGGGACTTTATGCCTAGATAGAGAAAACCACAGGAAAAATGCTGGTTTTCTTCTATTTGTAGCTCCCTAGTAAAAAATGAGAATAGAATGTTCTCACACAGGAGAGTGTAGAAGCAACACTACCAAGGTTCACACTTCTCCCCTCTAGTGGGACAGGGGAATGGCTTCCCCTAAAATACTTTAAGACTTGTAGGGGGCTGGAGAGGCTCTTTCCGTCTTCATTGAGTCTTCTAGTAGATTTTATTATTATTTATTTTTATTGCCTGTTAATCAGAAATGGTAAATAACATGAACTGTAGGGCTCTTGTTCTAATAGATGAGTGTATTTGGTTCAACTGATTGGAAAATTTTCAGACTTTGGATCTCTTTAAATGTAGGATTGTTCCATCCTCTTGCTTTACTTGGTGACGACAGTGAAGAAACATGGTTTCAGCAATGGTTTCTGCTGTGCTTTTTTATAAACTGGCTTTTCTGTATGAAATTTCCAGGCTAAAGCTCTGATTTCATGAGAACTCCAGATTTACATCACAATGACAAAAGAAGAATTTGACCTTCTATTAGTTAAATCAGACCTTTGCTATTTTCATCTTCTTAAAAGCAGATTTAAAAGATATGTCTTCTGCTCCATTAAATAGGGAAAAGTGCATGAAAATGAGGAATTTTCTCTCTTGGCAACCACCTTAAAAACCAAACTCTTTTGTGCCCGTGTTCCTTTCAAGGAGTTAAGCAACCTTTCCTACACTTCCAGGCAGGGAGGAAGCTCATGTATCTTTACACCTTCCTATATGTGAACAAATAAACTTTGTGATGACAGATGTACAAGATCTTGTTACACCTTCTGGAGGAGTACTTGAAATTCAACTGGAAAAGTGGCAATATCTAGAGATAGTGAAATGATCTCACCAGCCTCTACACCTTTTCCCTACCCAGAAGTCCTCTGAAGCCTCAGAGAAGAGTACAAACCATCGTGGGAGGTTTTGGGAGGACATTTTTATGTGAATGGTCCCCTTTATATAGGGAGCTACGTGGAAGGATAAGAATTCAATTTAGCTACTACTACTAATTATAACTCTACTTTTATTTTGCAGAGAAGTGTTTGGATCTTTTAAAATCCTAGGACCATCAAATTTTTATTTAAATACACAAGGAGCAATTGATGTGATGCTGCCACCATGGTTCTCATTTCCAACCAAAGAAAAACAGTGCTGAAATTAAAAAAAATATTTTCCCAACAATTTGTCAGCTTGCTTATTCTTGCAGGGGTGCATGAATTTGTTATCTTATGGTCATTTTGTGGACCACTGTTGGACATTTTCCTCCCTCCTGTGACTCTTACAGGTTTTCATGAATTGAGAAACACTGCCTGTGGTTACAGCCTAACTGTAGAAAGGGTATATATCCATCATGATGACCGGAGCAATTTTCTAGACGAATAGTAACAGATTTTCACCTTTGTCTAAGGACATGTCTACCCAGTGGTCACTCCTGCAGTTCATAATCCTAGAACACCTTCTAGATACTGCTGTCATGGTTTGCATAAGAGATGCACTTTTTTTTCCCCAGGTCCTCTGCTATGTTATGTGCCAAGACCCCATAGTATGTCCTTATCTTCTTGAGTTATTCTACTTAATTCCAATGAGGTTAAGCAAATGTAATTACATAATTAAGAATACCCAATCCTTCTGTTTACAACAAATTCAGACATAGCAGTGCCTGCAAGACAGGCTGTTAAAAGGTAAAACAGTATTAGGGATCTGGATTTATTAATTCCAATCTATGCTGTTATGACTCAGACTAAGGAAATGGGTTGCAGAGTAGCTGAGCAGCAGAGAAACACATTTTCATAAATTATTCTATTTACAAGGTCATGCAGAGACATTTATTACCACAACAATGGACATTGTGACATAAGGTTCATGAGTTTTGAAAGCTGCATTTGAGGGGAAAGGAAGAGACAAAAATGAAATGGTAACAAATCCTCATTCTTTTCTGTAGTTCATCTTCAGATGTTCCATACTAGCATTTCAATTTTTTTTTTCTGTTTTTCTGTTTTTTTTTAGCAGTTTTTCTGTTTTTTATCTCCCTGGATTATTTCATACTTGAAAGCTATGAAGATTTAGCCAAACTTCTGATTTTTCTAGTTCTTTGTCAAAACAAAAAAAAAGGGTTTGACCGATCTCATCAATCTCTTCATTTTCTTAAGAAAAGCAAGCACTTCTCCTGACAGTTTTAATAAAAGGTAAATGTTTCTTCACTAGTTTAAATAGTGGGTATGTGGGAGGGGGTTGAGTAATTTAGGATGGGTGTGGCAGAAAAAGAAACATCAGCCAAAAATTTAGCAGTTAATCCTTATCCTACCCCAAGTATAATTCTAATGAGGAGAAGAACAGTGGCTAGTTGATACACTTTAGCCAAATTGAAATCTTAAAATCCGAAATAGTCACTGTGAGAAAATTAGATAACATTCTAGCTGGTTGTGATAGTGAAAGAAATATTATAGAAAATTCAATTCAAAGTGGTCTTTTACAAAGCAGACCATTTTGCCTCTTTTGGTCTGATTGCCTATTTTTCTCCCATCTGAAGTTGACTACAGCAAGTACCGGGTGTGCATTAGCAAAATGCCTGTTAATAACAGTGATGGTAACGCTGTGATCGCATACTGACTGCTGCGGGTAACGTTAGATGAGAGGGTTATATGAGCACAACTTGGAAGGTGCAATTGAAAGTGAAAAGTCATTTAGGAGTTGCTGTTATGAAGGCATTATCTGAGCTCCCAGTTCTCAGTGCGTGTGCTCTTACCTCAGCTGAGCTGTATTGACAGTGGAGTGGAGCACTTGAGTTAGCGCATGAAATAGTTTGAGGAACAGATTGTTCTGACATGGTCTAAACTGAAGTAGGTACGTACTGCAGACGGTTTTGTAAATACCTTTCCCTTACGCACACCCCCCTGTATGTATCTCTGTATCTGTAAATGAAATGCAGGGCCTGGTTTAAGTATACTTAAAGGGTGTAAGTCAATACTGTCAGTAAAGTAGCCCATGTTGCTGTTGGGGAGGCCAAAGACAGTTCAGATGACAACCATCTTTCACACATAAAACCTGGGTCCTGCAATGGCATCTGAAAGGGCCAGATAGGGTCTGCTAATGGCTGTACCTGGGGTTAGGAACATACGCCTGGAAGATGTCTGTCCTCCTCATTTTCTATGTGTTGCTGGAATTGGTGTGTGGATCACTGCACCCAAAAAGAAGAGACCCTTCTTGTGGCCTCAACCCTTGTGCAACTGCATATGCAAGAGCAGCACTTGTGTTTTCTGTGGCAGGAAGGGCAAGGAAGGACCTTGCAGCTCTGTTACTGCAGCACAGACCTTGGTTTCCCTGGTCCTGTGCAGCCTGGACTTTCACTGGTCCTGTGCAGCATGGCTGAAAATCCCTGTGGCAGCTCTGCTTAAATGACAGGCTCAATGCACGTGTGGAAAATGGGGGATATAGCTGTAGAGAGCCATGAGGAAAAGTGAAGGGCTGGGCATGGATCCACGCTTCAGGGAGCAGAAGAAAACTGTTGGTCTCGTGAGTACAGCACTGTGCTCCATTTACTATAAACAGAAATACATCTGGATATTTTGTTATTCTCCTGAAGCAGTAACTCAATTTCAGATCCCTATTTTTATCCTAGATATACTTTTTGAAGAATCAGATGCCGTAAATCTGTACTATAACAATGAAAAGAATCTGTCCTTTTCTTAGCTTGTAAAGGACTTAAATGATATCCATGATCTATCTGAGCTTAGGAAATTATGAATGAATTCTGCTGAGGCAGGGGCTACTAGACATTGAACAGTGCTCAGGCTTTCCCAAAAGATATCTTGGAAGAAGCCGTAAGTGTCTGGTGACAATATAAGCAAGATGCTAAATAATTCCTACAAATCATGGTGTTTATTCCACCCTCCTTGAGTAACAAGTACACAGCTGTGGCTTTGCTTAAAGTATTCCTGAGTAGTGTTAGCGGTGAGTACTGGGTATTGTGAGCAGTCTAGCTTCATACAGAGTCTAGCTGTAGCCCCAAAGGCAGTGCAAATGCAAACTGAGTTTTCCGAGCACAGACCTGTGCTGTTATGTCTAGTAGACACCAGATCTCAAAGCAGATGGCTCCAAGAGACCAGCAGGTAGTACTGGAAGAATTGCAGCCCTGGCAGTCACCTTCAGAAAATAAAGTCCTCTCAGGAGCCGACAGTGTCTCTGCCCCTGCATCCAAAATCCAGCACAGCGTCCTCCATGCCAGAGTTCAATGCAAATTTTGTAGAGATGGTTAAGCATGCAATAGATGACCAAATTACAAGATTAAGACCTTGTCCTTTAAGATACCATATTTGGTCAATGGCTTATGGTTTCATTCTGATTTCATCTTTTGGAGAGAGAACCACCCATGTGAAAGCAAGAAGATACTGGGAGTGCCTGAAAAATGTAATAACTGATACTTCCCAAATTTAGGACTGGAACCGTACTCTTGTCCTGAAATCAGTGGGCTACTGAATGCTGCACTTGCTTGAAAGCAAATCGGTAAACCTTCTGGGGCTTTATATTTTAACAGTAGCCTGTGATACCAAAGGGGCTAGTCATGCTTTTTCTGTGATATTTTAGATTTGCATATGCAAATGCACTTTAATCAATGGCTATTAAGATTTACGATAGGCAAGGTAGCTGCCTTCCTGTTCCTACATTCCTGTTCTTCCTTCACTGTTTTTAGAAACAGCCTTTTGTCTTTCAGTTATAAATGATAGATTATTATACCCTGTAAGATTACTTCTACCAGAATATAAAGGTAGGAGTTTCATTATACTTGTAAGCTAGCAGTCCCACCAGATTGGAAGCACACAAATTTAAGTCATTTAATTTTATTTCCTTCCATGTGGGAAGCTTAAAAGGCTTAAGAAATAATCCAAAGTCTAATCATAAATGATTCTTCCCCAGGGTTCTAATGAGTAGAAACCGATCTCTTTTTTATGCAGATGTCAAAAGAGCTAATCTAGCAAATCACTGGAATAGGCATATGTAATAAAATTTTCATAGTCTGTTTACCTGTCTAATTGAATAAATGGCCAAAACCAGAATGAACACTTTGTAACCTGCACTTGCCAGAACTGCTGCTGGGAATAATCATCCTCACTCTATGCATCTTTTGTGGTTTAGTCTTTTAAAATAAGATAAAAGGCTTGAGTTCAGGGTCTGAAGATAAAGGAAGAATAGTATTTTTGCTACCTGAAAAAGTGGAGAAAACCCAATTAAAAAAGAATACATGTTAGTAGATTGGACCTTATTGCTAGATGATGCTATTAATCTGACATTGCCATTGATGTACTGTTTATAGAGAATTTTTTGCTTATATTCTGATGGAGTATATTTAGTAAGAGCAATCATCCAAATTCTTCTCTATTTGTTTTATTTGTTGTTTTGGTTTCAGAGGTGGTGCGCTTAGACAGTTGTGACTTTTTGTATTGAATTTGTGTAAGGTACATACTGTACTGAGAAGACATGACAAAGTTGGGTAATAATTCCTCATTCAACTGCTTCTACATTAACAACTCATTTTTCTGACCACTTTCTATCTCAAACATTATACCATTTTTAGACACAGAGAACAAAAATAAAGCACTATGTAAAAAGGCAGTTTGTGAAGACCACATGCGCTTCTTAAGCTCTGCTCAGTGATTAAGGTAACCACTATTTTTCTATCTAGGTCTTAAGAAATAATATAATTGAAGAAGTCCCTGTGCTCTGTTGAATGCCACAAGCAAGGAGTGTTACACCTGCTGATTAGTTGCTCTTGGATAGATCTTCTGAATAATTCCATGAAGCATTGCTTTAAAACTGAATTAAAATACAACCTGACTGGATACCAAATTGCTCTGACTGGTCTGAATAGTCCTGGCTTACTTGAGCAGGACAAAGAAATACAATAGGTTTGCATGCTTGACCACACCTGGATCTCAGACAGGTGAGGTGCTACCTGTTCAGAGCTGAAAATGAAACTTTTCTCCAGTCTCCCCCTTTCACCAAAGGGCATACAGCTCTATACTCTGGCAAGCTGGAAGACATCTGGTCTTCACCTAGTGATTTCCAGCTGGGTCCCTGTGTTCATGGTCAGCTGCCCTCACACCCAAGTGCTATTTTGCTCTAGGTTTTGAGAAAGCTACTTGCCCACCAGCTCATGGAGCTCACAGAAAAAAGCTCTCATGATAAGGCAGAGATGTGGTGAAGCTCTTTCTTCTGTCCAGGGATAAACTAGAAAGATAACCAATGCAACCAAACCTTCCTTTTCTTCTATTCTCCTTCACCTTTTGTGTAGTCTGGAGTCCCATCAGCACTTCTGTAAAAGCTGCCGTTCTAGCTGAAAACTGAGGATAGATGGGTCTCCAGGCACACCATAACTTCATCCTGGCTGTGTTCAACATTTGCATTCATTACATCAAAAAAGCAGCCATATGTGGATTTATGGAAGACACTGAACTCTCCAGAATTTCTTGCCTTGACTTGCACTGCAGGCTATTATCACAGCCATTAATCTTAAACCATCAAAACGGTAAGATAGCAGATGTGCTGGATTTTGTCTGATCTGCCTTCAAAGTAATAAAGAATAATGACACTGACAAGGAAACTCTTCAGGGAATCTGCAGAGCAGCCTCAGCTTTAAAGCTCTTGAGAAACCAATACCACAAGCCTAACCGACAACAAGGATTTCTGTATGAAACAGCCCCATTCTGCTCCGGGTGACATTTGCATTGCTTTTAGTCCAGTGGTTAAAATGAAATCAGTGACAATTTTCCTGGTGAAAACAAGGCAAGATCAAAAAAATGCTGACATATCTTCCTGTTTTGGGTGGCAATAGATTAGCTGAATGTGGGGTCAACACTATGTGACGGGACATCTTTTGGAATCTATATGGCATCCATCGTTACTTCGACTGGTAGCTTCCTTTATCAGCATGTTTCACAGCACTGAGGTCTGCTCTATGACTGTAACCTCTCCTTTGCTAAAACCTAAAGCAGCATGACTGTGATTTAGGGCAAATAAGGCTCCAAAATGTCACTACTACTGCAGTATTGAGGTGGTAAAAAATATGCCTCACAGAACCAACCTGGAGACTGAGGATCATATGAAAGGTATAAAAAAAAGAACAGGACTTTGAGTAAATGATTAAATTGATCACAGATCTATATCAAATTGCAATCCTTTCAAGGTATAGAGAATTACTTTTAACATTCATGTTTACGGAATTATAATTTCAGATATTAAGAGTGGGAACATAAATGATTTGTCATTTGCTCTCGACCTTTCAAAAGTCTTACTAGACATTTGGTATGCTCTACCTATCATGTGTTGAAGAATAAAGTTGCCCAGCTAACACAATTTCAAAATGCAATAGCTGTTGAAATAGGGTTTTTTTCTTTTTTTTTTTTTTTTTAAAAAAAAGTGACTGCAGTATCACTATCTTCAGTATGCTTCTGTTGCTTTGAAGCAGAAAGTTATCCAGTATTCACCTACAGACGTCATGAGATGAAGACTCCTTCATGTTGCTTATTCTCACATGCTGTATCTGTTTACGCTTGTCATATCTTTAACTTGCAGAATCTTTTGTTGTGCCTTTTTATTCTTCATTTCAAAGGCATTTTTCTATGCTGGTTTTCTTCCTCTTTTACTGAGATTTGACAATGACAACTTTCTATCTACAGACTGGAGAGAAGCTCCCTCAGGAAAACCATCCTCTTTCCATAGGACAGGAACACAGAACTTGTCAGAAGAGACTAGATTCACAGTGTATCATTCAGTATCCCATTTCTGACTATCAAAAGCACTTGATACCTCAGAAGAAGATGCAAGAAAACACAAAATCTTTGTACAAGGATGTAATTAAGTAAAAAATTAAGCTATGGCTTTATCATGAGAATTCAACCCCCAGCATTTCAAAATCATTGATTACTACTAACCTGCTTGTTTTTCCTGTGAACCCAGCTTACCTCTGTCCTTGAGGCAATTGAGATCTTTTTTTTATTCTCTTCTACTTCCCTTCTGCCCTAACTGATTTCTTTTGCTAATGTTTTGAATCTTCAAAGCGCTCCTTGTTCTGACAGGGTGAAACAGTTGCTGGCTGCTGCTGCTGCAATCCACACTAAAGAGGGTTTTGTGGTGGTGTTGATGTTTTTGCATCACCAGCAGATGTAAAGGAAGCTGCATTCACAAAACACTTTCAGCTACATAATGGCTCTTGAAAGCCAAAGGAGGGTGAGGAAGGGAGCGAGCTCTGAGTGCTCTGGAAGGGTACATTATGTCTCTGCCAAATGTCATGCTGTAGAGAGGTGCCAGCTGAGCAGAGGTCCAACGACTGCATGAATGCCTGTAGGACGCATGCTGCCGGTGTCAATCCCTCTCCTCCGCACACCCCTGTGCTCCAGCTACAGAGGGTGTAGCAGCGGAACTGAGTCCACTGGACAACTTGGTGTGTCCCTCAGCCCCAGCTAGTCCTTCTCCTGGTGGTACTGGTGGAGCTGAAAAGGGGCCTGTACCCCTTCTCCCAGGATTGGGGCAGAAATGGTTGGAAGAGAATACCCCTATATGCAGATGGTGAAATTGCTATCTTGCTCTATAAGCTTAGTTGAAGAGAGCTATAACTCCAAATCACAGTCCTTGAAATGCAAGAAATAGTGTTTTTCCATGGTGGCTCCTGTGTCCTCTGCTGGAGGAGCAGGGGTCTCTTTAAGATTCTGTGCTTGTACAAGGTTTCCTTTCCACTGAAGTATGTGTCATGCTGGACTCCGAGTGACAGGCTTAATAAGATAGCTTTTCCTATACTTTGTAGAGATGGGTAAGCTCTCCCTCTTCTGTAGTTTTCCAGGTATATTCTGAAATAGCAGCCTTTCTTGCTTCCTATGCGGTGACTGCTCAAGACCCACCAAACTTGCAGGTCATGAAAGAAATTGTAAGAGTGGGGGACAATGTGTGATATCTTTGTACAGCACTGGTTTTCACTCTCCACAAATACAAATGACATTGTTTCTCTACGCCCTGAAGTCAAGCTTTCCTTGTGTAGATACTCTGGTCTGGTTTGAGAAATGTACTCTTTGCAGAGTGCTTTCACTTTGCAAAAGACCGTCAGCTCTTTCCCTTGGTGCTGGCTCGTTATTCCTTTCTTCCTTTACTCCTCTCACATCTTTCTCCTCACCTCCCTTCTTCCTTGCCTCCTTTGTCACTTCTTCCCTCCCTCCCTTCCTTTCTTTCTGTCTCTCATAACCAGATGCTTCTATAACCAATAGATTAAAATCAAGGCTTTTCTGTAAGCAGTGTGTTATGTTTTCCATCAGGAAAACTTCTGCCTATTTCAGAAGCTGAAAATGGACTCTCTTGGGTTTAGATGTGCTTGGGGAACAGTGGGGAACACTGCTGGTGTAATGGGTTCTTCCTTTTCATCCTTTTTTTCTGTTTCTTCCTTACAGGTTATTTCTCTGCTTCATTCTCAGGTGAACTTTGCATTTCCTTTTCTGAATGAAGCTCTTGCACTTTTTCTTTGAACCTAATCCACCACCAATGAATACCAGATTAATCATACTGAAGTTAACAGTGCCATATAGAACAGAATAGAAGGAATTTATATTAAAATCTTCTGAGATTTTTCTGCAAGGTATTTTATGTAGTGTGTTTCTGCAGAGTCCTTTCCACTTTTTGCTCTTCACACACCAACCTCACTGTGCTCCCGTATATCTTTATCACCTCTGGGTCTTGTATACAACACATTCTCATAAAGTGTGGCACAGGGGCCATACTTTAGCACATTTGGCTTAGCTAAAGAGCACACATTTAATTACAACTGTTGTATTTCCTTTATTCTTTAATCCTAATTTGATTTTAAACTTTAAAAGCAAAGACAGTGAGATCTGTTTTGGTCCTGAGTTCAGGAGAACTAATTCTTTTATGTGAGCTTCTCCTTTCATGGAAGGGTTGACTGTCTCCATGATAGATTGGGTCAAAAGTATAAGAGGACAGTAGGCCATCTATGTCCGAATATTTCGGTGAGAGAGGCCTCCCTCTCTCAAATTAGTGTCCAGCCTATTGTTATCTCTGTTAACATGTCAGTCTCTGTATGTCTGTATTAATGCATCCTATATATTTGCAACTCTTCTAGGGCCATGAGGATTTTCTCTCTGTCTTTTCTATGCCTCAGCCCAACAACAGATTAATACTGGTTTAGCAGCAGGCCTTTCTCCTGTGACCTGGGAAGACAACAGTTGTGTGCACAGCGTATCACCACTGATGCCAGCTGTACTGCCTTCTGGCAAGAAAAGAATTGAAACAACGCCAAGTAATTTTAACTTTTAATGACACAAGTCTGTGGCCTATGGGTTGAATACGGGGCTCAGAGCTAGAGAGAGTTTCTGCCCTAGGGACTCTGTCCTACTTGCTCAAAAACACATTTTGGTTTCTTACTTTAGAAGTTGTGTATATGTGGAAGAGTGTGAATGAGGCTCTTGGTGCAGATGACATATTGAAATGGTTACTGAATTCCAGTAAATAATAGTAAATGGAGGTTACCTATTCAGAACAACCCATACTAGCCAAAAAGGGTTAGATGGATCTTCACTAACAGAAATGAAAGCTCGTGTTTAGGAAAAGATAAGCAAAATCTTATTTTACAGACTTAAACAAATTATATTTTGTCTGTATTTGTGATATATACAATATTATTGTCTTGTCTATCCCCATTTCAATTTTTGCCTTAATATTTAGCCAGGTAAATCTGCTTTTCCAGCATATTATACTAAGAGTGAGACTCTGAAAATCTGCTGTGCCTCTTGGCTTTATAAATACCACAGACCTCTAGCTGGGTAACTTGGGCTAGTCTTTCACTTTAGGGTCTGAATGCTCAAAAATAAGCCTCCTAATGAAGGTCTTGATTCTTTATTTTATTAAGCCTAGAACATGGGAGGTATTATGGTGAACGGTTTGTATACAATTTTGGTCAAACAATCATCTGTATGATTTTGAACAATAACTGAATGACTGGACTGAATGAGTATGGAGATGCTTATGTGACCTTCTTTAAGGCAGAGGCAGAAGTGTTACAGCATAACAGGTACATACTCTCCTGGGATGTGGGAGTCTTATTTTGAATCTTCTTTTGCCTGATTCAGCGGGATTGGATTCAAAGTGCCACACATTATTACTGTCTGCCTTAAGTAGTATATGAAGGGCTCTAGAACAAAACGTTCTAAATATCTCAGGGCAAGGCAGTTCCACGAGGATAGGTCAAGCAGAAGTTAGAAGAATAATTGCAAACTAATTTTCAATCCTCATAAAAGTGTTCTACTGACTACTGAGTTTTTTCAGCCTCAGTTTATTTGAGTATATAATGCATCAACAGGCGAAACTGAAATGAGTTAATTGCAGAACACTGTAAGTCACATTTATAAAGTTAATCTTCTAGAAGGTTGGAAAACTCTTGCAAGGAAAGTTATTTCCTTCTGTAGAAAATTGGAGGATTTTATTTCTTTGTTTTCCATGTTAGTGCTTAACTTCAGTGTGGCAGGGTTATTCCATTCTTCTCTGATTTTATAAATCTAGTGTTTGACTTGTATTAAAAATATTCCCAAATGGGAACTCACTTGAGTTTCTCCTTTTTTGAGAAGAAAAAAAAATCAGTTTGGAATTCAAGCAAATCTTAATTAAAAAATCTGTTTAAGTCACTTTCTTAAGAAACTGAATACTTTCACATAGTTGAAGGCATGCACATTAGTGTGCATCAATGCATGCTTTTTACCATATTTCACTAGTAAACGTGAAATAGAATTGCTGTGGTGTAAATCCAAAAACTGTTTGCATTTGCTAGGTATTATGCCTATGAGTAACATATGTGTTCGTCCTAAATAGAACAAACATTGCAGTCTGTTAATGAGTGAGAAATAAGGAATGTCATTGCTGCCATTCATCCATGTGAAAGATGGGAGAATCTGACAAAGATACAAATGTAACTTCTCACAATTTTTGTTGTATGCCTTTCTGTTAAACAATTTTAAACCTGGTTACTGTACAGAGGAAAGAGTGAAGTCTTACCAGAGGTAGCTGCCTTTGCTGTATCCCTTTTTCTGCATTTTTGTCACCCAGGTGACAAAAATCTTCTCTGTCATGGCACCTTGTGGTAGCTCTGAATTCAATAAAACTGCAAGGAGCACCTAGAATCTCTCATCTTTAATCTTATAAAAAACATCTCTGTATATGAAAAAAAGATAAAGCAATAGTTAACCAATGAACTATTGAAGATTTCTATAAGAAAAGAAATTTGGGGCAAACAAAGATTTTTTAAAGACTTCTGTGAAAACTATATGTTGTAGGAAATACCTTTAATGGGCTAGGAAATGGAATGGGACGTGGCAAAAAAGTAATTGCAAGATACTCTAATAGTCTTATTGGCTGCTATTTCATACAACTAATTTTCCCACTTTAAATTTGGTCATTGGTTTCATATTTGCTTTTGAAAGCATTCTTCTATATATGACCTATAAACTGTAATATGCAATGTGTCTAGATGCTCGTGGAATTGCACTTCAAAATATTGAGATCTTTTTTGTTTGCCTGAGAAAATGTTCCTCTATAATGTACCAAATTATTCTAATGACTTCTGAACATCTCTTCCTTTTCATTCTTTCTGCCCTTCTCTTTTCTTGGCCATGAACCAAGTTCATCTCTGATGTCACACTGTTAAGTCAATGGAGTTATTTAGCATGCTGGGCCCAATTAGTCCCTGATATGCTTGGATCCAGCTGGTATCAAGCTCTTCATTGGTTTCCTGTGATGTCTTTGTTAAGCTAATTGCTTGGCTTGACCACCTGTGAGAAGGATGAATTGCACTCACATGTATGTTAGAATGGCACTTTAGTACTGATTGAATTTGTTCATGGTCTGGTGGTTGATGCGTTCATGACTGCTCTCCTGAGAACTGAAGAATAAAAATATTTCTTGAGAATAAGTGCTAAAGTTGACTGAAATAGCACAACAGGTCAGGTCAGGTCAGAATTGCTTGCTGTTAGGACACCAAAGTCAGGTTCGTATAGGTATATTGTTGCTGGAGTGGACATTTCTGAATGTTAACAGGAGGCCAAACCTTCCAGGGGAGAAAAAGTGGCTTTTTCTTTCAGGTTACGTCAATTTGCCAAGTTGGTTCTCACCACAGTGTTGAAGCCTTAGGGACTCGTAAGAGATGATTTCTCACAAATTTGCAGTAGCAATTTAAGAGTTTTCTTCCTCCAGTTATCTCCTCTGTCCTCTTGCAGAGATCACCATTTTCAGTGCAAAGTCAATAGAGAATACTAGAACATCAGTAATCAAGGATGGCTTGGGAAAGGGAAAACTGTGGATATGAGCCCAGCAAGTCCATGCTGTAGAGAGGATATAAGTGCAATTGTTTTCGGTGTGGCCAAGTCTATTAGTGGAAATTTTTTCATAAGACACAGTTTCAATCAGCTAAAAAGAACAAAACAAATATTTAGCCAATTGCTTCTTTATCTCTCATCATAGTTATCTGGCATTGCTGGGAGGAGTTTCAGGAGGATGCATTGAGACTGGGTGGGGAGGGAGTTTCAGATGCAATTACTGAGGTGAGCTGAAAGTGAATTTCCTCTCCTGTCACAGGGGAATGCTCAGGAGAGTTTCTTCTTGTACAGCTTTACTCCGCTAACTCTCTTGAAAACTGTGCTTGCAGACCTGACTTGGGCTTAATTGATGTCAGCAGAAAGACGTGTCTTCTGCCAGTTTTTAGTGTGATGGATGTGCTACAAGAGGATGTGCTGTTATGAGGGAGCTGTTTTACCTGAGGCAGGGATAACAACAATAAGAGTGGGATCATCATCACGTAGTCTTTCTGCACTCTAGCATCTCTTTTACAGTAAAGTACTTTGATTGGAGTTGAGATTCTTCCCTTTTATTTTTTTTCCAGTTCATTTTAGGCTGAAAGGTGAGCATTTTGTGTGCCATTGTGTTCAGCAATAAAAGCTGGAGGAAGAGGAAGGAAAGGGAGGATGTTCAGAGTTATGGCACTTATCTTCCCCAGCAAATGTTACCCGGCGCCCTCCTTTCCTGGAGATGGCTGAACACCTGCCTGCTGATGGAAAGTACTGAATGAATTCTTGCTTTGCTTTGCTTGCATCTGTGACTTTTGTTCTACTTATTAAACTGTCTTTATCTCAGACCATGAGTTTTCTCACTTTTGCTCTTCTGATTCTCTCCCCCATCCCACCCAGCGGGAATAAGCAAGTGGCTTTGTGGTGTTTAGTTGCTGGCTGAGGTTAAGCCAGGACAATCTCTGAACTGGCCCTTCAGGCTGGACAAAGGTTAGTAAAACTCTTCAGGGTCTCCTGAAGTACCTAGACAGATGCTCTGAAAGGCTCCAGGTTACAGTGGAAAAGACTTTCTTCAGGTGTCCAAAAGGAAATATGCAATTTCTTGAAGAAGTGGTGAGGACCAAGCTGAATCCAGAGCTCTCTCTTCAAGTGAGGCTGTGGTCTGGAATGAGGAGCTTAAGGACTTGGGGTCTGTGGAAAGCACTTTATTTTACACCTTTTATAGCATCTCTCTGAAAATAGAATTGATTCCCTTAGACTCCTCTATGATGCTTTGTAGTCTGGGTATCATGGAATACTAAAGTGTTTATCCTCCAGGATTTTCAACACATTCAAATTTTATAATTTTCATTTCAGAGGTGAGGTATAAGGATCAAAACTGGAGAGTATTAAAAATAGATTCTTGGTTAATCAAGTTTACAAGCCAAAACATGAGGCAACATCCATCAGTTCACCAAAAAAACCCCCAAAACAAAAACCTGATACAATTTTGGCAGTTGTTTTCTGTTGGATCCATTTGTCTTGCAGTTTTGTGATAACCTGTAGTGCTGACTGCTACAACAAATTAAACTAGTGACTCTGCACCTAGCTTTCTGTAACACTGCTACTATTACTAATTCTGGAAAGTAGCTAGTGATTGCAGAGAAGATGATGGAGCTTTATTATAGGAGGATGATGATCTTCTGATTAAAAACAGAATAGCTTCTATATGTGTAGAGGGAATAAATTAACATTCTGACACTTCATATCCCATATCTGACAGTGCAAACTTCACTATTACTTAAAGAGTGTCCTCTCACCCCCCCGGCTATACTATTTAATGGTTCAAATCTTGGTAAAAGGACGGACAGTAATACTGGAGCAAAGTTATGCTAAAAAAATAAATCTTTTTTTTCAAGGAGGATTCCTGGCATATAGATTTCTGGAGTTCTTTATTACAGGACTGGATGCTCCTACGTAGTTATCAGTAGATGATAACATTTTCATGGATATGCTGCACATAAAGGAATGGGACAGGGATGAACACTAACCATTTCCAAGACATCCTTTCAATTAACAAAAGGGTTTTGTATGAAGTTTTCACAACAGTAAAGTGTTTATTTTGTCAGTATTCTTTAGACATGCTCCAGCTATGAACATTGCCATAAAGACCGCGATTGCAAAAGAGAAAGAGCCAAACTTGGGCAAGGGTGCTTGTGTTCAGTCGCTGGATTCTTCACAGCACATACATGTTGGAGACTGGCATAGAAGAGATTATTACTATTCTTTGTCTCAGGGTCAAAACTTGTTTTTACTTTCATACTACAATTTAGTCTCAGGGACTTTATATGTATACACGCACATAGGAACAATATAGGGCAAGACAGAGCACAACTGACCCTTTTTGACAGCTAGTGATTGCACAGAAGCTGACTGAGAAGAGTTTCTGTCTAAGCAGTCAGCAGCTTCTCAAAACAGCAAAGTTAACATATCTGTGCTCAGCGAGGATAGCTTCTGTTTGAAGCTGAAAGTGGAACATAACATAATCCATTATGGATGGATGTTTGAGAAAAGAGTTGTTCTCAGCATAGATATACTTTGTACTAAGCCTCATATAATCATATGAGGCTACTACATTCAGAAGTATGACTCGGACTTTGCAGAAGACAGGCATTGAGTCTGTGGCAGCATAACGGAAGCACTAACTGAAATGCACCACATTAACCTTGTTGTTTTGAAGGGCATAAAAGATAAGGTCAAACAGCACAAAATGATGAGAAGAAATCGGAAATGGACCAAGGTTCAATTAATGGAATGAAAGACAACCTCTTTTTTCAACAAAATGCTCTTTTAAAAAGAAAAATGAAAGAAACAATAGGCAGACCTGCCAGTCTTTTGACTCAGCCTTTATTCTTTGAAAGCCATACTCCTTACAGAGGGTAGATGTAGACCTCTCCCACAATGGGATATAGTACCTAGAGGTGTGCTGAAACAATACTTCAGCAGTTACATGGTTATAGTGTAAGTCTTAAATAAACTGTACCATACAAAGCGTTCTTTTTGTTAAGAAGACTCTGAGGAAAATAGATGGGGAGAAGAAAAGATAATTACATCAAAATTTAAGTTCATAGACATATTGCTAACTCAGCTGCAATTGCAAGCAAGAGGGAAAGCAATGGTAGAAATACCATTCTCTTTTCTGCCACATATCCTTAAGTTTTACTTCTTTACTTTTATTACTTTCTCCCCAGTCATGATTTTGGTGTTGGGAGTGAGCCAGGGAAAGAGGCTGGTGGTGTTGGTAGTGAACGTGTTTTATCTAAATCAAGATAATATAACAGAGAAAATAGCTGAAGTCTGCAAGTTTATCGAACAATGAGTCAGAGGACACATTATGGGTTGACTGGAGATAGTCATCCTGTTAACCCAGGAGCCAGCATGAGCTTGGCTGCATTTTTGAAGATCCACAGCCTTGCTTCAAGAGGTAACGGAGCTGCTGTTGTCTAGAACTTACTTGTATCATTATAAGCCTTAGCTACGTGTGTTAGCACCCTGATATCACTAATCAGGATAGAAGAACTATTGCAAGGTCTAGTGCTATTTATTTAAAGGGTTCTTCAACTGTGCCTCCTGATTCTTATACACAAGTAAGTTTACTTTTGAAAGAATGAGACAGTGATTTGAGAATGGAATGGGTATTATTTACTCTGAAGCAAGAACTGTTGTCTAGAACATTTTAAAATCAACATGTTTTATGGTAAGTCAGGGCATCTGTTCCAAAAGATCGGTAAGTCATGTACAACAGACAGGTTAGACTAATGTCATTTTGCGTGCTTAGTGTTGTGTTGACTGAAAGCAAGTGTTTAGTCTATTTAGCTAGGCAGGCTATAAATAGGTGTTACATCACACATAAAAGCTTTTTATGTTGAAAGAGCTTTAGTACAGACGAAAAAATGTAAGAACCACATACGTGGTCGTCCTTGAACTACACACACTAGTGCCCTCCATGCTGAAGCACGGTAGTCAAACCCTTTTCTCCTACCTTTTTAGCTCTGCATAAATGCTTTTGTCATACAGGTATCTGCAGCTTAAGGAGTGACTTCAAGAGGTACTGCTTGCAGAGAAGAAGAGTTAAGGCTGCAGGCCTTATGTAAAAATATTGATTTATCTTCTGGATAAATTCTAAGTGTACTGAACCAGTCATGAATCAGTCACTTTTACATAAGCTAAGAAAACAACACTTGATTTTTAGACCTTCCGGCTATTCTTGATACTCTACAGAGAAGGAACATGATTAAAATTTTACATTGCCAAGTCCAAAATGCTGTTAGTTGAAGTTATCTAGCCTTCTTCCTCCTCCTCCTCCAAAGATTTGTCAGAAGGAGTGAAGGGTCCTAAATGCTTTTTATGAATTAGGTAGTCCAATAGGACATCCTAATAGGAAGCTGCTTTGCTCTACTTGTTCTCTCTCTACTCTGGCAGAAATCATTGCTAGAAAGATTCTGGAAGGATATGGCAGCAGAGAAGGAGGCCTGGAAAACTTCAGTGTGGTCTTTGATCTGATGCACCTGTTCTTGGATGTCAGCTGGGAAACCATGAATGCCAGATGACAGGCCAAGACAGGTGTCTCTCAAGAACTGGATAATACTACAAACTGCTGCCAGAGCTCAAGACTCTGTAGGCTGTAAAGGGAGTCAGAAAATCAGAGACACAGTACCTAATGTTCTCTGGAGAAAAATCATGGTATGAGTTCAGTGATGCTTACCCATTAGGATAGCATCAGTTTGTACTGCTTGGTGATATACCTCTGTCTGGGCAGATTCCAGGTCTTTGCTTCTTCCAGGCTGCTGCATACTCAATTCCAGCCAGAGATGCTTTTGCTTCTCCTTGGTGGCTTGAAGGTTCTTGTCCACTTCCTTGGATCACCCCAGCTAGGGTTTGGGGAGGCAAATAGGAGGTGCTGAGTCCATTCTCTGAGATCAGAAGGTACAGCAAACTATATTCATACCACTGGTCAGCTTGTAAGAAGTGAGTTGACGCTATCAACATGTGGCTGATGATGGACAAATTCCTGAAAGTACCATTTACATTTTTCCTCTACCTCCCAATAGAAGAATAAGTATCTTGTGTATAAACTACAGATTTACAGCCTAGTGTTCAAATTACAGTTGAGTTAGTGTGTGTACAGAAGGGTCTACATGTGCCCAGATTTCCACTCTTCTCTACCCAGAACTGAATCTACCTCAAGACTAACTTCTCCGTTGTAGGAAGTTCATGAGAAATTGTCAGGCTTTATGGATACTTGGTTCTGGCAAGCTTAAGAAGAATTTATGTTGCCAGGTAGAGATATCCTTCAGCTGTAATAGGTTTCTCCAGAAATTTAAGGATAACAAGGATGGGAGGGCAAGATCACCTCCTGTGATAATATTGATCAAAGTTATATTGTGTCTTTAAACAAGTTTGTTGAAAGATACATCTGATGCAGGAGATCACTGGCATATTTACCCGTTTTAATTAGTAATGTTCACTTCATAAAAATTTTTGTCCTGCTCAGTAGAGAACATGGTGAAGTTCAGGAAGAGGCAGCAAGAGAAGTGTTTTTAAACTTGATGCCACGGAGAGTGATCCCATTATACAGCTGTTTCATCTTTGCTTCCATCCCTTCAAAGTCATTGAAGAAGAGTGTGACTGTGCCATTAAATGCCCTCTCAGTATTCTCACCAGGTCCTCAGTAAAGGAAAAGTACCTGCAATGACAGAATATTTGAAGTTGCATCTACAAAGTATCCTGTTTCCAGAAGGAATTCATCCCTTGCAGCGGGTGGGAAGGAATGGAAGTGACACACAGAAACTGGCTCTACTAGTAGTAGTTTAAGGCATGATAAGACTCAAGTGGCATAGGTCCTTTGTGTGCCCTGAGTTGCTAGCTCTCAGCAACAGCTACCCTCAAGATGGAGGTTTTTGACAGATCCAGCTAGAAGCATCCTTTTGTCAAATGAAGATCACAGCTTCTTTATTGTATGTGGGACACAACTGCATCAGTCAAATTAAGGTTTTTATTCTGACATATAAAAACAAGGAAAGGCTGAAGAAGGAAGTGGCAAGAACAATTGCCACTTCTATCTGTCCCAGTTATGGTTAGGCACTACATTTACAGCTCTTACCAAGGACATTTCTTGCTATCTTAATTTTTAATATTATTTACTGACTTCCTTTTTCTAATGTGTACACTCACCACCTTCTAGTCATTCCTGAGATTTAATTCCTCTAAGACATCCTCATCCTGAGACAAAAACTTACAAGTTAAATGGAATTATTCTGTAGCTACTATCTCATACCTGGATCCCTCATGTTTTATTTTGCCAACTATATCATTTAAGAACTATGAGGCTCTAAACTCCTCAGTTCGCACATACAGAAGTCTTTATGGCTCAGATATTATAGGTAATGACGGTTCTTATATATCTTTACGACATAGCAGTCATAAAACTAAAAGTTATCACAGTATTCAAGATGAGCTTTTAATTGTGCTCATAACTCACTGAAAGTTCCTCACTGGCCAGCCAGCATGTTCCTCAGGTCAAACATAAAATTTGTGTTTGTTGGCTAAGAGAACAGATATGGTTTAGGATTACATTTTTTCTAACTAGATTTAAAAGAAAGGAAAGCTGAAATGTTTTAATCACAGTTTTATGAAAAGGTTTACTCATCTGTACATGTAACAACCCATTAGATAGCACTGAAGTCCTACAGATCTCTCTAGCATCTTTGCTTTTCTGTCACTGCTAAACCCTTTCATATTACCTTTAGAGAATATGGGGAAGTCCACACCATACTGTTGGCAGGTCAGGACAAATTTATGTCCCATAATTCAAGCTGAGAATATCGCTCTTCTAAGGCTTTTTTTCTCTCTTGTAGCAGTTACATCCCTCACTATGTTGTCTGTCCTGGGTTAAATAGTCTTCTTTCAAGATCTTTAATTTTAAGGAGACCTAAGTTCTTTCACCTCCCTAGAATAATTAGGTATTCATACAAATGTACACAATCCTATCTGGAACACAGCCAGGAAAGTTTGTAATTAACTAAAACCAAATTATTCCCCTTTTCTTTTAATGGTTTTTAAAGAATGATTTTCTGATTAGTGACAGAACTTAGTCTTTCTGAGAAGCTGTTAAAAACAAACTTCAGGGAGGGACAGATGTTTGTAAAGCCTAAATTTTCCTTCTGCTAGACTATAGAGGTCTTACATTGTTTTGCCTTTTCAACTTGCTAGTACTGTGATTTAATTTTTACAGCTTCTCATTTAGTGTGGAACTAAAGGACATTCCCAGGACAACTGAATCTGACATAGCCATCATTTTCCCAAAGGGATTCATGTGGATACCATTAACAGATGGTAATTTGAGACTGCAGTACTTAAGTAACCTAGCTGATCTTTGAAAAAGAAAGGGGGGTGGGAGGATGGAATGATTTCTGGTCATCTCCATCCCAGGTCTCCTCCTGTGAACCACGTCAACTTTACATGTGGCCTTTGCCAACAGAAGTTACCTAGAGTTTATTCTGTAAGTAACCTTCTGGATTTTAGGGACACACGCATGGCACCTCTTTTTGACTACTTGGAAAGAAAGATCAGCTGAAGTTATTCACACCTTTGAGTCCTCCCAAAGAAGACATATTTCCTGAGGTTTCATCATTTGCGATTACCAGTAAAGGCTACTTAGATTAACCAAAGTGAGAGCCAGTTGCCTCATAGACCACTTATCCAGAATGTTTTGAATATTAAGTTCAAACACAAACCCATTAAAAAAGACAAAATAGTTTGACTAACTTGAGATCATCCCTAAATTCTGTGTCAGCCTTTAACATGAGACAATTCATTTGTTAAAAAGGTGGCTATCAGAAGTGGTCCTTATAAAGTGGGAGATCAGTGTAGAAGCTGCCTCTTCTTGAAAAGCACACAGAAACTATGGAGAACACTGAGCAAGCATGAAATCAAGTGCTTTAGGTTCAGAAAGTTGTTGTGTTAAAATTTTCACCAGCTCACCTTGAAATTTTTTTCATCGATTTTAAAGTTTTTTTTTCCATTGGCAAATACTTAAATTCTCATACTATAAAAGACTAATTGAAAACAAACAAAAAAAGACTTTAATATGTTAGAGTGTAGAAACATGCATGGAACAGGACAGTGGGAAAGAACTTCGACCAGCTGATGACCACAATTCATGCATTTACCACTAAGAAGAATTAGTATTTTTACAAACACTTTTATTTTCTTCTTCCAGGCCTTTTCTCTTTTCCCATACTCTTATTTAATTTTCCTTCACATAGCCTACTCGGTGGAAAGTAGGTCTGCTCCTCAGACTGATGAACTCCTCACAGGGAATAGCAACTAAGACAGGCAGCACACAAAAACCAGAAAGCACCAGATGGTTGCAAAATGCATTGTATTTTACCACTGTTCTTTTTCCTTTCTTAAACAGTGGGTTTTATCTGTGTGCAGCCGCATCTATTTCAGTATCTCCTTGCTTTTCTGATATGCTTGCTCTTTTTTCTGTATCAGAGAACAGTTGAGGTTGGAAGGCCTCTCTGCAGATCCTCTAGTCAACCCCCCTGACCCAAAGCAGAAGCAGGAAGAGCAGATTGTTCAGGGTTGTATGCAGTTGGGTTTTGGACATCTCCAAGGACAGAAACCCTACAATCTTTTCGGACAACCTGTTACACTGTTTGACCCCTCTCCCTGTAAAAAAGGTGTGGGTATTTTTCATATTTTAAAATGGAATACTCTGTATTTCAATTTGTGCCTATGTTAGAAAAATGTTGGTCAAAGAAGAAATGGGTATATTCTAAATGCAAGAATTAGGAACCTTTTTGTTAAATTAAATAAAAATAAGGCCATGAAACTTCTTCACATAAGTTTAATTGGTTTGCGGTTACTTAGGCACAAAAAGGAGTTAGGAGGCATTCCACCTTAACAGGTAGGTAGAAGCAGCTGGTTGAATAAGCCGATGTTTTGGTGGACCGTCAGGAATTTGAATTAGAGGTATGACTTATGTATGGAGGAAGAGTAGACTTTGAGATTGGGAAAGATTTAGCTCTAATTGTTTGCCTTGTAGTTTGGGGGATGGTTTTATTTTTATTTGCTTTGTTGATTTATTTGAAGAAGAAACCACAGTTTATCTCATGTTTTCTCTTGTCAGTTCTTAGGTTTTCGTATTGAATTTCTGTGTTTCCTATATTATTTGATTGTCTCCTTTTTCTTCAGCATGGGAAGTAGTTTTTGCTTTCCTTTTTTGCTTGGATAGTGTATTTGCTTTTTTCTTTTCCTTCTTTTTTCTTTTTTTTTTTCTCCTAAGTTTCTGGAAAAGTTTCAATAATGTGTATTTGAAAGGTAGCTGTCATCACCTAATAAAGCTTAGGTGTTTAAGCTGTTTGTGGGGAAAAAATTTGTTTTTTGTTGTTTTTCTCAGTACACAGGAACAGGAGTGGAGTACTGTGCTACCCTCCTTCATCTAGAAAATGAGAGTTACATAGGCTAGTGTCCTCCTGCCTCTCTGTGGGAAGTTGAAACTAGCTAGATAGCAGGTTGGACAGCTGATTGTTTTCTGCAGTTGGTGTGCCTGGAGATAACCACTGCTCAACTTCTTCAGTCCTCCCAGTCCATAGGAAAAAATGTTAGTATGAACAGTTTTATAAGCAAATAGTGATATTAAGGAAAGCTGGCTTTCCAAAGATCAATGTTGCAGATGTGCACCTCTATGAGGTCTCTGTAGTGACTGATGAGAGGTGTCTTGTGGTTTCCTCCCGCTTCCCCCATTAGAGCAGTTAGTAGGCTTCTCATCTCTGCTAATTGCCCATTGCAGAAAGCTAGTAGAAATCTTTGAGACCTATGTCTTTTTGTTGGATAAGTTAAAAGGGATATTGCAGAAAGTCAGCTGGATGGATCTGCATAGGCTTATGCATGTAGTTTGTTGGCTTGGTGTGTTTTCACACTAGAATGTTTTCTAGGACAAAGAAGTACATTTGCATGCAGTCTGTCTTCTTGAAAACAAGATAGGTCTTCATTGTCGTGACTATCTTTCCACATAGTCTTGAGTCTTTCTGCATAGAACCATTTTTCTGACTCCTCCTGTTGCTGAGCTCTCAAAAACTCACAAAAGACCAAGTTATACCTCAGTTCTTTGCAGTTAGACCTTTCATTTGAACTGGATAGGGCACCTGACTGCTGATGTAGGAAGCAGTTTTATCTTCTAAAATCTCCTTTTTGTGCCCCTATTAATTTGAGAGCACTATGTTTTCTTCTAATTGGGTATTTCTTCTCACACATGAATGTAGTGGCAAGACTAACAGAAAATAAAAGGTGTTTTCTTAAGTGCTTGGAGGGATTACTTTGCACCTCCTTTACTCGGGGTTCTGTGTATTTCTAATGAAAGTCATGTGTCTGAAAACATTTAAAAAAAAAAACCTGAAAATGTAGCCATGTGTCCCATTTGAGTATTTGGATACCTTGTGTTTTAGCAACGGACTGAGAAAACATAGTTTGTATTGATAGAACTATGATAATCCTGGTTTTGTTGAATCTTAGAAAACACCAATTGTTACCTACCAACACATCATCTCACATTTACCTAGGCTGTCTGCTTTCTCTGAGGCAGGAGCAAGCACACCTGTGCTGTTCTTTAAAAACTTTTACTTTAACTTGGTCTCAAACTATTTTAGCAATAGGTGTTCAGTAACTTTCCTGAAGCACTGTTAACAATTATTGCAGTTTCTTCTAATGCCTTGACCCTAAAACTAAAAAAACACTGTTTTTCACTCTGTAGATTGTCCTTCCTTAGCATAAACACTGTATGAGTCTATACCTACTTTTAAAAATACTTATTTTATTTGTGCGAAATAATATCTGTCAGGTTTCCAAAAACAATTGAAGGAAGCATATCTTTTGAGTGAGGTAGGGAACAGAAGAAACCTGTTGTCTGTTGTACTCTTTTTTTATTTAACAATAGCTTTAGTCAGTGTCCTGACTGGAGTATTTTCATCCTCTACAGGACATGTCAGATTCACAGATTTTGCCTAATATACAGAAATCTCAGCTGTTAAAATAACAGTTCTACTGTGAAAATGCAAACAGCTTTTAGGCTCTTCTTAAATTTCTTTTGAAATTCTGTAAGTCTGCCTTGCTTTGTATCATTTGATTTGTACTGATATCATGTTATTGGGAAATGTGTCTGTGTACAGCCATGAATTCTCTCTGATGAAAGCAACATATGTGTGTCAGGATACAACATCC